>CM077785.1:31807880-32277880 GCA_039737535.1 Lagodon rhomboides
TTTGCTGTTGACGTTCCAAAATGCAAGTGTTTGTGATCTGTTTAGAGCTGAGTGTTACGTTTCTTGAAACCAGCACCATGAATTAAGTTCTTGTCCCAAAATGTTGAATGTTTCCAGATTTTGATAGCGGTTGTGGTTTCAGTAGAACCTGTTAAAAGACAGTAAAGTTTCTTTATTTAACTAAAAAATATACTGTTACAGACGCATGTTGTAGATTATTAGAGTAATTCTTTCAGTATTTTATGGGAACTCTTGCTGCTGGACACTTCTACAGTGTGTGTCTTCACATATGAGTGTGTGCATGTCGAGTGTGTGTCCTGCCCTCCCTCGGGGTATCCTCTGCTCCAGCAGGTATAGGATGCATTATTCTCTATATGTCAGTGTCGCCTTCTCTCTCCCTCCTCTCCGTCTCGACCTTATATCCCTCCTCATGTCTGCCCTCCTCTTTTTCTTATTTTCTACGTCTGTCTTCCCTTCCTGGGCCGACTCCATCTATCTGCTTCTGTTCCTCTTCATCTTTTTCTTCCCAGGTCCTTCTGTTGTTCTCGTCTCTTTGATTCCTCTCAGTATGATATTTCTTTCTCTCTGTGTTCCACCTTTATATCCCCTCTTTCCATCCCTCTGTCTCTCTCTCTCTCACACACAGGTACACCAAACTTTTTTCAGCATTGTTATAAATATTGAATGTGTGTTTTGTACTTTGATCAGTGTGGGTAGACGGTAATAGACAGGCAGAGCTCTGACAGTCGGTACAGAGCATCAGAGGCTGTGTTTACACCGTGGCTGCAAACCAAACAATGCCATTTCTATTGTTATTGTCTCGCCTATTGTTTTCCCAAAACCCTGTGAAAAGACAAATGAACAACAACAAAAAGCGCTCGTGTATATAAATTACTCTGGTGGAATAATATACGGTTATACGTTTAGGACGATGACGATAAGGAAAACTCTTCTCCGAAAATGAAAATTCAGTCATTATCTGCTAACCCAAGTCTCTGAAAGCCCCAACATCCCAAATTGATTAAAAAATACTTCATTTACACACTTTCATTAGGCCGAAATCTTCACGTAGCTGCTGAGCTAAAAGCGTTAGCACGCACCCTGTCTGAGGCTTTTCAAATCAATTTTGGATCTCAGGGCTTCTGGAAAAACTTGGATGACTCTGGACGAGCTGTATGGAGCCATTTAATGTTTAATTTACTACATTTTAAGACAAGTCTCCAGCTACTTCAGTTGTTAATGAGGATGTCACAACACTGTTTTGCTGTGGAGCTCCGGAAATGTTTTGTGGACTGTGAAACCTTCCATCAGCGTGAGGTTGAGGAGATAATAACTGAATTTACATTTTTGTGTGAATGTATCCTTTAATGAGGTAAATTCATTTAAATAAAGCTGTTATGGCCAGATGACTTCTGAATTAGATCTGTCTCTGACTGTAATCACATCCCAGCTAAGTGATCAGTGCAATTTGGCCACATTTTTAGATCATCAAGCCCAATGAGCCCGTCAATTTAAAGGTCACCTGAAGGATCTAAGAGACCTCCACTTTTCATTCACCACTGTCCAATCCTCTCCTCTCGCAGCTGTTCTGTAGTAACTGTCTGTTTAAAACTCACAGAACCTCTCCTGACAAAGCTCCGCCATTTTTAAAACTCCTTCCTCTTGTCCTGTTGTCGTGTCCTGCTTGAACTATTGGCTACACTGCTACACTTCACCCACACGTTGATCTGCATCCGTAAGCTTTCAGAAAACGTGCAGAAATTCAGATGAAATGAACAAAGAGTACAGACAGAAGGCTCCATCCATAACTGTATGCATATCTAACATTAAATGAGCCTTAACTCTGCCTCTTCTCTCGCTGTCTCAGGCAAGCCTCACGAAAAGCTGAGTGTATCCATGTCAGCCGACAGGTCTGCTGGCTTCACTGTGCTTTGCATATCTGATCTCAGCGCAGGCGGAGGAAGAGAGATAAAAAGCATGCTTATGTAACAGATGTAAATGCAAAGGCCTTATTTAACTAAGGTGTCCAGATCCATGCATGTTGATACCATACGTAAAAAAAAAAAGATTATTCTGACCACAGAAGCAGAGCAGACGTGTCCATCACGCTGACATAAAGTGTCCGTCAGTAAAATCACTTCGACCGCAAACAAAATCTCTTAACAGGAATCAGAACCTGCTGCCGTATGAAGGCAGACTCAAGAAAGTAAACTTTGCGATGACTCCGCTGTCTAAAGAAAACAAACCGTAGGTGTGATCACATGAACCCTGATGTCCCCAGTCTTCCCTCAACCGCTGCCCTTGAGCAACACTGTGAGCTTCTCTTCTGGAGTGCACGGGTTGGGTCTCTGAGGGCTTCACTCCCTCTCTGTTGATAGATAAATAAAAAAAATCCACAGCATACTGTATGTTGGTTTATTCACCCAGGCTCTTCCCCGAGCTCTTTGCAGTGAAAGCTTTTGTAGTGTAGACGAGGCTTTTTTTTTTGATACCAGCAGAGATGCAGGTGAGAGTCTCTGTGGATTTAAATAAAGAGGAGTTGAATCAAAATCAGCAGCAGCCTCTGGGTTGTATAGCCGCGGGCTCAGTCCTGCAGGGATTTAGAGAGTGTGTTTCCTTGTGGAACCCGTCATGTCAGATGATTGAAGTCCTATACCTGTGTTGAGTTGCTCCCGGGAGACAATTAATGTGTGTGTGTGTCTCTGTAGGTGGAGGTGTATGTATGTGTGTGAATTTGAGGCCGAGGAAATTAGATTTTCCGAAAAAAAATAGCAGATGTTGATTTAACAGGATTGTTGTTCTGTTTTTTTCCACTGCTCACTGTAAATGATAAACATCCAGTCAATTTTCAAAGAAGTGAATTTCCGTGGCTCTATTAATATTTAATAAACGAGCAAACCCTTCGGGACCCCGTGGAGGAAACAGTGGGCTGAGCACTCGCACATGCTGGCGTGTGTCTCGGTATTTACATATATAAATAATACAAAACTGTGATTTTTCTATCCAATGCAAAGAGCTGAGCTATCTGGAGAGTCCACCGCCGTGAAAAAGAGTTATTTTTTTCTGGAAATCGAGCAACATGAATCATTCCCCACAGATGGATAGATTTATGACTCGTATTAGTTTGCAATTTTAATGCTTTGTATTATTAAAGATTTATTTTGGTGTGCAATGACACCAATCCAGCTGTTCTGAATGTATTTACCATTTTTGCCTTGATATTATAGCTTCTACGATGAATAATGGAGGTGATCGATTTCAAATACATAAAGCACCCCACAGCAATTCATTATCATTTAGTTTCTCTCAATCGATTAATGTTATGCAGCTGTGATTAGCTCCTCTGTGTCCTTTGTGCATCACAAGATGGGAAGATAGTGTACATCTGCAACACAGCAGGAAATCAAGAAGTGGGCGCACTGCCACCAACAGCCCCATAGCTCATGCTGGCCAGTTAGCGGTTACTTTGCTACATTCAACAGGCTCTCTTTAGCTTTTTTAGGTTGAAAAAAACAACAAAACAAATAAACTGAAAAAACATAGATAAACAGCTCTGTTGAAGGACAAAACTGTATAAACAGGCAAAATAGTCATTACAAACATAACAGAGGCTACCTAGTGCAACTGCTGCTCCTTATCACTGTAGCTGTGTGCTTTGTGCTAACCTTAGCCTGCTAAAGGAGCCTGGGCAGCTCTGTGTTTTTTGCCTCATGGGCTATGAGCTTTGTGCTACTCGGTTAGCAGCTGAACGACGGTCGGTCACTGCTGCTGTGGCTCACTCCTTCTTTGGCTCAGGGGCTGTGTGCTTTGTGCTACTTGGTTAGCAGCTGAATGACAGTCGGTCACTGCTGCTGTGGCTCACTCCCTCTTTGGCTCAGGGGCTGTGTGCTTTGTGCTACTTGGTTAACAGCTGAATGATGGTCAGCCACTGCTGCTGTGGCTCATTCCTTCTTTGGCTCAGGGGCTGTGTGCTTTGTGCTACTCGGTTTGCAGCTGAACGACAGTCAGTCACTGCTGCTGTGGCTCACTCCTTCTTTGGCTCAGGGGCTGTGTGCTTTGTGCTACTCGGTTAGCAGCTGAACGACGGTCGGTCACTGCTGCTGTGGCTCACTCCTTCTTTGGCTCAGGGGCTGTGTGCTTTGTGCTACTCGGTTAGCAGCTGAACGACGGTCGGTCACTGCTGCTGTGGCTCACTCCTTCTTTGGCTCAGGGGCTGTGTGCTTTGTGCTACTCGGTTAGCAGCTGAACGACGGTCGGTCACTGCTGCTGTGGCTCACTCCTTCTTTGGCTCAGGGGCTGTGTGCTTTGTGCTACTCGGTTAGCAGCTGAATGACGGTCAGTCACTGCTGCTGTGGCTCACTCCTTCTTTGGCTCAGGGGCTATGTGCTTTGTGCTACTTGGTTAGCAGCTGAACAACGGTCGGTCACTGCTGCTGTGGCTCACTCCCTTTTTGGCTCAGGGGCTGTGTGCTTTGTGCTACTCAGTTAGCAGCTGAATGACAGTCGGTCACTGCTGCTGTGGCTCACTCCTTCTTTGGCTCAGGGGCTGTGTGCTTTGTGCTACTCGGTTAGCAGCTGAACGACGGTCGGTCACTGCTGCTGTGGCTCACTCCTTCTTTGGCTCAGGGGCTGTGTGCTTTGTGCTACTCGGTTAGCAGCTGAACAACGGTCGGTCACTGCTGCTGTGGCTCACTCCCTTTTTGGCTCAGGGGCTGTGTGCTTTGTGCTACTCAGTTAGCAGCTGAATGACAGTCGGTCACTGCTGCTGTGGCTCACTCCTTCTTTGGCTCAGGGGCTGTGTGCTTTGTGCTACTCGGTTAGCAGCTGAACGACAGTCTGTCACTGCTGCTGTGGCTCACTCCCTCTTTGGCTCATGGGCTGTGTGCTTTGTGCTACTCGGTTAGCAGCTGAACGACAGTTCGTCACTGCTGCTGTGGCTCACTCCCTCTTTGGCTCATGGGCTGTGTGCTTTGTGCTACTCGGTTAGCAGCTGAAAGACGGTCGGTTACTTCTGCTGTGGCTCACTCCCTCTTTGGCTCAGGGGCTGTGTGCTCTGTGCTACTGAATTATCGAGCTGCTGCTAAAGTCGCTAGCTATGTCCAACTACCTCGTGTCTCACTCACTTGTAAGAAAACACCTTTTCATAATGTCTGTAAACAACGGACAGGGATATTGTTAGCTCTCGCTGCTGTGAAGCTAGTATGTTAGCACTGTCTGTGCCATTCTTTTACGAATGGGGTGCTAGTAACTTTAGCAATACATCTGCCTAGCTTTGTGGAAGACTTCAGTCACGTACAATGAGTGCCCGGCAGATTGTGTGCAGGAAGGCATGTTTGTTTTTTCTGTAATTGCCATATTCTCATAATGTGTTAGAACATATTATCCTTGCACATTGGCTGAAACTGGAGTAATGATTGAGATCTGGGAGGGGGGAAAAAAGCCATATTCTGCATTCCAAGAACCTTCCCCTGCAAAGTTTTTCAGTTCAGGGCAAAAGTTTGCACCCTTCAGCGTAGAGTATAAAAGTTTAAAAGGAGCAGTGTGTGTGTGTGAGTGATGGTATGTGTGTCTGTGTGTGTGAAGAGACTCAAGGAGGATTTAATGATAGATACTTGGGTTTAGGATTGTCCCCTGCAGTGCAATATCCTACACCACACACACACACACACACAGCATAGTGAGGCAAACACACACACATGCAAACACACACACACACACACACGCACACACTTGGTAGCAGCCATCCCCTGCAGAGTCATATCTTGTTCTGTATCTGACATTCCATGGCTGGATGGGCAGGAAGATACGAGCGCTACAAACACACACACACACACACACACACACACACACACACACACACACACGGTTGACTTGGGTCTTTCGCAGTGTCATCATCTTCACTCTGAAACCCTGCAATTCTCCACTCCCTCTCTTCTCTTTTTCTCTATATCTCACATTCTCCCCAAAAGATCCATTTCTGGAAATAAATGGTAAAGCTAAATGGAAGGACGGCAATCTGACAGAGAATCTGGACCCAGATGCTGTAGTCACAGAAAAAAAAAGGTTCCCTGAAACTTTTTTTGAAAACAGTACTTTCTCCCCTCGTCCCCTTTGTGAGGAAATAGGTTGACTGCCACCATAGGGGCAATCTAATCCTAAGTGCTCTCTAAAATAGCTTTCTACAGGACGTGCTGACTTGGATTTCCGAGCGAATGTGGAACAAAACCTCCAGTTTCCTGTGCAGGACCCGGTCAGAGCTTTCTCGCTGGAGGATAAGTTGATACATCATCGAGTTTCTCCTCTGGGCTACGTGTACAAACTGTGCTGGCACCTGTCAGTTGGTGTTTCGTTAAAGGGCAGTTTGGAATAAGTGCGATCGCTCTGGAAGCTCAGCGGTTGATGGATTTTTGTTATTTCGGAAAGTGGTTTCAGTTAAAGTGTGGTTCCAGTTTTGTACCCACGCCGCTGATCAACCGTTTTATATTAAAGGGTTGGTTAGCTCATATGTCAGACTCAGTTCGGACCTCGTGTTCCTTCTAGCCATTCAGATTTTTTTATAGCCCGGGCTCTAAAATAAGTCATACTCACATGGACACAGGATGAAGGGGTGCTGAGGGGGCTGCAGCACGCCTCTGTGCTCGCGTCAAACTTAGAAGAGTCGGGCCGGTCTGACCAGGCTGCTGTGTTTGACATGTTTTGGAGTGAGAATGGGCTGAAAGATCCCACCGGGTACACGCTGACTCTGAAACACTGAGTGATTCCGGCCTCACTGTGAACAGCCTTCGTAATTTCAACCAAAGAAACATTTCTAAAAAAGTGCTAACTGTGAGCTTTTAGGACTATTCTCAGGAACTATGACGTACAAAACCTTCTGGTAATCAGCTAAATATCAGATGTGCAGTGAATGTGGAAAACTAATGATTTTAATATTTTAGATGTCAGTATTTGGGTTAGGATTTGGGAGGAGAGGTACAGCTTCTGTCACCGGGTTTGGATAAAGTAAAATGCTCTTAAACACCAACTTCCTGGTCCGGTCACCTTGTGTGATTTAAACCGGACCGGACGCCACCAGGGAGCGATGATGCTACAGCGAGTGACAGCGTGATTTGTGAGACTTACATTCCCTCTTAGTGGGGAAAAACCTCTCAGCGAGATCTCTTTCTAGATTTCTTTCAATTACAGGTTTACAATACTTGTCTATTAGTTATGATTGATGTCTTGCAGGCATAGTTAGGGCGGGGAGAGACATGAAACGAGACCATTCACCTCCAATTATTGTCATCCAGATAAAGTGCTCGCGGCACACTAACGAAGCTGGCGCCGTGCCCTTTTAACAAGCTTAAATCAATTAAGACAAAATGATCAATTTACTCCAGTAATTAGCCCGCGCATTAGCGGTTATTACCTCGAAACACATTTATTCGTCAGTTCTCGTGCTCCCTTTCTCCACCTCCGAGTCCCTCTTTAGACCATGTACTTGATTCTAAATGGGAAGTGTGCAATCAGCTAAATTGAATTTAATTGATTAAATAATTAGACAGATTTAAATGAGTCAATTAATGAGTCAATTATAGGAGAACAGGCAGATGGGGGAGGGGGGCGAGGGGGTGTCCCGTGGGCTTCAGGGGTTTATTAATAACAACGGGGATTTTAACGTCTTGGCACCAGGGAAACGTAATCCCTCAATGTCTCCGTAACCCAGAAAAGCTGCACTCCAAGGAGACTCCGTCAGTAAGTCAGTCAGTCAGAAAACTCAGTGCAGTGTGTCAGTCTACACCGAGGAGAAAGGAAAGTAAAATACTCGCTGTGATCATGATGTTCTCTTTCATCACAAGGTCTAAACTTCCAATTTAGTGTGAGATGATTTTGTATATATGTGTGTGTGTGTGTCCTCGTCTGTGATGGTCACAGAGTAGCACCCTGTTCCTGATCCACAGTGTCGTCAAAACCATAATACAAGTTTTTCCAGTGGGACAGGTATGAAAACACCAGCAGGAACCTCTAGAACCATAATCCACTTCTTTACCTGCCATCTGCACACACAGTTTGTTGATTAAAGACGAGGGGAAGTCATCTCTCACTCACCTGTTCACTTGTAACGTGACCTGAAATATCAGATATTCCACCATCCGTCTCCACGACTGTCATATCCAGTGGATAGCCTCCTCCCTTTTGATGCATCTGACCTCAGAGAAACTATTTTTTATGGGTGAAACATGCAGCAAAAAACAACATATATGGCTTTTAATTCTGTTATTGGTCACATTTGTAAACACGCACCTACTCGTCATTTATTATTATTCATTCAAGATCATGAACTCCTTCATGCTGAGCACCGAGCATCGATGATATAAACACAGAGTCCGCCTCTCCTCGTCCAGCTGTGGTCCTGTGCTCTGCTGGTTTACAGTGCGACAACTCGATCTGAGATGATGTGTGGTGGAGACGTGTCTCTGTGGACGATTGAACGTCCTTGCGAGTGGACATTAGCCAGGAGCGGTCTTAAACCGAGCTCTTATCCCGACCCTCTTCCTCCCCGAGGCGATCCAAACAGTCAGGTTGGATGGTCGATAAACGCTGCAGACTGTGATCCTCTCAAAGTCCACTGCTCGTAATCCAAAACTCCTGCTTTCCTCTCCAATTATGATATTTGCCATAGGCAGTGCGTGTTACGATGCGAGTTAAGATGCCGCCTCGCACATCCTGAGCACAAATAAAAAATGACTGAATCATCGTACACAACAGAGTCTCTTTTTATTTTAAAATAGTGTTGCTGCAGACAAAGGCTGGGGAACCGCTGGATTGATATGAGTTAGTAAGACACACTTTGTCTCCATGATCATCACTTACAGTCTTGTAAATGTGTGCTGGAACTTTTGGCTGCAAACATTCAATACGTTTGTAATCAAGTCTCGGTTTTCTGTGTCTGCTGCTTCGGCTGTAATGACCCATCTTTTTCGAGGAGAAATTAATTAAGTGTATTGCTTTCATCTTATAAGAGGCTATAATGAATGATTTATATATACTTATGAGATCAAGTCATGCAGTTCCCCCCAGGTGATACGTATAGGGTCTAGAGGTGAACCTGTGGATTTAGTTAACTTTCTTTAGTCGAAAAACTCCTTAAAAACAAAATGAAAAAGGCTTCAGAACTTGTTTCCATCCCATTGATTCTTTGCTTTTTTTTTCTCTCTCTCAGCCGGCTTTTACTGTTTTGTCCTCTCTCAGATTGATTACAGCCTCCAGTAATGAGACAGCGGGGTTTAGAGTTTTTCTCATCACAAAGAGACAAGGTAAAAAATATGAAGGACACCCTCAATCAGTCATTCATATGGACTGTGTCAGTTTGAATAACTGCAGAGCAATCTGGTAAATACGGGAGGCTGGCTGCCGTAATGCTAACTGATTGATATTTGAAGTGGCTGTGAAGCAGTCCTGCCGCAATGCAAACAGATGTGTTCAGCCAGTTGAACTCCAAAAAAAGTCTTTAGACGCAGGTTTTTATCAGCCTGAATTAATGATTTGAATATGCAACGCAGAGGTTCATCCCATCCTCACTAATTGAGACGTCAACAAACACGTTTAAAATGCTCCTCGTTAATTACAGTCGACGTGTGGATGGATCAAACCTTAAAGTAGCCCCTTTTAGATAGAAAAGGTGGCACATTTGCAGCAGGTAAAGGCTGCAATGTGCCGCCTTTTCTATCTAAAGCGGAGGTGTAATATTCCACCTTTTCAAATAAGCCACCACATTTCCACCTCTGGGGTAGGCGTAAACATGTGACGTGACGTGAAGCACGAAGTTGGGCATGAAGAAGAGCAGGTCGAATTTGTCTTCAAAATAAGAGCTTTACATTGCACCCCATCGGAGTTTAGAACTGGGTTCTTAGCGGGGGGCTTTTAATTTGAAAGTCAGCGACCGCTATTAGCTCGCCGCTACAACAACAAGCGGACGACCGAGACAGCTACAGAGAGCGAGGAGACGCTAGCATCTCCCGGATCTCAGCGGCTTTCCAGTTGCTCATCTTTGTGGATGAAGTGACGAACTGACTGCTGTTCAGCTGTTTCCTGGTTTTAAAACTCCTGGCTGTGGGTGCGCAGCAGCGCACGTCATCCACACCTCCGCCCACCTCAGGATATGCCACCACATTGCCGCCTCGGTTTTAGACTGCAGCGGAGGCGCAAATAAGTGTAACGTTACCCTCCGAGGCGCAAAATTGGTGGAACAAAACAGACCACCAATTTGCCGCCTCCTGTCTAAATCCGCGGAGCGAGCCACCAAAAGGACGGCAAATTGGTGGCTTATTGCCCAGAATAAAAACGGCTAGTGATAGTCGACTGAGAGCCTGTGATTATCAAACAAAAGTAGAAGTACAGATTCAACTTCTTTAGTAAAAGTAATAAAGTACACAGTAAAAAGTCTCCCTCTGAAGGACAATTCTGGTCACAGCTAACTGAAGCTCACGTCATATTAATATAATTCAAAGTCTATTAAAGGTAAAGGTAGAATCAGTAGGATTTGTCCCAGCTGTTCCTGAACGCACCACAAAGATTGAGTGAGAAAATTAAGAAAATCCAGTCAGAGGGCTGCAGGTTCTCTGCAGATACGACACGCTAACACGCCTCTCTCCACATTCCAGGCTTCTTTCTCTGTCTGTTGACGTCTTCTTACGTCTTTTACGTCGTTTCGTCTCGCAACGTCTGCCGTCAATGACACAAAATAAAAAATAATCCATATTCACCTCAGATGTATTCAAACTAAAGTAACAGGCTGTTTTGAAAATGTCAGAAGTAGAGCGTGCAGATATTTGTAGCAGGAAGTCAAAAAATAGATACTCAAGTAAAGTACAGTAATGAAGTATTTGTACTTCCCACCTCTGGGAAACATTCTTAAAAAGGTGGCTCTAGAAAATGCAGTTTTGCAGAGGATGACAGATGGAGTCAGCATTGAGTTACAGTTGTTAAAGTGGATTCAACTGGTGACCCAACAACGACGCAACTTAACAAACAACATGTTTTTTTTTCCCCATTTGCATCCTCAGGACGTTCCAAACGCTCATATTTTTGCAACACACACAGCTTCCGCTTATTGCTCGCACAGTCAGCTGTTAACCTTTGAACATACAACTGCAGGGTCTCCTGCTGCGAGCGAGAGTGGAAGTTATTAAGCGTTTATGAAACAACACGTCGAGCTTCACAGCAGAAAAGCAGAGCTACATCCCCACCGCCAAGACCGAGCGTCTGATGTCTGACACGACTGCTTAGACCGTCTTCTAATTAAATTGATCAGAGTGCAAGATAATGAAGCGGGATTTATCAGATCCAGGTTCTAGCTGGTGATGATGATTAATTGATCATGTAGTGCTGGATGTTGGCTTCAGCATGTGGTAAAGAGGAGATTAGTACTACTGGATAACACTTATATTAATATCCCCTCTGACCGGTCCAGGCCTGCACACAGGGAGCTTCCAGGCCTGTGAGTCTGCTCTCAGTCTCAGGTCTTGTGTGTGTCTGTTCACTCAGATTGGTCTCGGCCGCTCTGATGTTATTGTGTTTTAATGCCTTTCCTTTCCGTGCAGCAGACTGGAGCGCCCGCTCTGCTGTAAAACAGCCGTCAGCCCCCCACAGAGCAGCAGAATGCTTTAATATAACGTGCACCATTCTGCACTGTCACTCGTGCATATTTTTCCAATCATCATTGCCATGAAACATCCAGGCGCCCTCTTTTCAGATGTGTGTTTTGAAAAATAAAATAATGATACTATATTTGTCTTATAACTTGTGACCACAATGCAAACAATGAGATATTTGGGTAGATTGTTAAGTAAAAACACGTCAGTATGCTTATTTGTTCAAATACTGTTCTTATCACACATCCAACGATTCCTGTCGGAGCAGGAAAAATTGTCTCTGGTCTCACTGTGGAAAACACAAACACGTCCGCAGCAATCGCTCGCTAATAATAGAGCATGGTTACCTGCCATGGATGGGACCGTGTTCAGAAATGATGTCCAGGTTCATGTTGATGACATTTTTCATGTCAGCTGACAAAGTTCATTTAGTGAAATTAATAGTGTAAAAAGAGGCTGAATTCACAGCATGTTCCCAAGTTGTTTTAGTGTATCAGTGTAAACATAAGTGATTATTAGTATTAGGTGCTAACTGATAATAAGTGATGAGCTGACTGTCTGTGTCGGGGCTTTATGTCCCGTTAAAGGGATATTCCGGTGTAAGTTTAATCCATGGTCTAACACACCTTGACACCGAGTAAGACTCCCCCTGGAGAGGTCAAGTTAGCTGACCGCTAGCTTAGCTAGTTTTAGCAACCTCAGAAAAGACCGCACGATAACAATACAACTGCAGCTAATGTCGCCATCTGAAAACGCCACTCAATAAGCCACAATTAATGGTGAGAACAGCACCAAACTTCAGCAACAGTACATGTACAGTCCCAGCACACAGTACGAAGCATCAGACATCTGCTAGCTTTGCCGGATTTGTATTGAAAAGACAGCGCAGTGGCTTTTTGATGTTGGTGCTATTTACTATCAGAACTGAAGTGTCTGGGGCTAACTAGCATGCTAACTTCAGAAGATATCTCTGCAACACAATACACAGATGTCTTTCACAGTTTTAAACTATGAATTCTGACATAAGCTAGCGGTCAGCTCAACTTGATCTTTCGACGGCGAGTCTTACTTGGTGTCATAGGTGTGTTAGACCATGGATTAAACTTACACGTGCGGAATATCCCTTGAAGTGCTTGTTATACAGTACTATGCTGACGACGCCACACTACAGGCTGTTTGTTACCGTCCTGGTTCGTGTCAGGTTTGGACTCTTACCTTAACAACAGTGAGAGGACACTGTTAAACATGCTCTATGTAAGAATTGGCCACCTGTTGAATTCATACTCACAAAACAAATAGGGGGGCAGCTTGTCACTGGAGGAACCACTAACTGCTTCTAGCTGTAGCTGCTAGTTAGCTCAGTTAGCCGTGCAGCAGCTTCTATTAGCTGGCTCTGCTCGGAGCTAGTGGAGGTAGTGTCGGTGCTATTTACCATCAGAACGAAGTGTCTGGGGGCTAACTAGCATGCTAACTTCAGAAGATATCTCTGCAACACAATACCCAGATGTCTTTCACCGTTTCAAACTATAATTCTTACATAATGCACCTCTTTTAATGGTTGTTGGTCTCAGTCTTGATTCTGAGCTTGTTCGGGTTGTATCCTGAAACTGCTAACATTTGGACTGACTGTGGTAGCTACATCTTCAGGTGTGTGTGTACCGAGGGGAGAGGCTGTGAAGGCAGAGATCCATCCGTCTCTGGAAACATGGAGGGGTTTCACTTTCTGCTCGAGAGTGAACACAGACTGCTCTTTGAATGTCGGGAAAATATTTTTTTGCGGCCGCTTTCACTCCATCCAAACAGAACTCCTCAGAACTTCTCTGTGCCGTAAACCCCCTGCGCCCTGTGTACAGTGATCTGTGTGTGTGTGTGTGTGTAGCCTCTGCGCTGTGTGTACAGTAATCTCTGAGCTGCTGTCTAAATTAGTGAGAGCTCAGCAGCGAGGGCGCCGCAGACGTCCTTTGATCCTCTGAAGGTGAGGCAGAGAATGAGAGGAGGCAGAGTTGTTACGGGGAAAAAAAAGTGTTTTCTCGAAGAGCGTTCGACACACACGCACGCACAAGCACACATACACACAACTACAAAAACACACAAACACACATGATCACAGTTGATGTCAACCTATGTCTCATGTTTTTCCGACTCCATGGAAAAAACACACACATTCTGTGACTATTAAAGGCTTTAACACACACACACACACACACACACACACACACACACACACACACACACACACACACACACACACACAGAGGAACACAATCTCATGTTCTGCAGTCGCTGGATTGTGTTAGTCTTTGATCTGTGAGGATGGAGTCATTACGGCTGGGAGTGTCAAAGCTGCTAACAGGTGACGTGTGTTTGTGTGCTCACATGTGTGTGTGTGTGTGTGTGTGTGTGTGTGTGTGTGTGTGTGTGTGTGTGTGTGTGTGTGTGTGAATACCTGTTTACATAATGCCTACAGTCTGTGATGAGTAGTGTGTCTGCCCTGTGTGTGTGTGCATTCTGTCTGTGTTGGTAAGTGTGTGTACTTGCACTTTGTGACTCCTGTTTTTTTTTCTAAACCTATAAAACGTACTGACAGAAAATAAAAGAAAACTATGAGAGAAAGTGAAGGAGGACGATATAAACTGTGTGATTGTGAAAAATGCTGCTGGAGGATCAAACATGACATATTTTCATGTGTGTCTGTGTAGAACAGCAAACATGAAAAACAGGTTTTACCACAAGCTGCAGTAAACAGACATAAACATACACATGATGGTTAAATATATACCACAATATATGTTTTCTACACTGTAAACACAACAGATGCAGCCTTGTCCCTGTGGCACCATGTCACCAGAGTAAATGTTGTCGGTGTCTGCAAAAAACACGGCATTTCTTTATGTTGCAGCTTTGTTTCCTGAGGGGAAGTTCTCTGTTTTTATGCCGTGACAGCGCTGTGCTCATGATCTGGTTAGATTCAGGCACAGAAACCACCTGATCAGGGTCAGGCAAGAGATCCTGTTCAGGGCTTAAAATACCTGGTTTGGTCGACACAAACACAGCTGGAGATTTCTCCTGGTTTTGTCGGCATGAACATGACTGGAGATGTTCCGTCTTCTTTTCAACACATGTTTGTTTATTTCACCACGAACGAGGCTAGAAATTGTCCGAAGGTCGTCTTAAAAGTGCCCAGTGGTTTCACACTCCACTCCATCTCTGCATTAAACTCCAACCCAAAAGCTAGACAATTTTTTGTTAGCATGCTACCACGATGAATTCCGAACGTACATTGATTAAGACTGTCATAAGCCGTTTTTATTCTGGGCAGTAAGCCACCAATCTGCCGTCTTTTTGGCGGCTCGCTCAGCGGATTTAGACAGAAGGCGGCAAATTGGTGGTCTGTTTTGTTCCACCAATTTTGCCCCTCGGAGGGTAACGTTAAACTTATTTGCGCCTCCATTGCTGTGTAAATCCGAGGCAGCAATGTGGTGTTCTGAGATGGGCGGAGGTGTGGATGACGTGCACTGCTGCGCACCCACAGCCGGGAGTTTTAAAACCAGGAAACAGCTGATCACAGCAGTCAGTTCGTCACTTCATCCACGAAGATGAGCAGCTGGAAAGCCGCTGAGATCCGGGAGATGCTAGCGTCTCCTCGCTCTCTGTAGCTGTATTGGTTGTCCGCTTGTTGCTGTAGCGGCGAGCTAATAGCGGTCGCTACTTTCAAATTAAAAGCCCCCCGCTAAGAACCCAGCTCTAAACTCCGATGGGGTGAATGTAAAGCTCTTATTTTGAAGACAAATTCGACCTGCTTCTCTTCACGCCCAACTTCCTGCTTCACATCACGTCACATGTTGACGCCTACCAGAGGAGGAAAAGTGGAGGAAAAGTGGAGGCTTTTTGGAAAAGGAGGAATATTACACCTCCGTTTTAGAGAGACAAGGCGGCACATTGCAGCCTTTACCTTGCTGCAAATGTGCCACCTTTTCTATCTAAAAGGGGCTATAGTCTGTTGTCGTCACACAGAGCTGCATGTCTGTCGACTCTTAGTTTTGTTAACTTGTAAACAGATAATAATGAGCCTAACGAGTCCTGATACAGTGGGAAACAACATTTTCTTCCTTCCTTCATATCCCATGTAATCTCTTTTTATACTTACACATTGATATGTACACCTGATCCACCTGACAGAGACAAACACGTCTCAACAACACAAACTGACTCTGAGCCGCAGATGGTCAGACGATCCTCTTCAAACAGTCATTGATGAGCTCGTGTCATTTGCATAATGTATTTAAACTGAAAGCTTCTGGTTCAGCAGCCAAACGTTCAACTTAAATAGTGACTTTGGGAATAAATTATCTTTTTCACAGTCATGTCATGCTAGCTCCTTTAATGGAAAAGTTTGCTGGGGATAAAAGACGGTGGGAGGAGAGTTAATTGAGACTTTCTAAAACCTTTTTTGTGTCATTAAGAGCAAAACACTGGTTTGGAATAAATGAAATGATAGCTGGAAACGGCGTGGGGAAAGTTATTTCTTTGTTCGGTTAATCTAACACCTGTCATTAAAACAAACGCAGGGAACGGCTCCGTCTGACTGTCGAGTGCGACTTGAGTAGAATTCAGACAGATTCCTACAGGCTGTGAATACAGACGCGCTGACTCACACAGATACATGCACAGATGTAATAGGGTTTGAATTTGCAGTCAAACATTTTTCCGTCTCTGAGTGGTAAATATGTTTACGCCTAACAATTCAGAGAAGCAAAGAGCAGAGGGAGAAATCAGAGAGCCAAGTCGAGCGTTTGGCAGCCTTGGCGCCACCTCCTCCACCTCCCCATGTGAAAGTCGGCTAAAAAGCATTCGATGTGAACGCGGTACGCCACGTTTGGTGCACGTGTCAACCTTGGACACAACATTTCTTGCAAAATAACATTTCGCTTTTCTGTGTGAAAGTGCTCGTGACAAAAACAACATAAAAAAGAATTGACGTCCACATTTGCCAACCTGTGTGTGAAGTTTGGTCTCATTCAGTCATGATGCTCAGGATGATTGTGTACGTTCACTTCAGCCTGAGGACTCAGTGGTTCATTGGAGGCCGAGCATCTTCATCAAACATGTGGTTTAAAGCACATATTCGTCCACAAGCACCGTTTTTTAATGCATTTTTTTAAGGATTTTCTTACATCAAGCAAGATGTAGGTCCTATGTCACTGTTTCTGTAACACACAGACACACACAGAGAGACACACACACACACACACACACACACACACACACACACACACACACACACACACACGTCCTCTTCCTCCACGGGATACCCTCTCATTGTCTCTCTCCTTCCCTCCTCTCTCTCAAATCTAATTTGTTCTTTTATTCGGGCAAGAAGCCAGAGCATCCTGCTTCAGGCTGTCCGTGTGTGTGTGTGTGTGTGTGTGTGTGTGTGTGTGTGTGTGTGTGTGTTAACTCTCATAACCTTGAACCTGCGTGTTGTCACAGGCAGCTCTGGGGAAGTCAGATTCTCAGCCAAATCTACTGCCTCCTGTTACTGGCTGAGCCCGGACCGCTATACGCAAATTAAGTGCCCTCCGATTGGTTCAGACGGTGACGGGGGAACAGTGGAGGTGCCACGAGATGTCAGAGAGGAGGAGGAGGAGGAGGAGAAAAAAAGGGGACATAGAAAGAAGGTTAGAAAATATTGGAAAACAGAATGTGCAAGAAGAAAATGAGGAAAAAAAATAGTAAAGAAAAGAGACAATGATAGAAGAAATTTCATTCGGTCAAAGAGACCTGCGCAAGCTGAAAATATGAAGCCTGAAATGTTACCTGGGTTTTTTTCTGGATAGAGAGAGGACAGATACAATAAATAGATAAATTGATAAGAGTGTTTTACATCGGAGGTTGTAGAATATGGAGAGTGTGGCGACTGGAAATGGCGGCGGCCTCATGGTTAGAGAAGCGAGGTTAGGACTTGAGGGTCACCGGTTTAATCCACTCGCACTCGCACTCTCTCCATCATTACCAACACTCAGATGCCCTTGAGCAAGGCCCCTAACCTCAGCTGAAGGGGTCTCTAACCCCGGTGTTAAGAAGATCAGACTTCTGTGTGTGAACGTGCACTCGAACACACCGCAGTCGGCAGCCAACTGGCTCGCACATTCTGCTCCTGTGTGAGAGGAAATAACTCGTCACCAGGTGGTGTTGAGCTGTGCTCTCCATCTAAACAGGGAACTTTTTGTACGTCTGGTTAACCCTCTGAGGACGGATTGGGCGGATCCGCCCAAAACGCCTATGATGTAACATATTCGTAAATATCTCTGAAACAGTTTGTGATATAGTGAAGCGTTTTTTTGCACTGTTTTCCTGAGATTCTGCTGAAAACGGAGATGTGTGGTTTGTGTCTGTGCGACACTTGCATGTTGTTCTATTCCACCGCGCAACAGGCCAATGAAAAAATCTTTGACCTTATAAAAAAATAGCATTATTATTATTGTATTACGTAGTAATAAATAATACTGGAAGTCAATTAGAGTCTAAAACAAGACCCCCTGGCAACTTCCTGGAGAGGCCTTGCTTTGCACTGTGGCATGCCTGAAAATGAGGGGAAAAACGAGTAGGACTGTTTGTATTGAGTGTGGATTATTTTATTGTTCTTGACAGATTTCATGCAAAAACTGCACATGTATCTATTCACAAGGGATTGAAAAATAATATTTTTGTGTAAAAAGTGTTCACTCTTGTTATTTGAGGTATGATTTTGAATAAAAAAGTACAAAAATGTACTTTTCATTTTTGAAAGCCTTCAGTATATTGTAAATTTTTTCACTCATACTTAATTTTTAAGAAGATTACATGCATGCTTATGATAGCCAAGGTTGTTCTGAATCTATAGATACCAAACACATGATGTTCCATGTACATTACATATTGTTTATAAGCCCAAATGTAAAAGTAGTCAAAATGGGCCAAACATGGCTTAGTCCTCAGACGGTTAAAAGTTACCAATAACACAGCTGGCAAAGAAAAGAAGCCACATTAACTGGGCGAAACAATCGATACGACAGCGACAGGATCGAGGGGCCTTCCCTCGCTTTAATCAATGTCTCTTCCTGTGCAGTGATTGCGATTAGCTGAGCGGCCAATCAGAGAGATTTCCGTCACAGATGGGCTCTGCCAGCAATTCGACTTGCTAAGTCTACTGAGGAGCCACCATCAAGGGCCGACTGGTGCTAATGGTGCTAACGGTCGGGTCACAGACGCTCTCTGATGGCCGACTGTCGGCCTGGTGTGCCAGCGCTCTAACTGTGGGAATGAGATCAGGATGTTTCTGGAAAGAAACGATGCTCTCAGGGAAACGCTGTCCTGAACTGACCATGAACTGATATTTTTTGTTTTTTATTGGACTTTTAGGAGCAAATGTTGTTCGTACAGAGTAACGTCTTAACATTTGGTGCTCGGAAACATGTATTTTTTTGTTTTACGGACAATTTACTCGTAAGAACTGTGTTTTTTAAGACCAGTGGGGCTAAAAAGAGTAAAGGGAAATGGAAGAGGTAATGAGAAGGACGCCATGCAGACGAAACAGTGATTAGCAACGTGGTGTCGTCTGGAGGACAGGAAATGAAAGAACAATAATAGAGGGCACTTGGACCTTGTAAACTCACCTCAGTGCTAATTTTTTTCCGCACCATCTCGTCTTTCGTCATCTCTATTCATGTTTGCCTTTCTTTCTCCCTTTGCGACTCCCGTTTCATGTTGTGTTCTCGTCTCTCTGCCGCTGTCACTTTCTGTCACTCCTTTTAACGAAGGCGAGCCTCGATAATACAGACTGTCACCGGAGACTTGAAGTGGGCAGCCTGACAGGGTCACACACACTCATTTACCACATACGGAGAACGGAGACAACAAGTACGGGGAAAGATAAATGAAGGTGATGGTTGGGAATAGAGTGGCAGACGGAAAGAAAAGAGGGGGGAAATAGAAGAAAGAAACAAAAATAGAGACGGAAAAGGCAAAAGCGAATCAATACAACCCCGTCTCAGTAGCACCGTGTCCGGTACAAACACCTGATCACGAGTCCTCTTATTTCCACTGAACAGATTTTTGGAAACTATTACGCCAGTATGATTTAATATTTTCACCACAAATGTTCGCCTCATAGCAGCTGCACAAACAGATCTAGTTTTTTAAAAAAAGAAATCCGCTGATGGAGAAAAAGTGCAAAAGCAGATCGATGGAGCCACATAAAAAAGGGATGCTCCACTGATAGTCGATGATCATTTGAGCTACGAAATAATCAATTAATTTCAATGGAGACCAAAACTCATGTCCAACAGTGTCAGTTTAGACTTGACATATATGGCTAGAAGAGATGGACTGCAAACATTTTATTCCTTTTTTGAAATACCTATGGAGCATGTGTTGAAGAGTCTGGTGGTTCACAATAAACTACTGGTCACCTGGTTTGCTTTAGGGCTGCATGGATTACAATTAATGGGTGCTTAAAGGTGCTATTTGTAAGAAAATGTTGATTTTTGAGTCTCACTCTCAACTCGTTGGGATGGCGGCCAACACCCCTCCTACAATCCCAAAGCATCAGTTTTTAACGAGTTGGGAATGAGGCTCTAACACTCGGATCCTGCCTGCGATGCAGGCGCCTTTATGCCCGAGGCCAAGTTTTGAGGAAGACGGGGTTCATGGCATGGTTAACTAAAGTAACTCCCTAACCGTAACCGTAGATGTTGTCAGACAATTAATAATAAATACAGTGATATTGATATAAAAACACGCAGACGGTTTTGCAGAATTGTCCAACATCAACATTTTTGTCCGGCAGTCTGGTTGTTTTTCATGCAACTCTCTGAAGTAGCATGTTTTGAACTTTGAACACAGGCTGCAGTACCTGTGATTTGTGCAATACAAATAAATCGATGAATTTTTATTGCAACATCACCACCATTAAAGGGATATTCCGGTGTAAGTTTAATCCATGGTCTAACACACCGTGACACCGAGTAAGACTCCCCCTCGAGAGGTCAAGTTTGCTGATCGCTAGCTTAGCTAGTTTTAGCAACCTCCAAAATTTCCGCAGCTCAAGGATGAAAATGTCTGATTATTACTCCATTACTTCTGTTCTTTTCCCTGTCAGCTCTCGATAATAAGAACTGAGCATTCCATGGAGTAATAATCAGACATTTTCATCCTTCAGCTGCAGAAATCTACTGCACTCAGTAATCGACTCGTCAGGGCTTCCCCACACAGGCAGGCTGCTGGAGGAGAGGGTGAATTGTTCTGTGTTTTCAATACAAATCCGGCAAAGCTAGCAGATGTTTGATGCTTCGTACTGTGTGCTGGGACTGTACATGTACTGTTGCTGAAGTTTGGTGCTGTTCTCACCATTAATTGTGGCTTTTTGATGACGGTTTCTAGTTGGAGACATAAGCTGCAGTGTATTGTTATCATGCGGTCTTTTCTGAGGTTGCTAAAACTAGCTAAGCTAGCGGTCAGCTAACTTGACCTCTCGAGGGGGAGTCTTACTCGGTGTCAAGATGTGTTGGACCATGGATTAAACTTACACTGGAATATCCCATTAAATGTAATGTATGATTTAATTGCTAAGGTACAGTTTGGACACAAGTCACCAGCTGACAGCTGAGGGCTGCAGTCCTATCACCCAGCAGCAGGCAGCGCTTCTAAACGCTTCTTTCTGTGCTCGGCCTATTAGTTCTCATTCTGTTTCTTCTTTCCATTCATCCCTTCATCCATTTATCATTCCCCACTTTAGCCCGCTGCCAAAGCGTTCAGCTTAGATTTGAATCGTCTTATCAGCGGTGTGTTCCACCAGTCAGTCTCTCAACATTGTTGTGTCTATTATTACTTACCCACAAGGCATCACTCCACCGTGGGCAAGAGCAATTTAGCACCTTTTAATGCAAAGTGTTTACCAATGTGTGGGAATGAGCCTGGATCGATAGCGCATCCCCCCGTCTCTTAACATCTTTTAACGCCAGACGCGTCGTGCTGCTCTCAGGCCTGTAATTGTTTCTCTTGGTTTCGTGGAAAATCAATCCAACAATGATTGGATCTCGCGTCCCGCCCCTCCCAAACCCGTTACCTCTCTTAAAGGTCCCGCCATTCGCTGATACATATATATATCTGTCTGTTTGTCAAGTCATTTGTGCATTTATTCTGCATAGTGGCTCATTTGTATTATACTTATCTACTGAGTAACTATGGAAACGAGAGGTTGGGCCTCTACGGGGCCTGCAGCACCTCCTGAAACGAGGTATTTAAAACCATCGATTGATTGGGAAAGACTAACAGCAGTAGAAGAGAGCACATGAACAGAAGTGTCCACATGATATTAACCCTTTCTTTAATCATTCAGTTTAATATAAGGGTTGTACCACACATCCGAATCTGACCCACATGACATGTTGAATCATGGCACCTGGGGCGATCCACTTCTGTTTGCCAAATATGACCCAGGTCATCGTCCCTGAAGACGACCGTATGTCGAGTCAAACCAGCGCAAACAATCTCACAGCCCAGCCACCAGGGTATGTTAGTGGTTAACGTTTCTGTTGACTGTTTGTACTAGATGTGGCACATCATGTTCACATCATACGCTTATTAGTGGACTTTCCAATCAGGAGGTGGAGGGGAAGAAGGTGGCATTATCACACAGCTGACCGCAATTCTGCCAAACAGGCAACTAAAACCAGCTTCTTTTCATGGGAAGTCGGACCGTCTCCAGGCGTTTGTGTTGCAACGAAAACAGGTGTTTTTTAGCCAAACCATGATATTTTCCTAACCCTTACCGAGTGGTTTCTGTGCCTACACCTGACCAGATCATTAGCACAGTGTTATGACAAAAGAGAAATATAAAATCGAACCTTAAAGGGATATTCCGGTGTAAGTTTAATCCATGGTCTAACACACCTTGACACCGAGTAAGACTCCCCTTCGAGAGGTCAAGTTAGCTGATCGCTAGCTTAGCTAGTTTTAGCAACCTCAGAAAATTACTACATCCATGGCAATACGCTGCAGTTCTTATGTCTCCAGAGCTGACAGGGAAAATAACGGAAGTAATGGAGTAATAATCAGACATTTTCATCCTTGAGCTGCAGAAATCTACTGCACTCGGTAATCGACTCGTCAGGGCTTCCCCACACAGGCAGGCTGCTGGAGGAGAGGGTGAGTTGTGCTGTGTTTTTAATACAAATCCAGCAAAGCTAGCAGATGTTTGATGCTTCGTACTGTGTGCTGGGACTGTACATGTACTGTTGCTGAAGTTTGGTGCTGTTCTCACCATTAATTGTGGCTTTTTGATGGCGGTTTCTAGTTGGAGACATAAGCTGCAGTGTATTGTTTTCGTGCGGTCTTTTCTGAGGTTGCTAAAACTAGCTAAGCTAGCGGTCAGCTAACTTGACCTCTGGAGGGGGAGTCTTACTCGGTGTCAAGGTGTGTTAGACCATGGATTAAACTTACACCGGAATATCCCTTTAGCATACTGTCTGTAAAAGCTGCAACATACAGAAGGTTTTGCTGAATCATCCTTAGCTAACATGTATTGGTGATTGGGTTGCACTTCACTAATGTTTTGTCGCGATAGTTATGAAGTTGCACTCATATCACTTACAGATTCATCTGATTGCACATTTTCATTCTTCTTTGGGATCACTGCCTGAAAGGTAATTACTCCTTCATTCATATTGGCGCTTGTTGTCCTCACCCTCCTCCTGCGTGATTTTCCATCTCGACTTCAGTTGCATCCAGCCAAGCACACAATCACCGCTGCTTTTCTGTTCGCATCTGATAGTCAATCTTATGCCAGCACACAGACACACAGTGCACTTTCTCTCCTCAGCTCCTCACGCTGCCTTTTCTGCACTCTCCCTCTCTCTCGCTTTATACTTCTCAGCGCTGTCCTCCCAAGACTCGCCTTTGAATATCTTAGATCAGAGTCTCGGTAACATCTGTCCATCTCTGCGCTTCTTCATCTGTGTCTGTTTTTGGCTGCCTTTCGTAGCAGCAGCTAAGTCAGGGCCTTGGGGCGTGTAAGGGAGGTCACGATTTGAGAGAAAGAGCGAGAAAAGAATCTGGCAGAAATCTGATGATTGCCGAAGCTCTGAGTCTCCTCTCTTGTGACTGCATGGGGTCATTCTGGGTGGGGAAGAGAGGTGTGTGTGAAATCTGCAAACACCATCGGCCATGACTCATATTTTATTTATTTATCATTATGTTAAAATGGTCATGGATGGAAGGAAGGAATTGGTTCACACTTAAAAATCAAAACGAGGAAAAAACTCCTTAAGTATGCCCCCCAAGATGCAAAGTTGAACCAGTGGAAAGCAAAGGGTTGAGTCAGGTTTACTAAACTGAAAGACCTTTCTCCCCTGTGTTGTATAAGGCACTTCCTGTATTATTATTATTTCTTTTTAAAGCTGAGAAAGGGGTTGAGACTTGCAGCCAAATACATATTTCAATGAAAACCCTACCGTTTATTCCCCCTCTTTAGTGCGACATGACCTTCTTGAGCTCTATGATTGTCTCTGCAAGCTTTGAGCCCTGTGATAGAAGGCCTTTAAGAATTAAATACAAAGCTCTGAAATAAAGTCTTGTGAAATAGGTATTTTCAGAATATATCAATAGTTTCGGAGAAGGAGAGAACCTGTAGTGAGTCGTGCATTAGAGCGTAATTGAAGGATCCCTTTGAAGACTTAAATAATAAATCAAGACTGAGACATTTAATTGGTAGATTGGGCTGTAATAGCATTATATTGATTCTGATATGGTGTTAGATTGTGAACATGTCTGTATCTGGAGGTTTTTCATTAGTGATGTGGCTCTAGAATAAATGCTGGACATGGAAATGTTCCTCTCTGCAAACTACAGATTGACATTACATACCTCTGTGTTGGAACTTTATGTTTCTTGAGGTTTAGTTTACAATTTGATGTTGTGACAACTCTGTGCTTATGGTGTTGTTAAGTTTAGGTACAACAATCACCTTGATAGAGTGACGAAAAGTTCATGTTTTGGTAGTGGAGATGTCACGCTGCAGTCTTCACAGTAATAAACAATAGTCTCACACCAGTCACACTGAAATATTGAAACACAGTCTGGAACGGTGGTAGCTGGGTTGGCTTTGTTTAACTGCACCTAACCAAAACCACAAGCGTTGGACAAAGGTCATGTTGGGAGTTTTCTGGCAATCGACTGATTCAGTCATTTAGGTATGAAGATGTGTTGAAAATTACAGTATGGACGACCATGATGGCCAAATAGGAAAATAATCTTTATCACATATTTACAACATAGTGAAACTTGTTGCTTGCATTCTGCTATCACATAAGAGCAGCGGGTCGACTACATACAGTGCCAGAGGACCAACTTCTAAGCCGGTTGCTTGGTCGAGGGCACTGACCAGTAACCTGACTCTCGCCAGATGCATTTCGTTCCGCCTAGCTCCACTCACATACATCTGGGATCGCTCCCGTTGGGAGGGATTTCGGCACCAGATTTTATGGTGGAGCCAATCAGGACCGCCGGGCGGGAGTTTCATAGATGTGACGTAGCGGAGAAGCGACTGTTTTGATTCAGACAACAATGGCGGCTCGCATCGAGGAGGCAAGCGTCAACATTGATGCTGCTATTTCATCCGTGTTGTCCAATCTACCCAATATTTTTTCGTTAAAAGAACATCAGAGAACGGCTCTGAAGGCTTTTGTTGGTGGAAACGATGTTTTTGCCCTTCTCCTGACCGGATTTGGCAAGAGCTTGATCTACCAAATGGCTCCGACAGACAAGTGGTTTATCCAATCATATGCAAGGACTTTTGATAAGGCCCAACCTTCTGAAACACATCTCCAATGGAGCGATCCCAGATGGATGAGTGGAGCGAGGCGGAACGAAATTCATCTGGCGAGAGTCAGGTTAACTGACCAGTGAATTAACCTGTTATACATGTATTAGAACCTTCAGCACCCAGAGGAAACCCATGCAAGCATGGGAAGAGCATGCAAACTCAACACAGATTGAGTCTGTCGGTTCTGACAGACACTGAAAAAGAAAATCAACAAGAGTTTACTTGCTGACGCTGACGATGCTGCAACATCAGAGGAGCACGCCTCCGACAGATTTAAACTAGGAAAGCAGGCAGCGGCGGTGTTTGGACAGTGATATAACTTCAGAAGCAGGATCTCCATCAGATGATAAGCTCACACCTGAGGCTATGGAATAATGATATGTTGACTTGGACTTTCTGCCTGCAGTGTCCAAGACATCCAACAGCCTTTCAAAGAACGCGGATGGTGTTGCTCCGTCAGCACATGTGCAGTATGCACCTGTGGTCATTATTTCGATCACTGCTGAGGGTTCAGAGAGTTGATCAAGGATATCAACAGCCAAGTCGTCATGGTGTAACTTGATCACATTGGTAGAAAGTATTTCATCAGTCAAATCAATGCTTATTCAGTCGTTTTGGTTTCAGGACGTTTGCCTGTCGAGCCTCTCATTCTATTTTCTAATGTGGTGCATGTGTCTTCATCTAAAAGCTGTGTAGGTGCATGAATGTCTGTATATGTGTGCTGTATCTTCAATGTGCGCTCTGCTTTGTGTACTTCTGTGTTCACAATAGGGGACAAATAATGCTGCACTTATCAATAAGCACATAATGTGCTCCCATTTATCCTCATCTTGTGTGTGTTCGCGCCTGTGACCGGCTGTCTGTTACCGGGTTGGAAGGCATGGCTATCTGTGTGTGTAGCTGCAGTACCGGACGTATATTTATATACCTGAAGCCAAGAGCTAAATGTGCCTTTCGCTGCGATTCTAAATGGAAATGACCTTTAATGGTGTCGGTACTCACATTAGTCCTTTATCAGCTCTTTGTATGGGGCCAGTATGGACACTCTGAACCTTCAGTCAGCGTGTTTATTTTAGTCAAAGTCCCATTATTTATCAAGCATATTACTTCGAAAATAGTTGTTTTTTATCCATCCATCCATCCATCCATCCATCCATCCATCCATCCACCAGTCACGACCGAACACAGGAGAAAGGGAACAACTGCAATGCTAACGTCATGGTTACAGGCCGTCCTTATACCACTCTATCATATAAATGTTGATACGTATTTAACATACAATTTTAACATATCTGGGGATTTTCATCGTATCGTATCGTATCGTATCGTTTCATCATCATATCGAAAAGTATGCGAATTCACCGCATACTTTTCGATACGATGACGTCATCGCCCCACCCCTCGACCTCTCGCCTTCGACCTCTGAACCCCGCAACGTCTCATAACAACAACAACAACAATGGCGGACTACATGCTTGTGTTCGTGCTGCAGACGATATTGAGCCTATCAGGGTTACTAGGGCAAAATATTCTGCTCCTCTGCCACGATGCGGAGCAAAAAAAGGATTATGGACCACCGACTAGCTATTTTCGTTCTCTTCTTGTTATGTTCGGTTTCTCCTTCGGCTGTCTGTTTGTATACAGCATTAAAGCTTTATGTGCATGCTCCGTCTCTTCTTCTCCGTTTTTGGTGAATTTCCAGCGCCACCTATAGGCCTGGAGTATGAACTACAGCGTATTGAGTCGTTTACAGTGGATCCATGTGGACGCAAATATTCTTGAAACGATGCCAAGGAAGACGGATAAAAAAAAGATTGTTTTGGTACGTCTGGACGGGGCTTTATTCTGGTGACTCGTCCGTACGGACCGTCCATCACAGTTCACCAAACCAGGATACCTTGGACTGCGGGGAAGAAAGTGAGGCACCCGAAGGAAACCGATGCAGCCACAATGCAACTCAACACAGACATTCCCCTGGAATGGTTACCACCCATTCCCACACCCATCCTTTGTCTAACCTCTCCTGGTTTCCTCCAGTGGTCACAATTCTCCTGAATTTCTCCTGATTCAGACAAATGTTCACATCTTTCCCCCTTTGAGTTATCACAACCTGTTCCTGGCATTGCGCAGCAGTGTGTTATCTACTGAAATGTCCTTCTCAGTGAGTTAGAGACGGACAGAGAATCGGAGAAAGGAAAAGATATATCCTGTCAAATTTCAGATGTCCTGCACAGAAGAATTCCTGTTTCTTAAAGATCAAATCTGTGAGAAAGAGTCTCATTTTCAACTTGTCAAACACACTGTGGGTTTGGCCCAACCTAACTTCTGCATGACGAGTTGGGATTGAGACTCAACAATCAACTTTCTTCCAAATTGGACCTTTCGAGAAAGGAGCAAGAAGCGACTTGTACAATCTGCCGCGCCAATTTTTCTGTCAATCACGGAGGGTCGCACCGATGTCAGTCTCCGTCGAGAGGCGGAAAAACACAAGGCAGCGGTGTGCAGACTGAGTGAAATGAAACACGATGAAAATTAGTTCATGCCAGAGATTCACACAGGGAAAATTATTCTGCATCTTTCTTTGCGAATTACAAGAATCTTGAGTTGTTTTGGTTCTGAAAACGTCGCTATTTCTGAGGTCTCAAGGTTTGCAATCATGCACTCACTCGTATTATAATAGTAGTTATATTGTGGAATGTATCCGTGCACTTCTAGTGGCCTTCCTGAGTTGGTTGCAGCCATCGTTACTTGAAAGCATCAGTGGTATGTTTCATAGTAATGCGGTCCTTGTGCTGTTTTACATCCTTCACAGAAAAAGCGTAGAAAAAACAGCGGCCTTCGCTCTCGATTCCGTGTTTCGTCTCCCGACCCTATTATACCAGCCACATGTGTCTCCCCCTCCCCTCCCTCCTCCTCTCTCACTGTGTGTTCGCCCTCCCTCCCCTCCCTCCCTCCCCCCTCCGGCTGATTGCTGGGCATTAACAATTTAAACTGTTTGCCTTTTTAGTCACGCCAATTGTAATATCGCTCTCGGAGAAGCAGTAGTTAATGAGTTTCTACTTTGGGGTGCTCCCGCCGCGACGACACAGGAATAGATCTCTCTCGTTTCACTCCTCTTTCAGTTTCAGTCTTTCTTTTTTTTTTTTTTTCTCTTTTCCTTTCTGTCTTCTTGTTCTCCTTCATCGGCTGTCTGACTGTTGGCCTCTCGTTCTTTTATTAACAGAGAATATACAAAATGACAAAAGATCCAAGGGAGTTATTTTCTGTGTGCGTTTGTGTGTGCCTCCGCCTCCATCTGAATCTCAATGTGTATCTCCTGTGTGTGTGTGTGTGTGTGTGTGTGTGTGTGTGTGTGTGTGTGTGTGTGTGTGTGTACCCTGAGGGTTTATTGCGAGTGTAGGATGTGTTCTTAATGAGGAAGCAGTGAGGTATAAAACTATACATGCTTACTAATCTCTGCCTGCCTGCCTCTGTCTGTGTGTGTGTGTGTGTGTGTGTGTGTGTGTGTGTGTGTTGTTATTCCTTTGCAAATCAGCAGGGAATGAATCTGCAAATGAAAGCATCAGACACAATTAATTGAATAATTCAGTTAGGTTTTTTTTTGATGACAAGCACATGAGGAATAAGTTTGACTTCTTCTTGGGGGGGAGGCAGCAGCAGAATGGAGTGACAATGAGTTTTTCACTCAAAAGGCGGCCGTAAGAAGTTTGTGATTACGGCGGTAACAATGTGGCGGCGCATCATCGGTGATTGCCTGGTTTTATGCCAAAGCGCAAATCAAAACTTCCAGGTAAAATATTCACAGCACTCCTGCAGGCATATTAGACTTCTCTGCTTCCTGTTAGTATGCACAGTGTGTTCCCTGCTTCTGATGAAAATGTGGCTAAATACACAGTTGTCGACAGCTCGTGAACAACCAGCCGAGTCCTCAGAGCAAAATGTTCTGTTTCTGATGGCAGCCAAGCCAGAGACCACTGTTTGAGATGGCTTTTTAACACCTGTGAGCCAGACACCGCTGGATAATTGGATAATGATGATGCAGTCAGTATGTCTGCAAACTGCTGATGCTTTCGCTTGTCCGTTGTAAGTGTCATAGGCTACACTCTAGAAATAAGCGGTTCCAAAAGGGTTCTTCTACAAAGGCTGAGGTTCAACCTGGAACCACTGTGCTTCTGAAAAACCCTTTTCTCGAAGAAACGGTTTTTCAAGGGTTCTTGGTAACACTAAAGGTTCCAGTAAGAACCATTTTGATCCAGAGAACCCTTTAAAAACCCTTTCCTGAATAAAGGGTTTTAAAAGGGTTCTTGGTAACACTAACGGTTCCAGTAAGAACCATTTTGATCCAGAGAACCCTTTAAAAACCCTTTCCTGAATAAAGGGTTTTAAAAGGGTTCTTGGTAACACTAACGGTTCCAGTAAGAACCATTTTGATCCAGAGAACCCTTTAAAAACCCTTTCCTGAATAAAGGGTTTTTAAAGGGTTCTTGGTAACACTAACGGTTCCAGTAAGAACCATTTTGATCCAGAGAACCCTTTTTTGGAGAAAGAGTTCTTCAGGGATTGTTGAAAGCATGGGTATAAGATCCTGTGTGGGTTCTTTGTAGAACCTCTCATGGGGGGTTCTGGGTGGAACCTTACACACACAGTTCTAGGTAAAACCCTTTATGTTGGGTTCTAGGTAGAACCTCCAAAGGGTTCCAGATGGAACCTTTATAAAACATTCTACCTGGAGCCAAAAAGGGTTCTCCTATGAGGACAAGCCGAAGAACCTTATATGGTTCTACTTAGAACTTTTATTTGTACATATCATTGTAACATTTCTACGACACGTGTCATATGTTGAGGGGTGATGATGTTGGAGTTGGAACAAGAAGGCTGCCAAACTGGTGACTGCAGTTTGAAAGTGTTTTTTTTGCATTTGTAAGTATGAAACCACCGGATATTTTTATGGCGACAGAAACCAGATACTTTTGATGGAAGTTGGTAAAATCTCTAGCCGTGTTTTTTGCAACTGTAACCTTGTGTTGTTAAGGAGACCTTGTGACATCTGAAGCTGTGTTTGTGGCGATGAAAACAGGTATTTTAAGCCAAAAAACAACCTTTTCCTGACCACAACCAAGTGGTTTCTGTCCCTGAACCTAACCAGACAATGAGAACAAACATTGTCACAACATAACAATGAAGAAGAAATGTTAAGTTTTAATATATATGTTGCAGAAATGTACTTTGGACCACCTTTGCAGGCAGGCTGGTTTCCAGTTCCTTCGTTTGTGGAAACAACTCAGTCGAAGCGTGACAAAACCCCTCCCGGCTTTTTCTAATTATTGTTTAGTATTTTGCTATTTTCCACTGCTCTCGGTAACTGTAAAGGCAACAATTGGAAGTTATGACCAAAGTATTGAGACTGAAATTGTGAAAAACTTTGCCTTAACGATTGTCGAAGCTTTGGAAGTGAAATGGTGCTTCAAATGAAAAAGGAAACCGGAAGCAAGAAGCAACATGAAGAGAAGGACGAGGCTGAGAAAGAGCGAGGGTCTCAGAGAGAGTTTAACATGGGAGCGTATGAAAGGTGAGAAAGCATCAGGGGGAAGGAAGGAGATTAGACGAGACAGCAGACAGAAAGACAAAGATAACACGGAATAAATCAGCCATAAAAGAAGAGAGGGGGATAAAAGACGAGACGAACGCGGCTCAGTCGTCTTGTCGGCGCTTTTCTCTTGTCAGTCAAACTCATCTCTCACCCGGGCCTTTGAAAATGTTGCAAACAGATCAAGGTCCCTAACTAGCTAACACCCTCTGCTTTATGCTGGAGGAAATAAAATGCCCCTTTCAATTCCGCCAACTTGAGTTTATAGTTGAAGGATTTAAGGTGACTGTCGGCACGGCTCGAACTGAAGAAGGCCAATATTTCAAACCGGTGACAATGAAGAGGTTAGAGGCTGCCGTCAGGGTTACTTTTAATTAAAAATCTCATGTTTTGTTCAGAAATATCACCAGCATGACTGTAATTGTATTTGGAAAATGATACTTAATACGAGAGTGTTTGGTACTTTTTACCACAAACTACAGCAGATCAATCTATTAGATCTTTGTGTGTGTGTTTTTGTACCTATTTCAGTTTAGCTGTGATCAATCCCGGTCATGTAACGTCTGTCATATGAGGACAAAGGAATAGCTGATGAGAGATGCTGAATCTCTCTTTGAGCTCTCTCTCACCTCCTTCATCTGTCTGTTCCCATCAGTGTTTTTCCTAAATATTTGTTCTCGAGCTTCTTTCTTTTCAGCCGGTCCTTCTTTTTTCGGGCTCTTCATCTCTCGCCCCTCGCCCTCTTCTCTTGTTCCTTCGACGCACTCTTTTGATTTTCTCTGATTTCGTGTCAAAGACACAGAAACACCAGCTAATGGAGATTTAAATGGTGGATGGCATCAGGGCTCCAAAACAGAGAAAAAAAAAAGAGAAAAAGGCAAATCATTGACTCTCTCATTGCTTCATCATCTCATCGGTCTTGCAGCCTCCCTGTTTCTCCATCTTCTGTGGTCAAGGTCTGGTTAGGTTTAGGCACAAGAAACAACCTTTTTAGGGTTTGGAAAAGATCTTCTGGCTCCCAAAGACTCCCTAAAAATATCCAGTGATTTGATTGAACATTGATACACAACCACAGTCACTGGTTTGACAGCTTTGTCGCCTAACTCTGCCACCACACCCCTCCATCCCCCAGTGAGGACGTCAGATCCTGAACTTGTCATTTCAGTGTGATATGTGTTGGTTTTTTCAGGATGTCCAGATGTCCAGTTTAGGTATCTACAGGAATGATAACAGCGTTACAGATATACAAACCGAGGGATCTGTAGCAGGATGCTTTTCTCTACACCTCTGCAGGATTGCAACCTTTGCAGTGCTTATGGAGAGACTCTAAAGCCTAATTTTTACTACTGCGTAAAGTGCTGTACGTAGGTCGCGGAGAGCCCTCTACGTAGTCAGAGAGCCTGTCGGAGAGCCTCTCCGTCGTCTCCGGTGGCACGAAATTTTTTTTTAAATGTCGGTCACTCCGTCAAGCGACAACGGAGACGGCAAGGGCTACGACTGGTCAGCAGTCCTGCAGCTCGTAGCATTTCGGTGATGACGGCAAGGGCTACCCCTACTGATCGGGCGGGAAATTGCATTGCGTATCCGGCACCACGACGGAGAACTATGAGGGCTCGAGGGGTCTCCGTGGTTACACAGTTGCATTACGCAGTTGCAGAAGTGTAACACTGCCTTAACGGGTGCTTTTTAAATGTGTTATGCTTAATAAAACAGGACAGTTGGTCTTCAGAAATCTATTAAAATTACAAAAGGACAAATCATTTCTCAGTAATGTTCAGAATCTGTTGGTTTTCTGTGATTGCATCCTTGCTTTTTTTTTCTTTTTACTTCTCCACTCCTGCTCCTGCATGTTTTTCAGAAAAGACTCTTATCGCTTCTCGTTAGCTGTTTCTCTCAAAATGACGGGTTTTTGTAATTTGGCGTTTTGTCTGACTGCCAAAAGTGAGGGCTTTGTCTCTGAAGGGAAAGGGAGTGTTTGCATTCCCTTCAACTTATTCTTTTTTTTTTTGTGAAGTGAAGCAAAACTAGGAGGTTTGTTAGGGAGACGTGGAACATATGGGCCTGTTCAATGCGCTTTGTCGTTTGTCTCTTTTGTGTATATTTATCCAGACAAATGAGAACAAAAATGGTGGGAACAATGTGTTCGTACTGTCGGCGCCTTTAAAGGATTTGCTGTTTTGCCTTTTTCGTTGTATTATTTCAGGGGTGGTTTACAGCGTCCGCGGTCCTCGTGACCTTCCTTCTAACGGCGAAGATTGCAGCAGAGTTTCTCGACATTATGTCCACTAACAGCCTGAAGCAGATAAACGATGGATAAAAAGAAGCAGCTAATCTTTCAAATTGAGTGAAAATGAAATTGAAGAGATACTGTGTGACAGAATAAGAAGCCATGAGAGAGAGAGAGAAAGATTAGATTTGTGTGTTTCACAGTGGGTCTCTCTTCTGTGCGGGAATTAGATAATAAGTGAGAGTAATAAAATGTGTGTGTGTGTGTGGTAAGAGACAGATAGCTCTCAGGGCAGATTTTCCCGATTCGTCTCGCTGATTGTTCACATCTGTCTGCGTCTAATCGGTGGAACGTACATTTTCATCCCGACAAGAAAAGTGCCTCGCTTTCTCTTTTCTTTCCCTCCATCCCTCCGTTCAGCGTTAGTCACGCAGTGTTGAGCAGCTTTGTTTTGCCCTGAATGGAGGAAAAAAAAAGCCATTTACTGATATACACACTTTAAATATTGGCGGACCCATACATGGGTGGGGTTTCTCTGTGTGCTCCACCTTCCTCCCACAGGTAAATGGTGACTGGTGGCGCTTCTCACCTGATGTCAGCTCAGATTGGCTTCAGAAACATACACAAGATCCCTTAATACTGTAGTCTTTAACTGCATCAAAGGGCTATTCAGGTGTAAGTTTAATCCATGGTCTAACACACCTTGACACCGAGTAAGACTCCCCCTCGAGAGGTCAAGTTAGCTGACCGCTAGCTTAGCTAGTTTTAGCAACCTCAGAAAAGACCGCACGATAACAATACACTGCAGCTTATGTCTCCAACTAGAAACCGCCATCAAAAGTCACAATTAATGGTGAGAACAGCAGCAAACTTCAGCAACAGTACATGTACAGTCCCAGCACACAGTACGAAGCATCAAACATCTGCTAGCTTTGCCGGATTTGTATTAAAAACACAGCTCAACTCAGCCTCTCCTCCAGCAGCCTGCCTGTGTGGGGAAGCCCTGACGAGTCGATTACCGAGTGCAGTAGATTTCCACAGCTCAAGGATGAAAATGTCTGATTATTACTTCATTACTTCCATTAGTTTTCCCCGTCAGCTCTCGATAATAAGAACTGAGCATTCTGTGGAGTAATAATCAAGCTAGCAGTTAGCAAACTTGACCTCTCGAGGGGGAGTCTTACTCGGTGTCAAGGTGTGTGAGACCATGGATTAAACTTACACCGGAATATCCCTTTAAGTCCTTTCGAGAAGAAGCAATATACACATTAAAGAGTGTTTTTTTTCTCAATTCTTGTCTTTTCACACACCCCTCACAAATCTCTCTTGGATAACAGTAAGCCATGTTTTACCCGTCTTTAAAGTCCCAATGAAACAGCTATTGGAGGTAGTTGTGTGTTTGGTGCAAAAACAGGCACCTGTGGAGGGACTTGTCCTGGATATTGATTGCGCTAAATATGCGTTGTGCCACCGTCTTGGAGCTCACGGTCAACCGACTCACACCATAGCCTCCAAGAAAGACGGAGGCCAGTTTGACGACACCAAGGTGTTTTTTCTTGCTGGGTTTATCTCCTGGCGACCCCGGGATGAGTCTGCTCATAGGGCGGATAACCTAGCATCACAACTAACTGAGCTAACTACCTAATGACAGCAGCAGTCAGTTAGCAGCCGCTTTAGCAACAAAGCTACTGGTATCTGAGGAAACTCAATCAATCACCTCGTTAGTGTAACTGGCCTCTGTTGTTCTCGGAGGCTGCGTAACACCGCTGGTTCGTAGGTGTTCGTTGAGAGGCTTGTTTCATTTTCCCTTCTACTTTTTCCTAATGTGTTCATCGTTCCGTATCAGTGGAAACCCCTGATGCTGGACGTGGGAGAAACACCGAGAGTCATTATCAAGACCAGTAAGATGGAACATTGATATTCTTCTGGAGGAAAATACAAATAGTGATGGTGTTGGACAAACTTTATCATCCGCAGTCTTTCGCTCCTTGTAATGACTCTTGTTCTGCCCTCCTCTCACCTTGTAAACTTTTCCGCCCTCCTTGTTTTCCCTCATTTTTTATTCCCCTCCCTTCTCGTCTTTTCCGTTCTCCACTCAGCTCTGTGGTCCTCTGTGGTTTGTCCCTGCACTTGGCAGATGAGCCTTGTCCTGTCCTCTTTCCAATATCTCTCTCTTTATTTCATCTCTCGGATGCTCAGAGTTTCTCATTCAGTCTATTCTTTTCCTTTTCCCCCTCATTTATCCAAATTCATTTTTTTCTTCTCTCATCAACTCCATTGTCTTTCATTTTCTCGCTCGCCTGCTTCTTCATTCTCTCTCATTCCTTCTCTTGTTTAGTGTTTCTCTTCTTCTTCTCTCTCTGTCCTACTCTCAACTTTTCTCTCTTTTTTTTCCCCCCACCATCAAAATCTCTCTCTCTAATGGCCTGCCTTTCGCTGTCTGACCACAATAGTCTCAGCATTTGGATTACTGTAATGGGGCTTGCATCACCCTCATATGATCAGCCATCTGGGGCTAGCTGCCTTTTAGCATCCAGTTAGTATCTCCCCAGTAGGATCGGCTGAGAAAGCTAAGCCAGGAAAGCACTAATCTCTCAGCACTGGCTATTGTTAAGTGTCCCTGATGGCCTCCGTGCTAAAAGGGGGCTAATTGATGTTGCCGCATGCTTATTGAAGGCCTTGGGAGGAAGCGGATGATTGTCGACGGCGCGTATGAAGAGGCGATGTGATGTGAAGCAAAGGAAGGCTGAACTAGAGGCCGCTATTTCAGGCCTCGAAATGACTAACCTCTGGAAGCAAAAACAGGAAGGAAGTGACGTCGATTACTATATTTACTCCAACTTAGTTGCTCGGCTGTGCAACTGCGCTTCTAAAACGTATATATTTCCAAATTAATCCATAATTGTTGGGCTTTCAACATCAATAGCTACGACTAATCTCTACCCCACGAGGACGGAGATAGATATAGTTGTCATTTCTGTGTTGAGGATTGTTACCATGTCGACAAACACACACAAGTTACTCTGTTTTAACCAAGTTATCATCCATACAATCATTTCTACACATCTGAACAGCATCAGCGCCATCGTACCATCTGGACACGGTGGATTTAAAAGCAAAGAGAATGGAGGAACGCTTCCTTATCTGTCAGCCTGCAGCACTGCCAGGCCAACTGATAACTCAACACACACACACACACACACACACACACACACACACACACACACACACACACACACACACACCATAACTTAATGCCAGTGACAGATGAATGGTGCCCATAGTGGCGATGTGATGGTGCGTTAATTAAACAAACCAAAGAATAATTTTCACCTTGAGTCAGCTGACAATGTATATGTGTGTGTGTGTGTGCGTGTGTGTGTGTGTGCGCGCATCTGTTTGATTATTTTTGTGTGTGCATTGGTCTGTGTGGCCCATTAATGGGGTCATAACTCAGATTTTGTCCGTTTCCTCCAGATGACTCTGTGTGTGTGTGTGTGTGTGTGTGTGTGTGTGTGTGTGTGTGTGTGTGTGTGTGTGTGTAGCCTGAGGTGATCTTTAGATCATTTGGTCTTTCACAGCAGTGAATGAAAAAACAGCGTACCTATTAATTTTCAAGCTGTTTGTTTTCTTTTGGTATTGAAGGATAGAAAACAAAGTTGCATTTAATGAAAGTATTACACAAACTGTATTACCTTAAGAAAACGTTCCAGGGTCAGACAGGCACAGGAGAAAAACAAAAATTAATGAAGTGTTACTTTAACTTCTGTAACTCATGTACATAACACAACTAACATACCTTTTTTTGACCAAAACCATATTTTTTTCCCCTAAACTTAATTAAGTAGTATTGTTACATAGTCTTAGCCAAACTGCGTTAACGGCGTGACAACAAAGTCCAGTTAGTCTGTCCAACAGTCATAATATTTAATTTTGGGCGTCATTAACAGTAGACCTGTCGACTTTTTTAGGTAGATGACATGTTACATTTAACACACATGAAAGTAAAGCTACGTTTCTGCTGCTGTTATCTGAAGCAAATCACAACAACTCACATTCATGAATGTGTTTTGTTGCCCTCGCAGCCAGATGTTTCTATTAAATGGGCACAATGTAGTTTTGGACAATAAATTGTTTGTTTGATATTTTACAATATGAATGAGGTAATAATACAAACTCAGATTTATTTAACTCTTACATTAATGAATGAACGAGCTGTTCTCAGAGGAGAATAACGTCCTAAGAACGCTGTTTGAAGCTCGAAAGGTGGCAGGGTCCGCCACATATAAACAAAGTAAAACAGTATAAATTGTGTTTGTTAATTCAGTTCATTCAGTCATGAAAACAAAGAGAGGTTGTTTATTTAGTTTGTTGAGTCAGAAGAAAAATGGGTCAATGAAGATCTTTTCTCTTCTGGTTAAATCTCACAGTGCAGCTTTGAAGTCAACAGTCTGCTGCATTAAAATTCACTCAACACTTTGGACTTTCCTCCCATTTTTTACAAGTCGAAGTTAAAAGATTTAAGACTTTCTCTCAGAGTTTGAGCACAAATCTGTTCAATTCTGTGCGAGGGCTTCCCCTCGCGAGAAATATGTTTTCGTCGAGTGTACAAAACGGGTTGAGACGGGTCATGGCGTCGGTCATCTGGTTTTATTTTCGATAACCGTTAAATGCTTGCTCAGTCATGTAGTTTTGAGTGATCCCAGTCTCCCTGTGAGTTGAATTAAAAATGGACGATTCAACACTTCTGTTAACTGTTAACATTGGTGCTAACCTCGCTGGTGCCTTTGTACCAGCCGTGACCGTCTCCTTGCTGTCTGTAAACTCTTTATTTCTTAACTTTGTTAGAAAGGTATGTAGTTGCTGACCTTTTGAATAGTCAGTGTAAGCCTCGTTTGTACTAAAGTGAACAGTTCAAACCAACAAGAGAACTGATCTTGAAAGGAGAAGGAGAATTAAGGCCCCGTCTTATACCAACAAGTAGTTCTGGCTGTCAGACGTTGATAACAAGACATTAGTCTTCCTATCCGACGTTGTCTAAATGTTACCAACCCCCACTGAAAAATGTATTGTATGGCAAAAATGTAATCATGTTTCTGCAGAATTGCCCAGTATCTACATTCATCTTGTAAATCTGCTGGAGGGACGCGCTCATTTACCGGCAGAAACCAGAAACCATCTGAGTCTTCAGTCATCTGTCAGACAGCATCTCTTTCTGCTCTCTTTCATCATGCCTTTGTGCGCTAATTGTTTGTCTTTTGTGTTTCGGTTATTGCAGCAGAACAGCTTGTAGCTTCAGCATTTCGTCAGATGCGACAAAAAAGATTGTGACAACAAACACTGTGTGAATAAGTGAGTAAGCTGAGACAAAAAAATAAAACATTTAGCCTTAAAAGTTTAGCTTCAGTCGTCTCGCAGTGAAAAATGACCCTTTGTCCTGAAGTGAGTGTTTGATTGTTGTAAATTCAACGTACCCAGAAAGCCACCAGGGCCCCCGAACAACCTGACCTCATTGTAATGCTGCTCTCCCTGTCACACACAAATAAACTCTTGTTTCACCGGGTCAAGTCCAGCGACGGTTGAAGGGTTTTAGCCACGCTATTCTTTTTCACACATTTCTATCCTTGGTGCTCTCAGTGTTGTTTGTAGTCTCAGATATAGTGGTGGTACTGATTAATACAACTGCCAATGCATTAGGATGAGCAGATAGTATTTTAGGGGTAGATAAGAGCAGATGTGACAACGTCCGAGGTCGGGTGGAGCATGAGGGTATTTATAATAAGGTTCTGCACTTGAATTTGACATAATAGTAGTTTTTATCTTTAAAGCACCTGAAGGAAGCTGCCTCAGTAGTTACATGTACCTGTATACTCACAACTCAGCCCTATTTATTTATTTTCACCATCCGAGTGATTCTCCCCGCAGTGTTGCTGGTTTTATGTTCATACAATATGTAATTTTTGCCTCTTAGTCAAAACAGAAGAAAAGCCGTTTGTCAATAGTGATGCGGGGATGGTCAGAGCCAGGCTTTACGGAGGAATAAACACCTGGAGTCGCATTAGATTCGGCTCTGATTCCGGAGCTGTTTATCGCTTGGAGGAGAGCTCGGAGATTAAATTGTAACTTTTGTGATTAAAAATCGGATTTATCTTCACTCCTATTTATCAACCTGACTGCAGCAGTGATCTGCGGAGGAGGTGACCTCCATTGTCGGGTTTTTTTAGTTCTGTAATGTTTCCTGCTGACTGGAGCTGGAGGGGAAATGTGCTTCACTTCATCAACGTAACGTAACGAGAAAATAGTAACTTGTCAGTGCCGAGTTTAGTGAGATAAGCACAAATAATCCTGCAGTCTAATGAGTAACGCACGCTGAAAATTAGCTCAACTGGTGGTGAGCTCACCATTAATCAACCACCAGGGCTGATGAAAATCTATCTGATGTGACTCAGGCACAAAGGTTCACAGACTAAGGTAACGTTTGCGTTTTAATCACGTTACGTTTAGTCTTCCTTCCTCACTCTCTCCCAGAGCTTATTGTGGCTTTCTCTGGGTTTCAACACTGTTGGAAGCAAATAATTCCCTTTCAGCCCGACGATGTCGAGTCTCGGCCTCACGTGCTCTCCGGTTCCATCGAGTTTCTCTGCCTGCTACTTACAGACCTTACAGACGCGCCGTGTCTTTCATCTATAGAAAGAAAACCTCGACCATAGACGTCCCCTTTCATCTCACAACCGCCTTCTGTCAGAGAGGAGAGTATCCAACCTTAACAACCGTTGAAGAAGAAAGGTTTTTGTTTCCACAGAAACTTTCCAGCGAGTGATGGACCAAGCAGGGGAGGTATCAAGGCCAAATATAAAGCAATCCACACACACCCTTTAATTCGAATTCACTGTTACTGTGCAAACTTCTATTAGTCAGAGGGCACAAAACAATTACACAAGAATTACATTATGCACATGTCACAAACTGGTGACGATAAACAACACATGTCCAGTCTTAAAGGCTTTTTGGCTCCAACCTAAAGCATCCATGTATTTATTTTCAGGGGACATTGGCGAAATCAACAGCCAGAGGTAACGCTGTAAAGATTTGACAAGTTCAATGAGACATGAGAACTGTCTGGGACTGCGGTTGCAAGCTACCTGTAAGCTAGCTGTTTCATCTTAAAAATGCTTATTAAAGTGTTTTGGTTTTGTTTATCCCCTTCGGACGGACGGCATGTATTGCCAACGCTGCCTTTAAATGCGATAAGCGACATGAAAAGCTCATTTCAGTCAATTTGGGGTTCGAAACAGAGTCGTGACACCCCTAGCAAGAGGTGACAGTAATTGGAAACAAGATGACAGAGTCTGGGTGCTGACATGTCTTTCAAGATCCCCGTCTCCTGCGAGGGGCTATGATGCAGGAAGAACAAAGTGCATCTCTGTCTTGTAGTGTCAAGAAAATGTGTCATTACGGCCGGAGGCTCCCGACGCTCCCATTATACGTCACTTATCATTTAGTTTTTTTAAGAACAGAACATTTCCAGTAGTTCTTCGTGATATTTTGTCATTTTGCAACCTGTTTTGTCCTTTTGTCAGGCGAGTCAGTAAAATGAAATGTTGTTCTGCAAACCACAGATACATTCACATGTATATATTTAGGTATTTAGATAAATGGGGACTTGGAGGGGATGGTGATGGAGTTAAAGGGATATTACATGTGTTGTTGCTGAAGTTTGGTGCAGTTCTGAGCATTATTTGTGGCTTTTTGATGGCGGTTTCTAGTTGGAGACATAAGCTGCAGTGTATTGTTATCGTGCGGTCTTTTCTGAGGTTGCTAAAACTAGCTAAGCTAGCGGTCAGCTAACTTGACCTCTCGAGGGGGAGTCTTACTCGGTGTCACGGTGTGTTAGACCATGGATTAAATTTACACCGGAATATCCCTTTAAATGAGAAGGCTGCCAAGTCAGTGACCACAGTTTGAAACGGCGTTTCAACATTTGTAAGTGTGACATTATTAGACACTGTGTTGTGATCGTGATATTTTTGGTTAAAAGTGGGGACATCATCAGCCCTGTTTGTGTCGACCAAAGCTGTATTTTAAGCCGAAGCATGATCTTTCTAACCCTAACCAAGTGGTTCGGGACCTAAAACTAACCAGACCATGAGCTCAGCGTTGTCACAATATGGAATTAAAGTTGAACCTGAAGAAACATAAAGTCTGGGGATTGCGTTACCGTCGTCCTAATTTCAAGCAGAGATATTGAGTAAGATCTGTCTGCCTGTGACTTTAAATATCACGAGTATTCATGTTTTAGTTTTTTTGCTTTGTTGGAATTACAACCAAGCAACAGAGGACTGAAAAGAGACGGCGTTAATGTGTGCTTATCAGAGCTAACAGCATTGCTCTGTACAAAGAGAGGATATGGCAGCAATCTTACTTATAAATGACCAAAGTTCAGCGTCTTCAGTCTTAATGACAGCTCAGGCTGCAGCGTTTATAATGAAGATGTCATCACACCGAGAGAGACAAAAGAGGGGAAGCTTTCCAGTTCTGGAGCAGCTTGTTCGTGCCAGACTGCGACATTGTGAGGAACGCCGCCGAGCCGATCGGGAGGGGGCAACCAAGAGTCACCTGTGCAGCGTGCTCAGTGTGTGTGTGTGTGTGTGTGTGTGTGTGTGTGGATAGAAAGCAAGGACTGTGACTAATATAGTTGAGGTTGGGATTAACTTTTCCGCCCTGAATATCATTCTTTTTTTTTAAACCTCCTGACACAATATGCTCTCTACACACACACACACACACACACACACACACACACACACACACACACACACACTGTACGCAAGTAGCTGACTTCTAAAATAGCAAATGTTTACCGAGATGAAAGGTTTGGCTTATTTTTCTCCCCTCTAAGAGGATCCAAGCCAAAATGAGTGACTGCCAACATTTCCCGTGTGTGCGTGTGTGCGTGTGTGTGCAAATGTGTGTGAATGAAAATCTGGCTTCTTTGTACCTTTTCGTACTTCCTTGGCACGTCTTCAAACGCCAGTGTGTAATCTAGGTCTGTGTCATTGGCATAACAAAGGGGAATGTACAGTGGTAACATGTATTATTCTTTAAATCTGCCTCTCTCGCTGCTTCCTCGGTGATGAGCTCCACTTCTAATATAATATTCACCGATGTTTCCCATCCAGTGTTTCCCCCACCTCTCTGTTTTCTTGTATTCTCACCCTAATGCCCCATTTTAACAGGTTTCCTTTTTATTAGCGTGAAGAGTTTAGGCAATCTTTTTAAAATGCCGATAGTCAGCGTGGAAAGATCGAGTTTATCCTGCTGCTTATTTCCCAAACTGAATACTCGGTGCTTAATTACTCCTTAAATCTCATCTCTGTGGATTTTTTTAACAAATCCATCACATCCCACGCCCATATCAGACTTTTTAAAGGTTAAACTTGCTCTTTGAAGTCCAACTTCACATGTGTGAAACCCTGCGAGCTACAGCGCAGCCCCTGGTCATCAGGTATGGCCACCCGTCACTGAGGGGAAAAACTCTGCTAGAAATCAATGGAAGCCGCTCCATCGCCGCATTTCACGTGCGTTGCATCACATCTGATTGAAGCATTAAAATAAAGGAAAAAAGGAAGAGCTCAATGGCTGCTGCGTGGATCCATCCTCTGATTGTGCAAACGGTGAGAAAGAGTGTGTCTTTGTTGTGTTCTGGCACTTTGAGTTACACAAAATGTGAAACACGAGAGTCCTCGGATGGATGCACTCGCTCTACAAGCTCGAACCAGCGTACTTGTTGTTGATTTCTGCTCAGCTCTTGTCTTGCTTGTTTCCAGTCTGTTTGTATAATGCTGCTGATTACTGACGAACGACTGCTTCTTCATTGTTCCCTCTGAACCAAAGAAAACAAAGTCTGTCAATTCTACCACTTAGATTCTTCCCTCGGCCTTTGTCTCGCCCTCTTTATTACATTATAATCACCGGCGTACAAATAACACAACTTTAACCACTCAGATTACGTCCAATTAAGTCCAATTTTACAGGCAGATGATACCTGACACCACTTCTGTCTGCATTAAAATGTCTAAAAACAACTGGACCTTTATTTTGTTGAGTGGTGTACTTACTGTTCAAACCCATTTCATTTGCCTTTCATTTGTCCGCCTGTCGCTATAACTCAGCGAGTCAAAATGTGAGAAATGAAGTTTGCGAACGAGACTGAACTCACTGTGAGCGAAACTTTAAAACAAGTCACGTCAGATATAAACTAATTGGCAATCGCGGTTGTTTAATGGCGTGTTCACCACCAGCGGACGTAAGATAAGTTGTGTTTATCCACCTTCAGATTACTACAAGATTACCCTCAGATAACTTTAATGTACCGTATTTTTCGGGCGATAAGGCGCACCGGATTATAGTCCGCACTGTAAATCAACTCAGTTGTAACAACAAATACCGCTACAGAAAAATACCCTCACTTATTGATTCATTCCTCTTCCACAAATCCATCGAATTCTTCATCTTCAGTATCTGAGTTAAACAGCTGTGCGATTTCGGATTTCTAGTTTAGACATTACAGTCAGGCGGTCTTGTAGACTGCTCAGGGGTCCTGTTACGGGGCCGATCAGGTAGTGACACAGCGTACCGTAATGCTCCGAATATCCACTGAGCGGAGCGGCTTCGTTGCTTACCAAAGTCGTACTCACACATTTCGACAGATTTTTGAGCGCATTGTTCCACATAAAATCGGTCAGTGAGCACAACAAGTAATCATACATAAGGCACTGTCAATTTTTGAGAATTTTTTGCGCCTTATAGTCCGAAAAATACGGTACATTAGCCGTTCACTAGCGAGCAACGATACACACTGTGTGTTCGAAATCAGGTCGCCCTCTGACTAAACTCAGCACTCAACAGAGACACCGGTTCTCTCTCTCTCTTTCTTTGCCTCTCCTCTTTGTAACTTTACTGCATATCAGCTGAAAGATAGCAAACAATGTCACAGCACCCAAGATGTGTGTGTGTGTCTCTGCATTTACACCTGGTATTAAAATGCGGTGGTCTTTGACAGCCACCTGTGTTTAGCGTTTACCGTATTTCACCAATTAATCACCAAATAGCCGCCTGGTTCTTTTAAACGCCTGGGGTCAGCACCCTTTTTCCACCCGAATAACCGCCGGGGCGATTATTTGCATTATTTTTGCAGAAGTAAACAGTTGGCTCTTCCGTTTTCTGTCAAAATAAGAGACGTAACTAACGTTAGAAAAGGGTGTACCGTAATCTTAGATGACCGACTGACTCTTATTTTGACAAAAAACGGAAGTGTCAGAGAGAACGACTCCAGCGCGAGTTTAACGCCCCACCTTCACACAGCGGAGGACAGGTCAACACGGAGGAGAACGGACAGCAAATGGACATAAATGATAACGTAAGAAGGAAGAAAAATAAAAAGTATGACGCTACGTTGAAGCTTGGAGTTGTGAAATACAACTGTCATCACAATAAAGGCCTGGTGCAGGTCTGTGGAGAAATAAATAAAGGCCTGCAGTGAATAAACGCCTGGGGTCAAAGTTGATTTTGCGTATTAAACGCCGGGCTATTAATTGGTGAAATACGGTAAGCTATATTCTAACTGCTCAGAGTGAACACGCTGTATGTTTTTCGCCCGGCTGCTGGCACGGCGCTTCGCTCTGCAGGCTGAGATACACCTTCACTGCGCCTTTCTCTCTCTCTCTCTTCCTAATCCTTCCCCTCTGCTCTCCACCACCCCCTCATCGCCAGCCTCCTTTTTTTTCCGTCTTTATCTCACCTCACCCTCTCTCTCTCTCTCGCCGGTTTCTCCCTCCCCGACGTCCCGTCTGTCTCAGCAGGATAAAATGAGCAGGACAGAGGTGAAGAGAAGGAGCGATGGTATAATAAAATCAAAGCGGACTCATTACCGGAGGGGTGAGATAGGTGTGTTTGCCTCAACAAGCCATCCATTCCACTCCGAGTGTAATGTATTGCGCTCAATTACGACAAACCAGCGGTGTTTGCTAATGTCCCACTTTGCCCGACAGGTTGATCGTATTTGTTTTCATGCATGGTAAAAAAAGATATTTTTGCTCTGTGACATGTAGAAGTCCTCGCAGTGTGTTTTATCAAAATATAGTAGCGATTCCATTATATTCCATAATTAATGTCCTCCATTTGAAGTAAGTGGTGCGCTCTCATACGGCTTGACTGATATTACACCAAACAAATTAGGAAACCTTGACCCCGCGGAATGAATTCTCAACAGTGTCCCTGAATTAAATGAAATTATGTTCGCCGCTGTGCTCTTTTTTTTAAAAAAATGGGATTCAACAAAAGTAAGATTAAAGATCCCCGTCGGCCAAAAGGCTTCAGCGAAAAAAAAAAAAAAAGATAAAATCACAGAAATACAGTGAAAGCAAATGTAGACAGTGGTGTGAATGTGAAGAACTGTGAAGAGGAAAAGGCAAATCCCAAAGCTCAGATTCAGGTGGATCAGTATGTGAAGCACCAAGAATACATAAAAGAAAGAAAATTATATTCAGACAGAAAAAAAACATTTGTTGAGGTGGAAATGGACAACTTTTCAACTCCCACCTCACCTGGTGTTTCCCTGTGGTGTTACTGTGAGCAACATGGCTGCTGTTTAAAGCAGAAAAACAACCATAAGGAATCCCAATTTGACCTAAAAAAACACCTGGTTGTGTTAATAAGTAGGCAGTTTTTGTTACTTACTGATCTAGTAGACTAAAGCCGTTTTTATTCTGGGCAGTAAGCCACCAATCTGCCGTCCTTTTGGCGGCTCGCTCCGCGGATTTAGACAGAAGGCGGCAAATTGGTGGTCTGCTTTGTTCCACCAATTTTGCCCCTCGGAGGGTAACGTTACACTTATTTGCGCCTCCATCGCTGTGTAAATCCGAGGCGGCAATGTGGTGGCATATCCTGAGCTGGGCGGAGGTGTGGATAACGTGCACGGCTGCGCACCCACAGCCGGGAGTTTTAAAACCAGGAAACAGCTGATCACAGCAGTCAGTTCGTCACTTCATCCACGAAGATGAGCAGCTGGAAAGCCGCTGAGATCCGGGAGATGCTAGCGTCTCCTCGCTCTCTGTAGCTGTCTTGGTTGTCCGCTTGTTGTTGTAGCGGCGAGCTAATAGCGGTCGCTACTTTCAAATTAAAAGCCCCCCGCTAAGATCCCAGTTCTAAACTCCGATGGGGTGCAATGTAAAGCTCTTATTTTGAAGAAAAACTGTGAAAAATTTCCCATAAGGAATGAATGGGACGGGGTCAAAAAAGTCGCAAAATCATCAACGTTTTTCAGACATCTCCTGCTCTGGCATACTTTGACCTAGAGACACCATTCAAACTTTAAAATGTAGGCACAAGTCTTATCTATTTGAGTTGTATTTGAACTTTCTTTCTACGATGTTTAGTTTTTGAACGGTGACCCTTAATTGATCGTGAGCGATTTCGAAAAAACTCAGAAAAATTCAGGATTTTCAATGAGTGTGTATTGCGGAATGTTCGCGCAGCACCAACTGGCAGAGTGGGGGAGCCTGAAAAAACTCTCCGAAAATGTTTCTTTAGATGACGATCCTAGCCACAGATTTCACACTACAATAGTGATATTTTCCAAGAACGTAGCCACACTTGTCTTCTGTCTGGCAACGTGTCCACTTTATCGGGAGGATGTACGGTTTTTGAATTATCTGCGTCTAACCGACACAAACTCCAGCAACTGCCCCATAAGCCCCAATGTTAAACGGGAAGAGGATTCTGGGAGAAAAGCAGAAACTGCCCTGCTTCTCTTCACGCCCAACTTCCTGCTTCACGTCACGTCACATGTTGACGCCTACCAGAGGAGGAAAAGTGGAGGCTGTTTGGAAAAGGAGGAATATTACACCTCCCTTTTAGATAGACAAGGTGGCACATTGCAGCCTTTACCTTGCTGCAGATGTGCCACCTTTTCTATCTGAAAGGGGCTTAAGACTTCTGGTTTTGAACCATCTTGAGTCCTGGTGGTAAGAGGAAACAAATATCAACGAGGGAACAAACACCGGAGAGCTCTCCATCGTCCGTTCACTCTTGTTTTACCCTCTCCGCCGTCTTTGCCTCCTCTGCAGTGTAGAGTTTCGATATATATTCTAGTTGTTCCACCTTTGCATGAAGTTAGTGACTGCGGAAAACAATGGCTGTCTGTGTGTTGGTTGGCAGACGTGCTTCCTTTGTGCCATGATTTGACCTTCGTTTAGAAAGGATAACTCAAACCAAACAGCGTAGTAAAACTGAGACTTACAGGGATCCAATCTATACATGGATGGTGCCATTTTTCTGCACTGCATAACTGTGCATACATCGTTTACTTCAGAATGATTAAAGGCGTTAAAGGAGAAAAAAGTTGTTCATTGCTGGTTGAAAGTGGCTTTAATAGGGTGTTTTTTCACAAAAAAAGGCAGCTATTTCCAGCAAAAAACAACAAAAAACCCACTGTGCAGCACAAAAGAGAAGACAGACACAGTTAGCGACTATAGCTGGTGACAACAGTGGCCCATTAGAGCCAGCTGTTCTCCCTCAGGAGCTGAAAGAGACTAAACATTGGAGTCACCGCTAAAGATCCTGATGGTGCTGGATGCATCAACAAGCAACCGTTTGCTAAAAAAGGTTCACCGTATCTATTTTAAAGTTAATGCCGTATCATTGTTGTGCCCGCGACTTTGTTCCCCTGCCTCCAGGTGGCCCAAAAAAAAAAAAATCAGTTAATGCAGGTTTAAAGCTCGGCCACATTCTCTGTTTGTCACATTTGTGATAATGCTAGTTATCTCATGTAGAGCCCAGTGAAAAGCCACAGCGGCGCCCCAGACAGAGCTATCAGCCAGACATAGAGGTGTTTTTAGTGCCAATCTGCTCCTCACACACTGGGCGAGGTGACAAATGGGCCACTCTCAACTCTTAAGAAGCAGCATTACAGTGAGGGGAACGCAGACACAGTCACAACAAGGCCGAGGCAGTGGATATAAACACTGCAGGCGCACGGAGAGTGAAAATAGACTCAATTCGCACGCAACGTAAAGACGTTAATGCACAACAGCTGCATGCAATTTAAAGCACGAACGTGTGGTGTGTCTGTAACATGCGTGCGTCACAACAAATGTGCGTTTCCACACATTTTCATGTTCCCAAACACAAAAAAAGTAGCCTGCACAGGGGTTTAACAGAGTTGGACACACTCGCACACAAACTCTGAGCCCTTAAGAATAGCTTAAAGACAACAGCACAGTCCTACACACACACACACACACACACTCCAGGCCCAGCGGACGAGGTTAAACGCAGCTTAACACAACAGACATGTTTTTGGGTCAGCTGTCCCTTTGCGTGGCGGACAGACAGACAGACGCTTCACTGACACAATATCCCTTTAACGACGGCGTATAATGGACGGCGCAGGCACACTTTACGGCTTAGAGCGGCCCTTTTTTAACCGCTTAGCCTAAGCTCCTTTGTGGCGGCTGAAAAAGTGAGCGGTATAGGGTGAAAAAAGGGGAAAGAAATTACGCCGTCCGCTGTAGATGATAGCCAGACAATAGCCGACGCGCTTAACAGATTAAACGGTCGTAAGGTTTTTAACGCACTGTAAACAAAGCTAAATGGAGGATTTTCACTTTCTCTCTCTCTCTCTGTCTGTTCACCCTCCCTCCTCCCTCCCTCTGTTCGCTCTCCCTCTGTTTGTACAATTATCCACTTTGCACTACTTTGTCTCCCTCCGAACGCTCAGATCTGTTTTAAGGGATCAGCCCGCGCTCGCGGTTTTAAAGCGAGGTTCGGAACAACGGGAGCGAAATTCATTGCGGGGATTGTGGTTGTAAATGTCACCGCGTCCCCTTATGGGGATTCTGTCAGTTATATATTTATTTATTTTCCTTCTTCTTCTTCAAATGACACACAACAGACAGCCGCTGCTATTGTCTTACCCCCCCAGTGTGCTGACAAAGCTTGAATACAAACTGTGGAGGAAAGTCAGGACAGAAGTGATGAGTCATCATGTTTCTAAGATGCTTATTGTTTGGTGAAAAGCCTGCTCCTCTTTCTTTCTGCACTTCTTGTTAGAGCACAGATTAATTGGAGACCACTAGAGTAAACGTATGAATACGGTCCAACCTCCTCCTCTCTCCAGTGTCCCATCCCTCCCTCCCCGACAGTGTTTAAACCCTATAAACCCAAAATATACTGGGCTTATAGTCTTGGGCGTAATGAGATATCTGCATTCTCGCATTATTAAGACGCTGTTGAAGCACTTAGTTAGTTTTCAGACCAAAAAGATAAGGAAAATTATGAGAATCATCTGTGTAAATCCATCTTGTTTTTCATCTCGGCAGCGCAACGTAAAGACAAAATGAATTAACAGCAGAACGTATCAGCTTCACTGAGGTTCTAAGTAGTCTAATGTTCCTGGAACTGTCAACTTTTGTACTTTGCTGACTAGATCGTCATCCATCTTGTCTTTCCCCGCATTCTCTCAGGTATTAATGCTGGTTTAGGATTAGACACACCTAATGGGCCTTATCTATCTCTCTTGCTTATCATAATGACAATTCAATAGCGGAGCAAATGGTAAATTGGTATGCGATGGGTTGAAATTAGAGGCAATTGGTCAACATCTCAATTTATCGGAGTCCACGTTGCTGCTCGGGTTTTCGTAAGACAGTCGGTCGATGTGTCTTAATGCAAAACAAATACGTTCTTTAGTCTACGATTGGTTAATGTCTTTGTCTCTGCAGTTTAGTAAGTTTAATACTCCGACATTAAGTTGTCTACTGAAATATTTGTATATATCTAGCTGCTTCACACTGAAATATACTGTAGGACTTGAAATGCTGTTGAAACAATGGTTGCATCCGACCTAAATGACTAAGAGCTCAATGATTTTAACTTAAAGGGATATTCCGGTGTAAATTTAATCCATGTAATGTATGATTATTACTCCATGGAATGCTCAGTTCTTATTATCGAGAGCTGACAGGGAAAATAAGGGAAGTAATGGAGTAATAATCAGACATTTTCATCCTTCGGCTGCGGAAATCTACTGCACTCGGTAATCGACTCGTCGGGCTTCCAAACACAGGCAGGTTGCTGGAGGAGCACAGAGAGTTGAACTGTGTTTTTAATACAAATCCGGCAAAGCTAGCAGATGTTTGATGCTTCGTACTGTGTGCTGGGACTGTACATGGACTGTTGCTGAAGTTTGCTGCTGTTCTCACCATTAATTGTGGCTTTTTGATGGCGGTTTCTAATTGGAGGCGTAAGCGGCAGTGTATTGTTATCGTGCGGTCTTTTCTGAGGTTGCTAAAACTAGCTAAGCTAGCGGTCAGCTAACTTGACCTCTCGAGGAGTCTTACTCGCCGTCAAGGTGTGTTAGACCATGGATTAAACTTACACCGGAATATCCCTTTAAGGGACTAGACGGCTTTTGACTTGCATATCACGTGCTTACCGGTGAAGCTGCTGGTGCTGAACTTTATCAGACAAAAGCAAGATTCAGAATAATACGTAAGCACAAACTCAAGAACAAGTACTTGACAATAGGGGAGCACAAGTTTATTGGCCGAACATCGATATCGACCGATATTTGCCTTGTTGACTCCCATCATCCTACTGGCAAATTAGATGAAACCAATTAAAAATGTTGATTGTTATGAGCCTGTGAATATTCTCATTCATCCAGGTCATAGTTATCTCAAGGAAATCGAATCTTAGGAGGCGGTCACAAGGCCACTGATGTCTGTGGGTCGTAATGGAGCACATGCGACCCATAGACATCAGTGGCCTTGTGACCGCCTCCTGAGAGGTTAAATAGCGACACCTCCACACCGGCTAGTTGGACTAGTCCCAGCCTAGTCAAGCGAGCAGGAACTGATGAAGCCTCTTGGATGAGAAGTGAAACGTCTTCAAAGACAAAAACCAAATCCAGTTGCGTTCGATTCAATTTCCTTGAGGTTGATTGTTATGACATGCTGAGTTGTGTTTGTAGTTAGCATGTCATTTTACCTCGTTATCGTGACCTCACTGGACCCCGGGTGTACGTGCAACTCCTTTGGGTCGCTTCAGGTGAAATCGCATTGGCGCCAAAATAAAGTTAGTACCTGTTAATTCTCCGTTTGGTCTGTAAACACTCCCAAACCTCTAAATTAGAATGGATAGAAAAAGTAAACCAATATCCGCTGTGCATCTTGTTTTGCTACGGAGACCCACATTAATCTAGTAAGTAACACAATCTCACACTCCTCCGTTCTTTTGTTTATTTCATTGACTCACAATTACCTCATTAGTGGCTGTTAGGAACGTCTGCAGACAACATAACCGGATCAGGACCATTGACTGCTCGGTTGTGTAGGCTGTTTGCGTACTGTGACTCCGGATTGTTTAGCTCTCAGCACTAAACAGCACTCTTCTGGGAAATTGTTGTTCTGTTTGTTACTGAGCGTACGCCGCGCCGCGCTGCCGACAAAGGTGGACATGTTTTCACTTAAACACTTCCCAAGCTGTTATGAAAGCGAAAGAGAGTCATTTTCACTGCAAAAATAAGAAAATGAGGCCAACGCGCCGCAGAAGAAGAGCTCCCGGCGGACCTGTACCCGTAAACATCACGCTTAGGATGACTGCCATGTTTAATTATCGCGTGAGAAGAGAGGACAGCAGAGTCTGATCTCAGTCGTCTTTATTGCTGTATAGCACAATAAAAGATGCACAGCGAGGGCAAAAATGCAAAGCGAAGTCAGCTCTCTCTATATTAGCATTTATGGAAAAACTGTGTGATGTATAAAAGGCTTTAGATGCCTCGTATTATTCATAAAACTAAAGCACTTTTAACATCCAGAGATGAATATTACACTGTGTCTTTATCATCACAAGTCTGTATTTAGTTGTAGTGGCCACGAGCCAACGCTGAACAATGATCCAGTTTATCACGACTGCAACCAACATTCGCTCTAAGAGGATGTACCATGACATCCGCTATGGTTATACAGTGGCACATAAGCTTTAAAACAACTGTCATCGTGGATTAAAGACACATGCACAGCATCAGAGAGGAGCTTATATAAACTCAACACTTTAAACACAGGAAGGAATTATTGTATTAAAGAGAGAAAGGAATTATGCCATTAGCGGCCTGACCTTTTCCGAGGCTTTAATGCAAGACAGCGACATGATTCTGGAGGTCCATGAGGGTGACGGCTTACTGCTCGCTTATAAAACTATGTATGTGGGCGATACCTAATGTGCCGCTGTGTGTCACTAGCAGTCTAGAATAGAGCCGTGCTCTGCTTGGATGGAGTTTAGATTTTAATCAAATTGGGTAAATGTAGTAATTTTGATGATATGACATTCTCACAGATGGACAATAAGACCTTTTTCTGTGTTTCTAAGTTTACCGAAAAATATATTAACAAATGCATATGTTTCCATATACAGTCCTTCCAGAAAAATGCAGAGTTTTTTGTGATTGTTGCGGGCAAAAATCCTCGATTATGCGGCACATTTTCTTAAAAAATGCAATGGAATATGCAGGATATTTATGCAATTTTATGCGATGAAATTGCAGGAATTTGGAAAATTGTTAACCCTAACCCTAAAAAAAGTGATTCCCCCAACACTGTGTTCTCACTAGGCTACTACCTTAATGTAAAGAGTCATTTCTAATGAATGAAAAAAGCAAGCATTATACATCACAGAAAGTTCTGGGAATAATTAAGTTCTTATCTTGTCAACCGTTTCATACTTTTACGAGCTTTAATGTTGCAGGCTACTGACCTTGATTCTTTCAGCCCGAGCAGCTGTTTTGGAAGTTAGCGCCTCGGTGTAGGTGAGCTGCTTCTAACCATCCACGAGTGTTTGGTGGCAAAGTGGTTGTCCAGCGTCGACTTCCGCCTGTGGTCCAACATGCAGTTGCACAGAATGCAAAATAATTTGCCTCCACTGTCGTGTAACCCACCGGGAAAATGCTTTGCTCTGTCTTTTGTGCTTATTTCTGTTGGCAAATGAGACCGATTTGCGGACTTCATCATGTCTTCTTCACGGGGTTTGCAGCTTTCCGATGACGTCACTTCACCACGTTCCCAAGGCAACAGGAGGAAAATGGCTGCTCTTGTGTGAAGTAAACGCAACATTTTTCAACTTTGTGCGAAGATATAGGTAGGCTATGTGACTTTTTTGCAACAAAAATGCGGGGATTATGAAATCATGCAAGCCCCGCATATTTTTGCGCATTTTGCGTGGAAATTGGCAATTTATGCGGCGAAAGTGCTGCGTCTTTGAAAAAATGCGGCCCCAGCATAAATGTGTGGACTTTGGCTGATTATGCATTGAATTATGCGATCACATAATCACATTTTTCTGGAGGGACTGCATATAAGTCACAATAGAGTCATTGAATTGTCTGTTAAGCATGAAAATTATGTGAATGATATTTTAGAGCCTTCACTGTCACCAGAACTCAGCACATTTGGAGTAATATCAAATGTCTTTTGGAAGTATGGACACATAATTAACAAATTATGATAAAAGTCACAACATTAATATTGAACAGAGCCATAATGGTTGTGCCAATATGGTTATATTTGATTTATCACAGTTTAGTTCAATAAAGTTGGCTTGAATCCATGATATTAATTCAATGAGGCAATTGGTCAGAGTGCAACTTCTATGGGGGTGGATCTTTTTGGAAGTGTACAGTTGGACATCATCGGCGTAGAAGTGAACGGCTGACTGACTACAAACTAAACTCAGCATGAGGTTTAGTAGACAATGACTGAAATGTCCTTTTTTTGGTGAATGTATCCTTAATAATCTTTGAAATCTTTAGTATAGATAAAATATCATACCATATCTGCATATAATAACTGTACCTCGCAGCTGTTGTGTATCACAGTGATACCTCACATGTTTAAAAATACCATATGCGGCAGTTCAATCCGAACTGACTCTTTGCCTCTGAACCTTCTCCTTTATTTAAATCCAATTTTATGCTATTCATTTTCTCTCTAACAGCAGGTGTTCTATGTTGATGAAGGCTGTTTATGCTGTTATTTGCGGGGTTACGGCGTATACGGGGTGTTTACCTCGGCCCTGTGAACCTGCAGGACGCCGAGCATTTAGCGTCGTTGATATTTCTGTCGCTGCTGCTGCTGCTGCGCTGTTAGTTCTCTCATGGCAGCGATGATTGGTTTTGATAACAGATACATATGCATAACAAGCAACCTCACTTGTTTACCTGCTCAGCGTGATGGTAGCCACACACACACACACACACACACACACAGATACCTCCTGGTGTTGTCAGACTTTTAAGACACAGCTGCTGCATCAGTGCAGATCATTTCTATGTGCAGCTGTGATGAAGAAAGAATTTATACGAATGTGGGGACAGAGGACGAGTGACATTCACAGGTAGGGAGAGAGAAGTAAAATCTAAATGCAAAAACTGAAGGAAGATGAAGACTGATAGTCTTCGAAAACGATGTTGGAAGAGGATGAAATGCCCTCAGATGTGGAAAACAGGATCTCATGCATCCAGTGTGGTCGATCTAACCTGTTAATATGGACGGCGAAATGAAAAGCGAGAGGTTTGGTACGCATCCAGTGTGTCCAGCCTGTTAGAGTCAACAGATCCTCTGTTATGCACTTTACAACTGTGCTCTTTGGAGCTCCTGGACAGTTAGCAGTAACAAAGTTTTAGGCCCCGTCCTTACGAAAACGCTGTTTTGTGTAAATGCACATGTTTTGCATCGTTTTGGCCGATCGTCCACACGGATCCTGTAAACGCACTTTTTTGAAAACGGGTCTCAGGGTGGAGAAGTTCGAAAACGCAGCCCCTCCGTTTTCGTCTGGACGGTGAATCCGCATACTTTTCGATACGATGACGTCATCGCCCCACCGGACTACATGCTTGTGTTCGTGCTGCAGACGATATTGAGCCTATCAGGGTTACTTGGGCAAAATATTCTGCTCCTCTGCCACGATGCTGAGCAAAAAACGGATTACAGACAACCGACTAGCTATTTTCGTCTTCTTCTTGTTATGTTCGGTTTCTCCTTCAGCTGTCTGTTTGTATACAGCGCTAAAGCTTTATGTGCATGCTCCGTCTCTTCTTCTCCGTTTTTGGTGAATTTCCAGCGCCACCTATAGGCCTGGAGTATGAACTACAGCGTATTGAGTCGTTTACAGTGGATCCATGTGGACGCAAATATTCTTGAAACGATGCCGAGGAAGACGGATAAAAAAAAAGATTGTTTTGGTACGTCTGGACGGGGCCTTATTAACGTCAATATTTTTTTAAATTATGTGCTTAGTAACAGTTTATATACTGTTATTAATACGAATAAGCATCTTAGATAAACGTATAAGGGCCTTATTATGCTTGTTACATTGCACAAACAGGGAGTGTTAACATACTTCACGCTCTGTCTTCTATAATCTCACCTGGATAAACACACCAAAAAAAAAAAGCTTTTATCCGTCACCTGTTTGCACACAGTATAAAGCATCTGAGTCTCTTAATATGCATCCTCACATGCAGGTTTCAAACTGTGTACACACACACACACACACACATGGTATGCAGAGACACAATAGACCTAATAACAACACATTCATACAGGCAATGTTTGTTGTCATTGGCCACTTGTAGTTGCTGAGTCAGAGCGAGCTCGCCGGACGCCAAGACGGCCTGCTTTGAAATAAACTCCCCCCAGCTGGTCCGGCAGTTCTCATCATTCACACTCTGTCTTGTCTCAGTTCTTTTTTATCTCTTATTTGGCTCAGTGTTTGTTGTCGTCCTTTCTTTCTCTCTACTTTCTCATTTGCTTGTTTCTCTTTCCCCCCTACTTTTTCTTCCTTCCCCGCCCTCACTCTCCCTCCATCCCGATCGTCTCTCCCTCCTCGTGTGTCGGCGAGCAGACGGCGACTCTGACGAACAGACAGCCAGACAATTACCTTTTTCCACAAGAGTACATTTGATTATCTCGCAGACTTAGAGTGTACAGCAGGTGAGCCTTGTTTCGTCGCACAAATTCAACTGACGACGCTCACACACACACAAACACACACAGCAAACCTCATTCGTCTGAGCTAATTTGAAAGGTATTTTTTTCCTCACAACCCTGTTATGATGAACGCAGCAGGTCTGCCTCTGATTGTCTCCAGCGCCAATCGATGTCAGTCATGCAGACAAACAGACAAAGTGGCGATGGCAAGTGGGGATTTGATAATTTAGGCAAAACAGCTCCGCAGAAGAAATAGGTTTTGGGGGGGGTAGGTGATGAGGCGAGGTGGGGGATGAAAGAGGAAGAAGAAGAAGAAGAAGAGAAAAATGAAGAAGAAAAGGAAAAACTAATCAGTGGGTTTCAAAACAGCTGCTGGATGTCAGGAACACACACGCTGGCATTCACCGGGCACACGTACAGAAAACACATGCTATAGGCTCACACACATTCCCACACACACACATGCGAGTGCATCCCCGCAGACTCCCTCTCCTCCTCTTCAGTCGGGTTGACAGCCTTTAGATAAATCACTCGCCGGAGCAGCGAGCGAGTGAGCTGGCTGTTCTACCAATTATTTTAATGAGAACATAAGCTCGCCCAATTCATCTGAGCTCCGTTCAAAGTACCCCCCTCAGGGAAGACAAAATCACGCTGCTTAAAGAGTTTTGTTGGCTCTTTTGTTTTGCCTCAGAAAATCCGTTACGGAACAAAAACTGTTTTGTTTACACGTCAGATTTGCTGGGATGAGAAATTTCTGGTGTTGCCGCGCACACACACACACAAAAAAAAGGAAACCGTCCTGATGCATACTGAGTCTGGAAAACGCTGCCAAGGAGCTCACCGGGTATCAAGACGCTATAGAGAGAGGGTTAGAGGTTAAATTCCTTAAAAGCTTCAGAAGAGCGAGGCGCTGACGTACTTGTGTTCCTTCATCCTGCGAGGATGTGTGAATGCTCGTCAACAAGGTTACAAAAATGGCAGATTTGAAGTGAGCGAAGGATTCGACGTGGGAGGCAGGTTGGCCCGTGAGATGGATCTGCAGCATTTCACTGAAAATACAATTTCTGTAACCAACACTGATGCCACTGATCTGTTTCAATTTACAAGCTGCACTGAAAGACTTCGCCGTATCTCAACATTACCAGAAGTAGCTTTTCTGTGACTTGAACATGCTTTGAGCTACCACCTCGTAAACTCTGAAGTTCACACTACAGGATTTAGAGCCCTGATCTTCAAATGGGTTTTTTTTAGGAGATCACAACAAACAGCTCCAGATCAGAGGCAAATCAGCGCCCACTCCCATAAATGATTGACATGTGCAGTTAGTCAACGTTGGATCCAGGAGCTCGCTGACAGTTTACTGGCACGTCACAGATGCAGGATAACTATCTTGTTAGTTGGCGATGTGTTGGAGGAATTATGAATGAGATATAGAACCAAAGCTCTGCAACAGCAAAGTAACGAAAACAGAAAAAAAGTTGGACTTACCGACAACATCCTCTTTCACATTGACATTTAAGTCATTAAGTCAAGTCGTCAAGCCTGTGAATATTCTCATTCATCCAGGTCATAGTTATCTCAAGGAAATTGAATCGAACGCAACTGGATTTGGTTTTTGTCTTGAAGACGTTTCACCTCTCATCCAAGAGGCTTCATCAGTTCCTGCTCGCTTGACTAGGCTGGGACTAGTCCAACTAGCCGGTGTGGAGGTCCAGCTATTTAACCTCTCAGGAGGCGGTCACAAGGCCACTGATGTCTATGGGTCGTATGTGCTCCATTATTGCCAACGACAGTCGTTAGTATGGTCGTTGGGGATGGTGGAAAGTTGGTTTCGACTTCGTTAGTGCTCTATTGTGTTGTAACGACAGTCGTTGGAGTCACATGAGGCGCTTTGTGCACAGCCGTTGTTCTTAGAGGCTAAGTTGTTGAATCTCCTGGGAAGACATGAAAGGGCAGCATTGTAAATTGGAGATAGGTGGTGTCGCAGACCCCCTCCTCTGTTTAGAGATGGTTTTTCAATTTTTGCATAGATGGCTTCCTTTACTCCTCTTTCAAACCATCAACCGTCCTTTTTTTCTAGCTATGTTGGCATGCTATATCGATAGTTACAGCCTTATACAGTATTCCTGACATTGTTTTGGACTGGAGACTGGAGGGTGGCCAGTTCACCTCTTGGGTGCTGTCCAGCCCAGTGGTCAGAATAAAATCTTCCCGGTTAATGTTTCTGTAAACCACAGATAGATTTAAAGTTTGTGGCAGATCAGGAAGTGGAGGGGATGCCGAACCAGTGACCGGTTTGACACCACTGAGTATTTCTATAGTGACCTCATGTTTGTGGCGACGAAAAACGGCTATTTTCGGACATCCTCTGCTTGACCAGGGGGTTTTTGTGCGTAAACATATCCAGATCTTCAGCACAGCATTGCCACTTTATTTAAATGATTAAATAACCCACTGTACAGTTTGTTTTCCTTTTTCACGTTTTATAAAATGTGTCTGTGGTGTGAGTGTAAAGCTCACAGCTGCTCCAGTCATTTTAAAAGGTCTTACTGCTGTGATTTCTTATAATCCTAACATACTGTATCAGACATTTTTATAGCTCAGTGATGCTTTTAGATTTGTGCTAACAGCAACGCACAAACCCCCCAAAATACGCAGAGTTCAGAGGTGTATTCACACAGGGCCCTCAAACCAGGCACACACACACACACACTTCAGTCCGACTCCTCTCTAAATCTCTTTGAGAGAAACAAAGATCAAACCCGAGCTGGAGCGGGAGGAAAGAAAAGCTGACTGAGAGGCCGACTGTAAATCTGAGAAATAAAAGAATCCTTGAACACCTTCTGCTTTCCGTCTCTCCCAGAAAAAAAAAAAGATGGATCGATATGAAAAGAGGCAGAGAGAGAGAAACAGGGGAGCCACAGAAGACAGCATGGTCGCAGTGACAGTGAAACATTAAAAGAGAAATGACAAATGAGCTCGTCCGAGATGGAAGAGGAATGAAAGGAGGACAGGAATGAGACGGCGAGCAAACAACGGGAGAAAATTGAGAATATTAATAGAGGAAAAGAGCCCAGCTGAGAGGAAAGAGAGAGAGAGAGAGAGAGAGAGAGGGACAGTTTTTCTGTCCTGCTGCTCAGGATGAGAGACGGCGAGATAATTAAGAACAGGGGGATCTGTGAGGTTCATCATTAAGTTGAAGATATTTTAAGGAGAGTTAAGTAATCTGTGACCTTTACAGGACCACGGACAAAGACAGGAGAGAGGAGAGAAAGGAGCAGAAGTGCAAACTCCCTCCTCCCGTTGTTGTCATCTTTTTCATCCTTCTTTCCCTTTCATTTCTCCGTGCACCTCCCTCCGTCCTCGCCATCACTCGCGTCCTCCAGCTCTGTCTTCCTTCCTCTTTCCCTCCCTCTTACTCCTCCCTCCTCTTTTCCACTTCACCCTTTCACTCTGTCATTAACTTTCTTCACCCTCTTCCTCTTTCTCCTCCCCCCCTCCTCCCCATCCTCCCTTTAGTATTTCTAATCCATAAGGACCCTCGTAATGACAGTGCGCAGATTCAAAAGGCCTCGCAGGCTTCACGCCGAATTACCCGGTTAACCACACACACGAGCATGTATGAGCCGGCGAACACACACACACACACACACACACACACGCGTGCTGATGTGATGCCAGCTAACGAGGGAAATGCATCAGCCGCTAACGAGGAGCAAAGCACTGACAACACCTTGTAGTTTAACGACGTCTGCTAATCAGGAATGAAAGCTGCAGAGACGCACACACACACACGGAACAACCCCGTGTGCATTTGCATGTTCTGACACACACACACACACACACACACACACACACACACACACACACACACACACACACACACACACACACACACGGCTTATGGTTTGGTTTTATCATGAATCCTTTTGATTGGTGATCGTCATTGAAAGAGTCGTGGTGGGCATCGCTTGGTTAGATTGAGAGTGACGGAGCTGGGAGAAAGAGAGAGGGAGGAGAAAAAAGAGGGATGATGGGCACCGATGGAGCTCTGTGAGTCAGAGTTTTATTTAGGGATGCAATGTGGAGGGAAAGAACAATAGAAATCTTAAGATATGAGGCATCCGGTTAAATATGTGATATGTATGAAGTTGACATTAAAAGGCCTAAAAACAAGACCTTTGTAACTGTGCGTTTCATTTAGTCGCCTGTTGCTATAACTTCTATGAGAGAGTCGGAGAGTGATGAAGACAAATTAGATTAAATGTAGAGTCAGGGTTCCCACGCGTCCTGGAAAACCTGGAAAATGATTTGACCAATTTTCCAGTCATGGAAAAACATAAGGAAAATGAGGAAAAAAGGACAAATGTTAAGTTAAAACAGTTAAGTTTTCCTGGAAAATTATTTTTATTTTAAATTTTTCCAGGATTTCCACATTAAAAAGTCCTGGAAATTAATTTCAGGGAAAGAGTGGGAACCCTGAAATAATTTTCCACGAAAATGTAACCGTTTCCAGGACATTTGTCCTTTTTTTCTCATTTTCCAAATGTTTTCCATGACTTGAAAATTGTTTTCATCATTTTCCAGGTTTTCCAGGACGCGTGGGAACCCTGAAAGTGAATAAAACTACAGATTACTGTTTGTGTTTATTGGTGTTACTTGTGCAGCTGTTTATCCGTCCCAAACATCCAGATTACTTCACTCTACGTTAGCCGTAAGTTAGCGGGCAACAGCACGTACAGAGGGTGTGTGTCTGTGTGTTTAAAGTCAGGTCAGCCGCCACTGAACTCAGCACTCACCAGAGACTCCGGTTGTCTCTCTTCTTTTCCCTCTGTACTCTGTAACGTAACGTTCGTGAAGTTTTTTAATGGCTTTATTTGAAAGGACAGCTTGAGATATGAGAAGAGGGAGGGGATGACATGCAGCGTGGGGCCATAGGTCGGACCCATGTTGCTTAAATATAGTAGAAACACAATGGAAATGACTGAGTGATCTTAACTGCTGGAGTGCAGAGTTCAACGGGGACAAAGGATACAAACAAACCTGTGTTACCATGTTCATATCACCAGGAGTGATAACTGCAGAAAACTCAAACAGACAGGTTGTTAAAAATGTGTTATCGTGTTTCTGCTTCAGCTAAAATATGAAAATGTTTAAAACTGAGAGTCAATTAAGTATCGAGGTTTTTCTGTCTCATGGTGCTGTTAAAATGGATGTGAGCATTATTGTGAGATGAATAACCACAATTGGTTCATTTAATTTGAATCTCAGCAGGCAGTATTTATTTATTTACTCCCTACATTGCACTGTACTTCACAGGAGTTACACCGTGATTCAGTCACATATGTTGTGTGTTTTCTCTATATTTTGTGTGCATTCATGTGTGTGTCGCAGCGCCTGTGGTTGTGTAATGTATCGGTATAGGTGCTCCGTGTTGTGGTGGAGGAACGCTGCTATCTCCTCACTGCAGCTGGATGGAACACAGATTGGAGCAGAGCTATAAATACTCTCTCTGAGACACACACACACCATAAATACACCTTGACGCTGAGCTTGAGCTCAGTCCGCTCTGCCAAACCCGATTAAACAGGAAATAAATCACTCTAACACACACACACACACACACACACACACACACTGGTACAGATTCATTTACCTGAACACATACACATGAATACAAAGGGAGCACACTTGTTAGCCCTCGCTGGAGCTTTTTGATGTTTAGTGGTGGAAACAGTTTGGAAACTTGCAGTTGAAGTCGACACTTAAAGGGATAAATCTGATTAAAGAAATAAAAAAAGGTAAAGTAATAGTGTAACTGACTGCTGGTATGATTTCAAATTACTTTTTACTGTGATCAGGTCCTTTTTGTAATTCATATTTTCCTAGTTTTTTCAACCCTGCACAGTTATCCCATATTTCCAAGACATCCTATGCTGTGTTAGTCAACTGCCCTGCAAGGAAGACGAGGTAACACCCCTGAATGTTTTCAGCAAGCTTTCCTTTAAAGACACACTGTGGAATTATTTCTCCCATCTAGTGGTTAAATGTTATTTTGCATTCAAACGAATACTGCTCTCTAGCGCCTCGCGTTTTCAAACGTGCGTTGCAGCCTGTTGGAACTACGGCAGGCGGGATGTGTCAAGATTCAAGAAGCTCTGACAGCAACATGTCTTCAAACAGCACTTCATCAAGTTTAGTTTCGGGTGATAAGGTACGTTATTTCAAACAAACTTCAAACTGCAGCTGACGAGCGCGTCTGGCTAAGCTCCTCCTCCGTTCCACAGTCACGCTGGCTCTGAGTGAAAACGCCTTTAGCCTTATCTGTACCACGTAGAGCTTTTTGTCCCTCTCACCAGTTCATCGTTTTTTATAGAGCGGAAGGACATGGAAGCCTCCGTAGAGCTCGCCCGTCCTATGGAAATACAGAGAAGTGATTCTTCCCTCAGGAGGAGAAGTGAGATTGTTGGCAGAGATCATTTTACACCAATGAGGACTTATTTATGAATGAAGACGCTGATTTGAGGTAATAAATTACTTAAAACACTACACAGTGGACCTTTAAAGTCCAACCTTTGCATCATTACTAGTTGGACCACAGAGCCAATCGTGTGCTAAACTGACTCTAGATGGTGAAGTAGAGCGTCATTGTTTGAATCTTAAAGCCACTGACCATCTGCCGAACTTGACGAGTTGGGGCCGAGAACCAACATTAAAGTCTTTTCATGCTGTATACATGCAGTGTGAATGATGTATGACACATATTGTAGAAATGTTGATATTGTACATATACAAGGGTAAATGGTGGCTCACAGAACAGGGCTGGACCTCAGTACTCTTCTTTTTAAACACTGATTATTAGTTAAAACAAGATGGAGTGACTCTTTCAACCCTTTTTGCTTCTCTGTTTGAAATCTAGGCATGTCAATGGCAGGGTTGAGGTTTAGTTTAAATACTCTGCTTCAGTGCCAAATATGGATCTGAAATGGAAGTTGTATTTTTATTCAGTGAATATAAATGTATAGATGAAGACGATGTGGGTGTGAAGAGTCCGGTGTGGTGTCGGCGGTGGCAGGGATGACGGGACCAACGCAAGTCTGAGATAAATCTAACCACTCGCATGCTGATTTGTTCCCACAAGTGACCTTTTTAAACTTCTCAACGTGGACGAAATAAACATTTGGGCTGAACTCGGATGACTCAGTCGTGGTTCGGGGGGGGCATGTTCTCTTACATCAACACATTGTTTACTGGCGGGACTGTCTTAACCTCATTAGCCTGGGCCTGGCTGATTAGCATTGGGCTCTTGGGTGCAGAGAAACAACAATTACCGATGATTATCACCATTTATTTAAATAATGAAGCAGCCAGGGCTTTGTATTGGCAAACAAAAGGTCAGAAATTAGCAGAGAGAAGCTGTGTTTGTTTGTTTGTGCGAGTGTGTGTGTGCACTGGGATATTTAACCACTGAATACATCTTTATTTACATTTAACCGTATTTGCTTCCATTTAAACTGTTGCAAATTATGAAATTATGAATCAGCGCATTATAATTTATTTCCTGGTTAAACATCTACCCCAAGTTGTGCATCCATAAAAAAGATAACAGCATGAAGTGCTTGGTCACTTGGCAAGGAAAATGTCATCGATGAAAAATAAAGTTTTATTTTATTTGTTGTTTCAAGAACAGACGTCACAAAAAAACCCAAGAAGGAAAAAAGAGCAAATAAGCGGCCGAGCAAAATAAGTTGAAAGCAGACAATGAGCTTAAACCAAGACGTAAAACAAAAGTGAACAAAGCAATTAAAGCAAGAGCAAGCTGCTGTCAGTGCTGTCCACAGGAAGTAAGTCCAAAGGAAGAGAGTGTCTTTTTGTCTTGAGCCGTTACAAATCTTATTCTGAGATGACTACATGCAAGAAACAAACTGAGGCAAGCTTTCCTCCTGAGACGTTACACAATTCATGGTAAACTTTATTAATTGTACAATGGCAGATCTGTTTAAAGGACAAGAAAGTCTTACATTTTATTTAATTTAGCTATCCATCCATCCATTTTCCAGGGTATTCCACATGTCCCTCTCACTAGCAAAGCTCTCCAGCTCCTCCAGGGGGGCCCCCAAGCCAACCCCTTCAGCGAGATTCACCCTGGGGTCGTCTCCCAGTAGGCTCTGCCTGGAAAACCTCCAGAGGGAGGCATCATAATCAGATGCCCGGAGCAACCTCAGCTGACTCCCTTCAATAAGAAGAGGCAGCAGCTCTACTCTGAGCCCTCTACGGATGAAACTCATTCTGGATGCTTGTTAGCACGATCTCATTGTTTTGGTCACTATCCAGAGCTCATGGCCATCGGTGAGTAAGTCGAAAGTTTTAGTCTTTTGACTCAGCTCCCTCTTCACCACGACAGTCCGGCACATTGTCCGGAATACCGCTGATTCAGGACCAATCTCTGTCCATCTCATGCTCAATTTGTCCTCAGGATACTATGGAGAAGTTGACAACTATTAGGCCTTATCTCAAGGAAATTGAATCGAACGCAACTGGATTTGGTTTTTGTCTTTGAAGACGTTTCACTTCTCATCCAAGAGGCTTCATCAGTTCCTGCTCGCTTGACTAGGCTGGGACTAGTCCAACTAGCTGGTGTGGAGGTCCAGCTATTTAACCTCTTAGGACGCGGTCACAAGGCCACTGATGCCTATGGGTCGTATGTGCTCCATTATTGCCAACGACAGTTGTTAGTATGGTCGTTGGGGATGGTGGAAAGTTGGTTTCGACTTCGTTAGTGCTCTATTGTGTTGCCTCTTGGATGAGAGGTGAAACGTCTTCAAAGACAAAAACCAAGTCCAGTTGCGTTCAATTCAATTTCCTTGCGATAACTATGACCTGGATGAATGAGAATATTCACAGGCTTATTAGGCCTTAATTCAAGAAGAACAAACACAGAAAACTAGAATGGCACTAAGTAGAGAGCATACCTCCACCAAAAGGCCCAACAGTCCCCATCTTATGGTCACTCACAGATTCTCGCAATGTTAAAGTAAGGAGAAAAATAATTCCTGGTTCCTTCCCTTCAGCTCTATCTACACTAAAAGTTAAGGTGCTCTAATCTGGACCAGGACCAGCACTCCATCCAAGTTTCATTTAAATCCGGTCAGCAGTTTTTCTGTATTTCCTGCTTAAAAAAACAACCAATCAAACAAACCAAACAAATGGACATGGGTAAAAAAAACATAACCTCCTCGGTGGAGATAATTATGTTGCTGGAGTTTTGTTTATATCTCCAAACATACCACCAGCACACAGCTGCGAGCACCATTGGACAATCACTCCAAACGCTGAAACAGAGCACCTATCGAGGGGCGTGCTGATGTCAGTGGGAGTGAGGAAACAGCAGGTGGTTGGTGTAACCTCCGCGGTTGAATCTCCCGGTACGACGTGGAAAATCGGGCGCAAATTGGTTTACGAGCGGCTCTCGGAGGGGGAAATTAAAACATAAACAGAGAAAACAACAAAAGAAACAATATTAAGGGCGATAACTCTCATTTAAACACACAGCCGCTGCATATTTGTCAAAATTAGTGCTGCAAACCGGTGCCAACCACTCTGTCTAACTCGTTTAAAATGGAAACATGTCTCTAATGTGATGCTGCAGGATTCCAGAGATGGAGCTGCGCTTTTTTTTGTTTGTTTGTTTGAGTGCGAGCCACTGATTGGGCCTTTAGTACAAGCCCGCCGCCGCCGCCGCCGCTGTTGTTGTGGTGAATCACAGTGTTTCAGTGCGATAAGGGAACGGCAGCAGCTGAATGCTAACAGGCCGATTGAAGATGCTGGTAATTACTGTCTCGCCTTCGCCATGGAAAGATATCTGTTAGCATGTCACGCACAATTGTCTTCGGCTCGCGTTGGTGTGTGTGTGTGTGTGTGTGTGTGTGTGTGAGTGTGTGTGGAGGTGTTTTCAGCGTAAAGCCTTCAGGTGCTTTTGCCTCCGTGTGTGTGTGTGTGCTCATTTAGATGAGCTCATCTGTCTCCAAATGGATACCTCGGTGCACTTGTGTGTTTATGAGTGTGTCCGTTCAATTTTTGCGGCTGTTATGTTTCCGTGTGTGTGTGTGTGTGTGTGTGTGTGTGTGAAGGCATATAAATGCAGCACAGTGATAGGTGTGGCAGCAAATGTGTCTTTTCCTCCGTCGTGCACCTTCCTGCTTTTTGTTTTATCTTTTTGTACTCTCTCTCTCTCTCTCCCTCACACACACACACACACACACACACACTAATCTCTATCCACATTAAGACACACACCATGTTAAGGTGCGTGGAGCAGCTCCCTGCCGTCGCGTGCCAAGATTTAAATTAAGTTCTGCGTTCGGTCCTGTGCAGATATTCATCCGGTTGTCAACATTCGAATGTTCTTCCCTCGGAGAGGACAAAAAGTACCTCCTGCTCATAATGCACTCTGCGATTCGTATTATGTTCGTGATTTGATTAATGACTCAACTTGTTGGAGACATGTTGTCCTTACAAGGGAGAAACATAATAGAGACAGTAATGAGCTAATGGCCTGGTGAGTCCTGTCTGGATCCTGGTGATTTGTACGTCGCAGCTCCGTGTTAGAGGCCAGCCGCGAAGTGTTTTTTATTCATCATTTTGACGACATTCACGCGGAAATATCAAGGTTTCTTTGCGACTCTGGAGGCGACATCCTTCACCGCTCAGCTGTCTTAAGCGCTGATGAATACACGCGAGCGGGGAAAGTGCTACATTCAGGGTTAATTGAAAAGCCGCGTGAATCGATTTCTCGGCCACTATGGAGCGAATGAACTCAAAAACCAGCCGACGTATTATGGCCTCATAAAGTTGTCACGGGTAACGGCTTAGTAAAAGAGTTAATTACTTTCTACAGAGCGTCGTGTTTGTTTGCCGCCGTGTTTCAGTCCTGTATCGACTCCTCTGTCACTCTGTTCAGTCTTCAAGCAGCTCAGGTTCTTTAGATGTTCCAGTTTCTTCACCGGCTAGTTGCAGTTGGTTCACAGGCTGCGTGAAAGTGGATGGTTTCAGTCCAGCAGCTTAGTTTAAAGGTCAGTTTTTAACGAGGGTGCTGTGTAGGTCCGCTGACTGTGAGGATTCATCCGATCTGAGACAGACCCCTGATCTTCTCAACATCCATAAAGCACCCGATGAATAAAGTATGAAGAGATTTGTTATCCAAGCAGCTGCAGTACAGTCAAATTTATAGAGTAGAATATTTACAGATTGGCAGATTCATGCTGTAGATGGATTTTGAAGCTTTGAAAACCAGTAAAGTTACCGTAACTTTGAATAACTATGTCATTTTGGCGCGTGTTGTAGATTAATTTGATGATTCTATTTAATTAATATATTATGCCGTTATTTAAAAGATCACAACCTACAAATTGTAGACTTTGAATGTTTTTATGCAACGTTTCCGTGACGTATTACTGCCGCTGTCGCAAATCCACCGCGAGCAGTCCAAAGCAAAAACCAACCATCAGAATCCCAATTCGACTTTAGAGACCCTGATCTCAGTAAAACACCCGGTTGTATTAATAAGTATGTCATGTTTTGATACAGATCTAGTAGAAAGAATGCCAGTTTTGGATCGTCTCAACTTCTGGTGGTAAGAGATACATGTATCAGTGATGTAACAGACTTTGACACACCAACAGAGCGATCGCCGTCGAGTGAATGCCCGTCGGTTCACTATTGTTTTACCTCGGTTTCTACACTCTCCCTCTTCATCTTCTTTGCCTCCTCCATCATCGTTTTACAGATGATGTCTACCTGAGGATTGCAACCTGGGATACTTCCTGTCTTGTTTCACACTGTGGCATAATTTGACCTTCGTTTTTCATCTTGTCCAGGAGAACGGCAGCCTGATGGCCGACTGAATCGTAGAGCAGAAAAAGCGATTGAAACATGAAAAGATTCAGGCTGTTAATTGGACGTGTGTGTGTGTGTGTGTGTGTGTGTGTGTGTGCTGTGTGTGTGTTTGTGGGTGTGTGTGCCCTTTTAATTCTGTCTCTTTTTGCGGACCAGTTTGACTTTTTGAGAGGCATTTTATAGAAAGTGGAAATGATTCGTCCGCAGCTCACAGAACGAGCAAGTGTGTGGTGTGTGTGTGTGTGTGTGTGTGTGTGTGTGTGTGTGTGTGCAGCCTCATCGTGTTATTGTATGTAAGCATTCCTACAGTCACGTATTGATTTCCAGGAAAAACATTTATGTAGAAACATCAATTAAGCCGCTCTCATCCCCCTCTACGACCGCACATAATTATCCGGCTGCCCGAGGCCGTACCTCATTTTGATTTTCATTTTCACTTTATGATCTGTGTGTATTGATTGCTCTGTGCTCGGCCCGGGCAAAACACAGAGCAGCTGGTTGGAAAGTTTGCATCGAGTGCATTAGATGGAAGTCTGCCTGCGAACCAATTTACATGTTGGTTAATAAACTCAACGGGATGTAAATCGCTGTAGTTTGGGGAAAGAAATGGGGAGAGAGCTTCGATCAATCAATCTTTATTTGTATAGCGCCAACTCACAACAAAGGTTGTGTCATGATATTTTCCAAATTGAGCAGGTCTGGATCGTACTGCTTGATTTATAGAGACCCAACATTTCCCCCGTGAGCAAGCACATGGCAACGGTTGCCAGAAAACCCTCTTAACAGGCAGAAACCTCGAGCAGAACCGGACTCGACGGTGGACGATCATCTGCCTCGACCGGTTGGGTTGGTAGAGAAAGAGGGTGAAAGGGGGGAGAAGCTGTGGGAGAGACGGGAGGAGGAGGGGGGTAATAGGAGCTTTACTAATTGAAATAGATGAATATATCTTCATTATGAAATGGCTGTCTTGTTCTTTGGACGCCTACGCTGTGAAAACGATCATTAGCTTGGTGAAGAAAAAAAAGACACACACTTACACTCACTCTGCCTCTCAGAGCAGCCTCAGCTGTAGTTTCTAATCATCTACATTATATAACTGAAAAACAGAACAAAGAACCTGATCCACGAGTGACGGGCGACCATTTTTAATCACCCCCATTAAAATACTTATGTATAATCTTGGTCCGGGACTTTTCTTTCGTGGTTTGGGCCACACGAACGAGAATGCTGGTTGTGAAAAGGCCTTAAACCAAACCGAACCGTAACAGTTTGCCTACGTTAAGACAGTCCAAAAGTCATATTTGAGCTGTCAGTATGCTTTTATTTTGAAAGTCTAACTGGATGTCTAACCTGATTGCAGAGCCCTTCGCATTCAAACTGATGCTACAGGGTTAGGTAGAGAGTCGTAATTTGAAGTTTAAGGCCACCAAGCTGCTGAATTTGACGTTAAAAAAAACATATTCAAGAAGTAGTATCGTGTTTTGTTATGAAAGAAAACATTTTTCTTTTCAAACTCCATAGAAAGTTTGCCTTCCAGTCCGCTCGTCCCCCCCTGAAGGTACGGCGGCAGATTAAAAAATAGTTTGGTCTCGAGACAATTGAGACGTGCATCGTGGCGAGGAGGAGCAGCGGAGTGGCCTCGTACGAGCGCGGCGGCGGCGTCGGTAATGTTTTGTACACTAACTGTGAGTCTCCGGCGGGCGTACCGGCCTCGCAGCAGAGCTCAGAGTTTGGTTATGTGTTTACTCTGAAAATCTCATCTCCTCTGAATCAATACTCCATTTACCGAGAGCTCACAAGACTCTAGCTGAGTAAGGAGCGCTGTGCTCCTCCGTCCCGCCGCTCCCCCCCCCGACTCCTGCTCCTTTCATCCAGCCGGATTCCTCCTCCGTTGTTCTCTCCATCCTACTATCTCCCTCTCCTCCATGTTTGCCTTTTTCCATTTCATCTCCTCACAGTTCCTCTTCTTCATCCTTTTCGCTCCTCTACTCTCCACTTTTGTGTCCCTTCTCACCTAATTTCTCTACATCCCCTCTTTTTTCTAACTTCCATTTTTATCTTTTCCCAACTCCTGTTTCCTACAATTTTGCTTCCTCCTCTCTTCCCTCCATCTTCCCCTTTACCCTCCTTATATTTACATTGCTTGTCCATGTCCAAATCTCTTCGCACCCCTCCATCCCTCTTTCCCTTTAACCTCCTCTTCTTCCTCGTCCCTTCCGTGTTGCGTTTCCTCTTCGGTTCCTCCCTCATCCCTCCATCCTCTCCTCCTCTCCCCTCCTAAAAACCAATTTCCCCACAGGTCGTGCGGGGTCTCGTTGTGTGTGCGCGTGTTTGTGCGAGTCAAGCGGCAGCTGTATTAAACACTTAGCCTTTTTCCTCTCCTGAGCCGAGACAATTTATCCATAGCTCAGGGCGAGAGGAGCGAAATGGCTAAATCACATTGTGCCATTAATTTAATTAGCTTGTAATTGACATTTTAAATGCTTCACATTTAAATTAGCTGGCCTGGCGTCGCAATGGAAGTCACAGCAACGGAGAAATTGATTAAATCTCAGCAAAGCGGCGGAGAAAGAGAGAGAGAGAAAGAGAAAGAGAAAAAAAAGCCTGACAGGAAAAGAGAGCACAGAATCATACGAGGGGCTACGACGATGAAAGAGCTGGAGAGAGGGTAAAGTAAATCAAGTAGCGATGAGAGCGATGAGGAAGGAGAGGAGAGTGTAAAAGGAAAAAAAAAGATTGAGAGAGAGATAAAGGGAGGTAGAGTACGAAAGAGAAACCAGAAGAGGGGAAGTCAGAGTGTCAGATGGAGAGAAACTGTTATCTTCTCCTCGCCAGATGTTGCGGAGGTAAAAGGTCATCTGTCCTCCGACTCGTTCATCCCAATTAAATCCCCCAGTCAGCGCTCGGTTCAGCCGGTGGAGGAGGAGGTACAGGCTGCACTTGAAACACAATGCTTGTTGGGTGTATGTAAACTGTGCCGCCGCCTGGTTAATTAAAACCACTGCGGTGGTCAAAATGTCAACAGTGAAGTATGTTTTTTATGCAGCAGCAAGATATTAGTCTGCAGAGAAACGCCGACTCCATCATGTTGAACCACAGGCTGTTTTTGTGACTCCACTTTGGTTTGAATTTCTAAAAACTGTATTTTTTTGACTCGGATCGGAGAGTCTTTCACGGAATTAGATATTGACTCAGACAATGATTACCAGCAACAAGCGTTATATATTGTGAGATAATTATTTTCATTTGGTAACGTGGAAGTCTTTCGGTGATAGAAGCGCACTTTGTTCGAGGGAGCATGATGAAATCGGCAAAACAACTAAGGAAGAAAGAAACCCAACAGTAAATACGTTTAATGTTTTCTTACGCTGATGATGTTGAACTGTTCACAGCCACATCAGCAGACCTGATTTCCATTCACTCCACATTCAGCTACCATTCCCTGACTGACATCTTCTGTCTGTACAGTGTGTCTGCTGCGTGCCATGGGTATCGAAACGCCACACATGTCATGACACTACACGATGTAGCTGGTGGGGTTTTGCCCTTGATGCTTTTAATTTAATGATGACTGCTCCCAGTGTGACAGACGTAGTCGTCAGTGCCAGTCCACTCCATTGCACTCATCATTACCAAGCTCAGTGATGTAACTAAGTATATTTACCCAAGTACAAGTACGATTTTTTCCATTTTCTGGCACTTTATATTTCAATTCAGCTTCATTTTGGAGGCAATTGTTGTACTTTGTACTCCACTACATGTTTGAAGGGCTTTGAAACAAAGATGCATCAGATTTAATTTGTATTAGCCGCCAACCGCCACTAATTTGAACTAGAATCACTGAAATGTTATTTTTATTTATATTTTACAGTTGTAAGTGTCATTGACAGCGATGTCATTCACAATCACATGAGAACCGTCGGCACTCGATCTCCACCATCTGTGGGATTTGGCTCAGCACATATCAGTCTAAGAAGGTCACCGTAAATGTGCCTCTTCAAAATAATTCATGACGTGACTGACTGGTCATAAAACAATCCAACTCAAAGAAACAATCATTGTGAATGTAATAATTCACTTTTATGTAAAAGGGAGTTTACTCAAATCGTAAAAAGCCTTATTGGAACATCATTAAGATAAACTTTAACAGGAAATAGATGAGTTTAATAGAGAGAGAGACAAATGTGCTTTTATACCGTCCATATTAAAAGAGGTGAGAAAATGAGCAAGTAAGGAGTACAGGAGACGGACGCGTTGCATCTGCAACACTCACATACTAAATGGATTGTTTTAAATCAACACAGATTTAACTTTATGTAATACTAAAGTATATTTTTCTTTATTTACAGAAGAGGAAAACATTTGCTTTGCATAAACATCTCTGGTCTTACGATCGTACAATCATTTTCAGCATGCACATTTTGCGGTGAACCTTCTTTACCTGGCAGAGCAACTTTTCACAGAAGGTGCAGAACGAATCGGCCGTCAGACATCAGACACTAAAAGAAACTTTTAGCTGAGAGTGCGAGATGAAATACAGCCCGGAGCCATATTGGATTTGCCAGAAGAGCTCAGCATGGCGCCACATCAGATCCCGAGCCCGACTGCTTCGTCAGCTTCTGTGTAATTAACCGAGTGGTTAATGTGCCTAAACCTCACAGACCAAACCAACCACAGCATCGTCACACCAAACGCAATTAAACATCGAAAAGCAGAAATGAAATGCATCTAAATATATATACTCAGGTACAATTCTGAGGTACTTTACTTGAGTATATCCATTATCTGCTACTTTACCCTTCAACTCCACAATCTGAGGCAAATATTGTCCTTTTTACTCACAACATGTATTTACTTGTTAGATCGAGAAAAATGTTTGCATGCAACAGCACAGGAGTTTAAAGTCTGCAGTGGTATTAGCAGACAGTTGGTTTAAAGCTCTACAGTGAATACTGTGACTAAATAAGCTTCGGTGAAGGACAAATCATAACAGATTCCCTCTCATGTCTGAACCTGCGCTGAATACATCCGACAGTCCAGAGAGAGGAAACCATTGATTTGGCCCATCGATTGAATTAATATGATCAGCACGGCTCTTGTCAGATTCTAATGAGCGCGTGCATGCGTGTGTGTGTGTGTGTGTGTGTGTGTGTGTGTGTGTGTGAGCGAGAGATTTTGAATTAATATGATTAGTGTGGTTCTTCGACAGCGTCGGCGATGTTTGCGAGACAGAACAAATGATGGCGCCGAGTGTGACTGATAGACAGGGTTACAATTTAGACCGAACGAGTGTCGCGAATTAATGTGGTGTGGCTCTTCTGAGGGGAGAGAGATAGTGTGTGAGTGGCAGTCTGCACGAGTGTGTGTGTGTGTGTGTGTGTGTGTGTGTGTGTGACTGTGTGAGTGTGTGAGAAGGAGAGTGTGGAAAAACCAGGACGACTGTCGATGTCAGCACTTTTCATCTATTTTCAAAGGAACCCTTCACACACTCTCTCTCTCTACTCACACTCACACACACACACACACACACACACACACACACACACACACACCCAGACAGGTATCCGACTGGTTCCCGATCGCTCTTTCATGGTTTTTTAATTTCTTTCTGCAGTTTTTCAAAGGAAAGTCCGTCACAGTGACGAGCGTTTGATCTGCCCGCTGCCAGCAGCAGACAGTGGACAGATCAGATCAGATCAGTAGCTGCTGGGCAAACCTCCAGGGAGGAAAATGCCCCCAGATTTTTTTATTTTTTAACATTTTAATTGCTGCTTATTTTTGAATTTCAAGCACGGACACACTATGATATAACTTTGTGTATGTGTTTTTGATGAGAGGTTTCTGAGATAAAACTAAAACAAACATGTTGGAAAAATCCAGAGTGACTTTTTTTGCAAACCACAGATAAGTTTTCATTTGTGCGTGTTTCATGTAACATATTGACGTTTCTGAAATACGTGTCATTTCACGCTCTCTTTCACATCAGGAGGTGGAGGGGATGGTGCTTGATTTCCAGGTGAGAAGTCTAGCAAGCAGTTTGAGAATGCATTTCAACTCATTTATTTTTTAAGAGATAATGTCAAGGAGACCCTGAGACGATTTCCAGCCGTGTGTGTGGCGACAGAAACCAGTATTTTAAGCCAAAACATGATCTTCTCCTCACCCTAACCGAGTGTTTTTTGTACCTGACCAGAAGCAGAGCAGTGTCACAATATAACATTTAAAACTGAACCTAAAGAAATTAGGTTGCCGACATTTATTAGGTTGTACTGTATGTAAACAGATTAACAAAAGTGTCCTCAACACCTAGAAGCTACCGTTTCCTGTCAAATAAAAAAAAACTCCGCTCCTGCTCCGGCTACCTGCTACCTGAGATCCACCTGAGCTGCTCCGCCCACCCGCCTGCCTACCAGCCACCCGGGCAGCCGAGCTCGTCCGCTGTTCCCTCTTCCACGAACTCTCTATATATTCCAATACATTCCTGTACACCTTGACTACAGCCTCCGATCTCTGCATTTGGGTCCAGACAGAAAAAAACTCTGACGTAACATAATTGCTATTAAACACAGTTAGAAAACGCTCTACAACAAGAACAGAGCTGGATAAAACACCAACTGAATAAAACAGGCTAAAAACTAAAGATATAAAACAGAAAGAGCGTAAAAAATCGACTGCAAATAACATGTTCAAAAGGCGAGTTTTAAAATGTGGCTTTTCAAAAAGTGATTCAGAAGATGAGACTGAGATTGCGGCCGCGATCTCCTCAAGCAGGTCATTTGAAAGTCGAGGAGCACTGACTGCAAAGTCTGTCACCTTTTTTTTATAAGTCTGGACAACAAGGAAAGACACATGTGAGGATCTCAGCGAGCGAGAGGGACATGACTGTTAAATAACTTGGATAATGTGCTTTGTAGTAATCAATAAAATCTTTAAATCAACTCTAACAGCATCAGGATCTGTGTGATGTGGTCGTAACGTTTTCCAGATGTTCGTCTGAGAGAAATGTTTTAATCCTGGAAATATTTCTGAGATCCCAGATTGCACCATTGGATTTTCATTTTTTTTCTAAACTGATATTTTGAACAAAAATGACACCAAATTTTTCTGCAATGAGTCACTGAATGGAACAGAGAAACGAGGCTGTTAGATATCTGGGATTTTGTGCAGTCTCATCCTGGAAAGATAACCTCTGTCAGCATTTAGCTGCAGGAGGTTTTGTGACATCCATCATGATGATGAATGAGAGTGTCTAACAGGCAAACACTCACTTTAAAAGACAAAATTAAAACAGATTTAAATGAACTTTTACAATCTGTTGGTGGACTTTGTTGGACATTTTTACTTCAGTCCTCCAGGATGGAAACCGGAGCTCCTCAGAGCTGTGCGAAATGAGTCTGTCAGAGCAAAACAACATTTAAAATAGTGCATGTTTGCTTTCGAGCAGATGTGTCTCCCTCATGCGAACAGAGAGGTATCCATTTGGAACACTAAGTTGGGTTTCACTGGAAATCTGGCGACAACAGATGGTGACAGAAATGACAAGCTGCAGGAAATTAAAGAGGAAATTCTTCGAGGCTCCTGTTTTACATGCGAGTTTGAAAGTACCGACTTGAGATCAAGACCTCAAGAAACATCATCCATGGCTTCAGGTTTTAAATCTGAATTCAATTAGTGCAAAGTGAGTGTTAACTAACCGGTCATTCTGTGGTTGTACTGGACGTTACTGTAACACTGGAGACAACAACAGTGTAGACGATAAAGACGATGGAGATTAAGAAGGAAGTGTCTCCTTCATCTTCTTTTTCTTACTCTAAGATTCATTTTATTTCTTTTCCTCACTTCTTTTCTTCTGGCTGTATTCATTCCCTTCACTTGAGTGAAGATCTAAAAGGCCACTGACCCTCATCACCAAATGCATTACGAGCGATGGACAAGGTGTGTGTGTGTGTGTCTGTGTCTGTGTGTGTGTGTGTGTGTGTGTGTGTGTCACCCTCTATATGGTCGAGAACCCGTTGACCTTCCTCAGATGAAGGTTTGTGCTTTGTGTCTCTTTCCTGAACACTATTCGTCTATTTTTACCATCCATACGTTGGAGGAAACATTGGCTCAAGGCTTTCGTTGCATTTATCAAATGCTATTTGATTTCCTTATAACATATATTGTTATTTCATGGCCTCAGATTGAACTTGTGCCCTGTGAGTGGCTCAGATGACGTTTTGTAAAGCTGCTCATCTCCAATTTAGTTCAGGTTGGCAGTTAAACCGCCGTTTTAAAGCCTTCTGAAATGCACATGGCTGCTGAGTCAGAGGTTTAGATTGATGGATTGTTGTGCGTTGAATCGATATATCACTACAGCCCTGAACTCCACCACCATCCCACCTTCCAACTGTCGAAACATGTAACATTACATGTAATGTGAGTGTGATATTGCACATTTTGAACACACTGCATTGAGGCAGCAAGGCTACCAAGCCAGAGACGACTGTTCAAGTCTGTGTTTCAACATTTGTTAAAAGTATGACACCGCTGGATATTTAATAAAAGACTCTGAGATCGGTTTGTGTTGATGAAACCAGGTATTTTAAGCCAAAACAAGATCTTTTCCCGACCCTAACCAAGTGGCTTTTGTGCCTAAACCTAATCAGACAAAAGCACAGCATTGTCACAAGCTATGAAATAGATACTGAACCAAACTGAACTCAGAACAGCTTCTATAATATATGACAACAGCTGACAAATCACTTACCCAATGAACTTAGTGATGTCAGTTAAAAAGGAAGTGTCACAATAAATGTAAGGCTCCAGAGGCTGGTCTGTAATTCACTCTGTGAATGATATGTATGTTGCAATAGTGTCTGTAGAAACAATGTGTAATCACTTCTCTTTTCTTTCCTGGAATTTTGTACCTTTCTCCTAAGCTTATTTACTTTATATGTAGCTGTTTATTGATTTAACAAGCACAGGCCTGTAACAAAAAATGGTATTGTTGCCGCCAATGTCGGGTTGTAGTTTTGCAAAAGCTTCAAGTGATGATAAAAATCGTAAACTGAAAACATCGTGGGTGTTTTCCTTCTCAAAAGATTTGGACAGAGTAACCTGTCAGGTTGGAACAGCCAAAGTGAAACTCGAAGGAAAAAACAGTACTGATATTTGTAATGGACGTGTATGTACGTAACTGACACAAGGTCGCATCCACCAAATACATTTTCATCATCGTCACAACCACCACTCTGACAGATGACCATGGATTATCTGTCTGATGTGGTGATTTTCAGCCGCGGCAGAGAGAACTTGACTTAATGTACTATTTCTTCATAAAAGGCAGCAATCAAATGTGCCATTTGTGCCGCTGAGACGGCGACACTTTTAGTCACAGTCGCAGTAAGTACAGGGTCAATAATCGCCCAGCTGCCCCCAGAGACGGGATTAGTTTAGAGACAACACACATACGCCTGTTAAGTGTTTGTTTTTTTCGCTGCTGAACAAACACTGACTGCAGTTTTTTTGTTCTTACGTCGAAACTGTCAGGATAAAAAACTCCATTTTATTGTTCTGTAAGCTCTCGAGTAATTAAATAGAGAAAAAAGAAACACTTAACACTTTTGTGTCAATATCCCAACAGTTAAAACAAATTATTCTTCTTACAGGATAATGGATGAGAAACAAATCTGCGGCGTTCGGCTGACGAATATGACAGCGCTCCAGAAAGGCTATATTGTGTCTTGGATTACATTTGTGAGGCAACAAGCTTTAACAGCTGACAGTGAAAATGACAGCTTATACCGAGAGACATCATCACGAGCGGTTAGAAAAGGCCCTGTCAAAACAAATGGAAACGTAATCGCTCCCGTACGAATCCAAACAATCAACAACTGTCGCCCTTAAACAACTCGCGGAGAAAAATTAAGTTTTATTTTCACAAGTGGCCGAGAAGATGCCCGTTTGTGGAGGTGGGGGGGCGGCGCGTCGCAACATAAGTGCTCGGCGGTGGACCAGTCGGCGCTAATGGTATTCATAGGTTGATGATTATACTTAATTTTGAAACGCGCTGTTCAGTCGGTGGGTGTTCGGAGCGGTAAACAGTCTGTTTCTAGTTAGTGTGGTCTCTATACAGCTGACTGACACATCGCCTCGTACACTCACTCCTCAGTTTGTACTCAGGTAGTGTTGTTGTACTTTAAACATCCACACATCTGATGGAAAGTATGGAAACTGTAACTTGACCTCATGTGTTTGGCTGATATGAACTTAAACACCCTTAAAACTGAAGGCTGGGTGTTTATCTTCTTTCAAGAACGTCGTAATTGATGTTGTTCCAGGATCATTATTGCAACCGACACGTTAGTTGTGATCTCACAGCTCTGCAGCTCGTGTTGGTGTCGTTCCAGGAACGATCATTTCTACTAACAAAAGAGACAAAGTCCACTTCTGGTGCAGGCTGCTGTGGCTGGATGGATTAAGGGGTTTGCATCTCATTCAGAACATAATGTTAAACTGTTCACTTTGATTGTTCAGTTTTAGTTTCAGTTTTCTGGCACAGTTTGGTCAGGTTGAGACAACAAAAATGCTTCGCTAGGTTTAGGAAAAGATGCTTTGGGTTTGAATACTCACAACGTCCGCCAAATGATAGAAGGGACAACTTCTCTTCGGTTGTGTTTTCACCGGTGTGTGTTGGTTGGTTTGTCAGCGTGATTACACAAAAATCACTGAACGGATTTCCATCGAACTTGGATGAAGGATGAGTAGATAGATATCTGGATAAAGGGACAGATTCTTTCCTCACTTCCTTTAACGCTGGGAGTGCCCTCGACCAAGGCGCTGGCTAATGCTGCATTCCAGACAACATCAGCGTTTCATCAATGAAGTTGTTGACGTAAAACTTGAAATAAATTGTCTTTTTGCTGTTTCCAGTTGTCAAAAAAGATCAGCACATTATCACAGTATGTTTTATTTCACAAAGCATCCCAACTAAAAACATGGTACAACAGAGTTTTATAATGCTGGACAATCTTTTTTTGGTTTTCTGGAACGTGTTGTGCTAAATATTTGAATTAGCATAATGCTACAAGTTGCATGAAACACAGTGGACACTTGCGATCGTGATGGCGTCTTTCAGTTTAGTCCGATTAACATTTTTTGCTCTCTTGTGCCTTAAACGAAAACACAAACGGAATCTCAGACTTACAATCACATCTGTGTTACGTGGAAGTGCGCACATGTCATATTGTCTCTTCTTGTAAGTCTGTATGTTTTGCATTTCTGTTATATTGACGTGTGAGTGTGTGTGTGTGTGTGTGTTTCTGAGTGTAAGTGTGAGGGGGAGGGCGCACACTCGCCTGAGCGTCTGTTGATTGCAGTCGGATGGAAAAACAATTGGAAACGCCTCTCTAGCTGATGGATCCGTGTAATCAGCGGTTACAAAGTGAGCTGTGTTCTGAATAACAATGTTTTTGCAACACATCTAGTTACCATATAGATAAGACAGACGCGAGACCTCCATCGCGGTGTTTCAGTCGCACATTAGAACGCAATCAGGGCCCCACGCCTGCTCGACAACAGCCTCTTCAGCTGAGCAGCTCCCGCTTATTGACTGGCAGCCGTATTTAAGAGGCTAAAAGTGTAATCCAAAGGTGAACAAACCTGAAGGCTGCCGTCGCACAGCGCAATTAATACAGTGTATAGGACGAGGCTGCGGGCGGAAGAGTGCTCCACCTCTGCAAATTGAATCCCACTCTATGAATCTATGAATGTTTTCAGACTTTATGATATGTTAACCAGGTTGTGAGTCAAGTTGAAGATAATGTTTCCCGTCCTGACTCCGTCTTTGGCCTCTGATTTCCCTCCAGAGAGATTTCCCCCAGAATAAATGTTAGTTTCCTGCAAAAACCACAGATACGTTATAACTGAATGTGTCTTTTGTTGCAACTTTTAGGTTTGTTAAGGTTAAATTTAAGTTTTGGCACAAAAAAGCACCAGGTTAGATTCAGGAAAACATCCTGGTTTGTTTTAAAATATCCGTTTGGTGTCCATGATCACGAGTGAAGATGGTCCGGTTCCCCGTGAGAAATGGCTGATTTTGGTCGCTACAGAAACGGAAATGTCCAGCAGCCTGCCTGTGTTTGGAAGCCCCGACGAGTCGATTACCGAGTGCAGTAGATTTCCTCAGCTGAAGGATGAAAATGCATGTTTATTACTCCATTACTTCCGTTATTTTCCCTGTCAGCTCTCGATAATAAGAACTGAGCATTCCATGGAGTAATAATCAGACATTTTCATCCTTCAGCTGCGGAAATCTACTGCACTCGGTAATCGACTCGTCAGGGCTTCCCCACACAGGCAGGCTGCTGGAGGAGAGGCTGAGTTGTGCTGTGTTTTTAATACAAATCCGGCAAAGCTAGCAGATGTTTGATGCTTCGTACTGTGTGCTGGGACTGTACATGTACTGTTGCTGAAGTTTGCTGCTGTTCTCACCATTAATTGTGGCTTTTTGATGGCGGTTTCTAGTTGGAGACATAAGCTGCAGTGTATTGTTATCGTGCGGTCTTTTCTGAGGTTGCTAAAACTAGCTAAGCTAGCGGTCAGCTAACTTGACCTCTCGAGGGGGAGTCTTACTCGGTGTCAAGGTGTGTTAGACCATGGATTAAACTTACACCGGAATATCCCTTTAAAAACATCCAGTGCTGTGACTCGAGCCGCGGTCGGCCGTTTGGCAGCCTTGTTGGCTTGTAATAACACCACCTCCATCCCCTCCACCTCCTCATGTGAAAGATGGCTAATAAGAATATAATGTGAACGTGACACGTCACGTTTGGTCCAACTACCCAGTGAACAAAGATCTGAACAGCTGAGTATTCAGGTCCAGCCTGACCATCCTCGTTTATCCTTTCTAACTGCACTGTACACCTCGGCCTTTTCATCCTGTCATGTTTGACCTTCCCCACGAACAAGACAACAACCAAACTACTGTACAAAAAACACAAAATTTGAATTCAGCTGAGGATTTGAGGGTGAAAACAGAAACGGAAGTCGGCCCAACAGCCGGACGCAACCTCCCAACCTCTAGGAATACCTGTCAGGTGGGCAGCCTGCTGGTGCTGCAGGGAGGCTCGGCGCTCCGTCCTCCTTCTGTCTTATTTTTCTATTACCAGGAGCTACAGGGAGCTTCGGCGAGGAGAGCAGAGGGTCACCGCCGTGTCACTCGCTGGATGTGTGAGAGCGCAGACATCTGGACGCAGAGAGAGTGTGTGTGTGTGTGTGTGTGTGTGTGTGTGTGTGTGTGTGTAAAGCAGAAGCAGCGTTCGTGCACACGTGTGTGTGTGTGTGTGCGTGACCTACCACCTAGCGACAGGCCAATGAAAACAACACCGGGAGATTGCTGCCCTCCTACAAAAACATCGCTGCAGCAGCACAGGTCAGAAGTCATTCCCAGTGTGTGTGTGTGTGTGTGTGTGCGTGTGTGTGTGTGTGTGTGGTTTTCACCTTAGCAGAACTGAGTAATCGTCCGTGTAGTGACATGATCGCTGCGTGAAGGATTATGCATACATTTGCATGTTTGTGTACCGCGTACATGTTACGAGTCACACAGCAGGACCAGGGGTCATGTTTCCACCTGGCGTGTTGATGCTGAGGGTGTGTGTGTGTGTGTGTGTGTGTGTGCGTGTGTGTATTAGTATGGGGCACTGAGCGCATGGCGGGGGACTATGAGGTGATAAGTCAGCCTTCCACCTAGAATTATAATGATGTCCGCTGCTCTGCTGCTGTTCCCTGCTGGACGGCCTCCATCCCTCTACAGCTGCATCTTCACTGTACAACACACAGCTCGAACACACACAAGTACACACACCTGTAGTACAGGTTGCACTGTTTTACGACATTCTTGCTGTACAGTCACAGCGATGGATATTTTAAGGACACCTGCATACATTTCCAGGGTTTTTGTATATAAAAAAAAAAACAGCTCTTTTCACAGGAAGTCAGATCATTTCCATCTGTGATTTCGGACACCAAAACAGGTATTTTATACGGAAGCGTATTGCTGCCACACCGAGAAAAAAAAGGGGCTCAGTGTCACGTAATTACGTGATAAGTTTATTGTTATAACAATATCTTTTTCACGTTATAACATGAAACTATCACGTTATTTCAAGATATGACATTTTCACGTTATAACGTAAAAAAACACCTTGTCACGAAATATCGTGAAAGTGTGGTTTTACGTTATTTCAAAATAAGATTCACGTCATAACATTCTACGCTTCTTCCACTGTGAACTGACATGTACTCCAGTGAGCTCGTACGTCGATATGAACCAAAATGTGGATCACGTGAAAATGTCATATCTTGAAATAACGTGATAGTTTCATGTTAAAACGTGAAAAAGATATTGTTATAACAATAAACTTATCATGTAATTACGTGATACTGAGCCCCTTTTTTTCTCGGTGTGGCAGCAATACGCTTCCGTAATTTTAGGCCAAACCAAGATGTTTTCCTAACCCCAGCCAAGTGTTTTTCTTTTGCAGTTTCCTTCTCTTATCGTTGAATCATCTCCTCTCCGCTCCCCCTCGTCCCTCCTTGTCGCCTCCCTCTTGTTTCTCCTCGACGGATCTTCACATTTCTTCTTTTATGTCGCACCTACTCGTCTCCTCCACTCGTCCTCACTCCCTGCACTCTCCTCTCACCTTCTCTTTTGTCCACTCTTGCCTCCTTCTAACCTCTTTTGTCTTCGCCTCCTCCTCTCCTCCTTTACCCCGCGTTTTATCAGCTCTCCTCTCACCTCCTCCCTCCTCCGCCCGTCGCCCGACTTCCTCCCCACCTCTCCTGGCCGACTTTCTCCGCAGCCCTCAACGAGGAATAATCTCCTTGGCATTTTAGTGAACCGATGCTTTCTGATGACCCAGCTGTGGCACCGTGTTCCTCCCCAGGCGAGGGAGCTAAATTACAGCAACCTTCACATCGAGCAAAGAGCATCGGAGAGAAAATTGTCTCTCTCGGGAAAAAAAATTGTATCTCTATTTAGTCCTGCAATAACACTGTGAGGGAGCCAGAGGGAAGATTCAACCCCTCTATTCCACCGAAACATGGTTTTATAAAAAGGGGGCCTTTTTTGATCTGGTCTCTGTTCCTCTTCATCCCTGGATCTCCTACTTTTCTCCACTTTTGCCTCTCTTTTGGTCCCGATTCTGTAGAAATACCTCTCTCTTTCTCTGTGGGTTTTCTATTTCTTTCCTTTTCATATATCATCGTCTCTTTCTGTCTTTCCTTTCTTTTATCTCTTTCTTAGTAATGAGCTTATGCTCTGGTTAGGTTTAGGCACAGAAACACTTGGTTTGGGTTTGTGGAACCTGGTACAGCTTGGAAATACCTGTTTTGGTCGCCACAATCACAGATGAGATGGTCTTAACGTCTCCAAGTGTCCTTAAAAACGTCTCCAGGTGTCCTTAAAAACGTCTCCAGGTGTCCTTAAAATATCCGGCGGTGCGACTGGAACTCCGGTCGTCCGTTTGGCAGCTTTAGTCCAAATGTCAACCCTGGATATATCTGTGATTTTTAGAAATGTTAACTGCTGATATTACATCCTGGCGACTGGGCTGCTTTTAAAACTGTCGCACTTCTCTCTGACGGAGACCAACACATCACTTTGTTCCCTGTTTAATCTTCAGAGCAAAGAAGAACAAGATAAAGTTTGAAAGTACAGATTCTGATCAGAGGAACTTTCAGTCACTGATGTTGTGTCGACCCAGTGGAAGCGAAGCAATTATCTCCGGGTGATAAAATGCTTGTGCACGACATCTTGACTCGGGCGAAGAAAAATAACCTCTTTTTAATTTGTGTTAGAAATTTAATCGTAGTTTGACAAAAAAATAATTGGATTAAAGTTGCCGTGAGTGGCCTCGGAAAAAAAAACCTTTCAAAACAATCACCAGAAGGAAACTGCGACGGGAAATAAAACACCAGAAAATGAAAAGAAATTTAGATAATAAATAGACACACACACACACACACACACACACACACACACGGCTCTCAGCACAACACTTTGCTGGGCCCTCTTGTACAGGCTGTTACAGTGTTTTTTTTACTTTTGGCTTCGTGGAGGAGCTGTTAAACAGGGACAATTAACCTTTAGCCAATCACGTTGCACCGTGACATTTTACACCTTAATATTAGCCAATAGGGAACGTGCTCAGGAGATGCTTACACACAGTACAGACAATACGCACTCACACGCATGCATATTTCTACAATACACCACCAGAGTTACATATATTGTACTTAATGCCTACACACACACACACACACACACACACACACACACACACACACAATGAAACACACACGTTGAGGGCAGGCTGATCTGACTGGAGAGGGAATGATTTCACCATATACTCATCTCAGTCTCTATGATTATGGCCATCGGTAGCGATGGCAAATAATGGCAGCAATGTGCTGTGAAATGAACCCCATTAAGTGTGTGTGTGTGTGTGTGTGTGTGTGTGTGTGTGTGTGTGTGTGTGTGTGTGAGAGAGAGTGTGTGTGTGTGTGTGAGAGAGCGGGAGAGACAGAGACAGAAGGACGGGGTTTCACTGGTCTGGGCGAAAGAGACGATGACGCTCTGCAGAGGTTAGAGAGAGAGAAACAAGAGATGAGTGAAGATGATGAACCCACTGAGACAGAACAGCGTGTGTGTGTGTGTGTGTGTGTGTGTGTGTGAGTGTGTGTGTGTGTGTGTGTGTGAGAGTGAGAGATAGATAGAGAGAGACAGCTAGCAGAGATATGATTGCTCGCAATCATCCTCTACAATCTGATCAGGTCATCAAAGTGTCAAGCTAAAACATTACAGCCAGGACCCCCCCACACACGTAGACACACACACACACACACACACACACACACACACACACTGTCAGGCAGTGTGTTCGAGGCAGACACTTCCCAGGTGTCACTCATGATGCCTGACATGTTCAGGTGACCGGGACCACGATGTCATGATGACAAAAACCATTCGAGATCATTTTGTTTCATTAAGTTTGCTTCTTTAAGAGTGAAATATGTAAGAATTCTGCACTGAAACGGCTTTAAACATTGTCACAGCTGTTATATACTTACTCCAGTTGCGTACTGACATTAACCCAAACGTTTCCGACGGTGTTCAAACCCAGAGAAATCCACAAGTGTACCTGAGGTCACGTTGCGATTCATTTGGTTGCTGAAAACCTCATTTCGTCAGTGAATATTTGTGTGTGTGTGGTTGTGTATTTAATTGAGCCTCTCATTGAACTCAGCACTCTCTCTCTACTTCATGAACGCATCGTTACAGAGAGGAGAGGGTAAAAGTAAAGTACATTTCCCCTCCAGCGTCAGCCGGCAGTCAACATTTACCGACAACGGAGGTCACCTCTGGATCGCTGCTGCAGTCGGGTTGATAAACAGGAGTGAAGATGAATCCGCTTTCAAATCCCAAAACTAAAAAAAGTCATTTCTGAGCTCTCTGCCCGTGATGGCACAGATCAGACGGTCGGGCTCTGCACCGGACTCTCCTCTGGAGCTGGTCCAGCTCAGAGCAGAACCATTACCAATAGAAGTGTATCAAGATCTGTATCTCCTCGATCTCCTCTAGTCGTTTTAGACGTTTTAATGTGGTAATGTTCTTATAAAGGAGTATATATAGTCCCTGTGTCCGACATCTTCTCGAGGTCCCGAGGCTGTATGACATGTGCAGACATACACTCAGACTTCTATACGTGTTGAAAAGTAAACGGATACACATGGCCGTCACCATGGAGACAATTCAGGCAAATTCCCATACGTCACTTGTCCCCCACACACCTGGAATCTTCTATGGCAGCAGTTTATGGTAAACAAGGTCCTCGTGCAAGGACGCTTCAGACGAGCAACAGTGAGGAGGAACATGAGGAACATTTACACTATGATTTGAATAGGCTCTTTCTTCCTTTCTTTTATATCATAAAATCTACTGACCACCAGTTTTTTTTTTTTTTTTTTTTTGGATTAAAAACAGAAAATATCAAAACCCTGTTTATATGAGAGCAGATATTGCACATGAGCCGACAGGTTTGTATTGTTTTCTCAGTGGTGACTTCAGAATCACAGTGGACATTCAAATGGACCAAGGCTGCAGCAACACACACACACACACACACACACACATACACAGAATGTTATTTGATGCTTGCTTCAGGCTGTTATATCGGACTCAAGGCTGTAAAATAATCATATTTATTAACAATATCAATATTGCATAACCCCTGATCCCAAGACGTGACCTTGAGTGTGTGTGTGTGTGTGCGTGTGTGTGTGTGTGTGTGTGTGTGTGTGTGTGTGTGTATTAAAGCAGGGGGCAAGTGGAATTATTGGCTGTGCTCTGCCAGTAAAGCCGCCCTACAAAAAGTGTGAATGAAAGTCCACAAGACGAGACAAAATTGGAAAAATAATCATTTGTGGCAGCATGGGCGTAAGTTTGCATAGAGACGATAGGGACAAGTCACAACCAAAGTCTGGGAGGGAGGGAGTTGTCCCTACCAATATTTTGATATATTTTAATATAACGATTTTTTTTTTATTTTTTTATTTACATACTGCATTGAATGTAATGTTCTTTGCAAACTTATTCGTAGTATTAAGCATGGAAGCGCGAGGACGGCACTGCGGTCAAGCCAGCCGTGGTTCGCGTTTGCTTGGTCAAACCAGCCGCACATTCTGTTCTAGTGCGCGAATCTTCTAACATTTACGGTATTCGTGATGAAACCGCTCTGAAAAGCTGCTGGTAGTGACTGTGGGGCAGACTGCAGTCTCTCAGTCAGACCCATGAAACATACGATACTTTTACAGTTTTTTATTCCTGATAGTGAGCTGAAGGTATCACGATGGTATCCTTCCGGATTTCAAAGTAAAGGACGACGTGAGAAGTTTTTTATTTTTTTTCCCCCATAAGTAGTTTTGGATTCATACACTGCTGAACTAAGTACTTCATAAACTACTTGCATGTATAATATGAAGTACTTTTACTGTGTACTTTTAGAGTAATCCTTTGTCAAAATCCTGACCAGATCACAAGAATAAGGATATTTCGCCAAAATTTGATTTGCAATAAAAAATTATTTTCCATAAGTAGTCCAAGATTCATGTACTGCTGAACTTAGTACTTCCTAGACTACTTGCATGTATAATATGAAGTACTCTTACTGTGTACTTTTAGAGTAATCCTTTGTCAAAATCCTGACCAGATCACAAGAATAAGGATATTTTGCCCAACTTTGAGGTCGAATAAAAAACGTATTTTCCATAAGTAGTCCAAGATTCATGTACTACTGAACTAAGTACTTCATAGACTACTTGCATGCATAATATGAAGTACTTTTACTGTGTACTTTTAGAGTAATCCTTTGTCAAAATCGTTGACCAGATCACAAGAATAAGGATATTTCGCCCAAATTTGATGTGCAATAAAAAACTTATTTTCCATAAGTAGTCCAAGATATCATGTACTACTGAACTAAGTACTTCATAGACTACTTGCATGCATAATATGAAGTACTGTTACTGTGTACTTTTAGAGTAATCCTGGGTCAAAATCCTGAACAGATCACAAGAATAAGGATATTTCAGCCAACTTTGATGTGCAATAAAAAACTTATTTTCCATAAGTTGTCCAAGATTCATGTACCGCTGAACTAAGTACTTCATAGACTACTTGCACGCATAATATGAAGTACTTTTACTGTGTACTTTTAGAGTAAACCTGGGTCAAAATCCTGACCAGATCACAAGAATATGGATATTTTGCCCAACTTTGAGGTCGAATAAAAAACTTATTTTCCATAAGTTGTCCAAGATTCATGTACTACTGAGTAATACTTTGTCAAAATCCTGACCAGATCACACACATTAGCATACTAGCACACATGCTACACATGCATTCTCTCCATTATCTGACACTGACGTTTGTTTCTTTACATGCACACAGACCTCAGTAAACTACACACCTCAGTAAACTACACACACGCACTTGTAACAAGGGGAGAGAAAGTGAGGAACGTCCGGTTGCGACTGAAAGCCCAAAAAGGCCATCAGACTGCAGCTGTGAGTGGCTAAAAGCAGCACACTGTCATTTTATAGGTGCGCCGGTGATCATCGCTGGTCAAGTGGAGAGCTGGAGTGCCAAATATGGCAAATGGCCGTTGCCATAGTGATTGTTTCACTTTCTATAGCACCATTTTTAACCTGAAGTCGCTCGGGCTGCCAGGTCTCTTCCCTGTTGATCATCTTAAATCTGTTCTGTTCATTGTGTCGTAGCGTTTGTGAGGAAAACACACAGGTTCTGTTGGAGAAGTGATGACAAGATGTAAGATTTGACACAAGGGTTCGACATGTCATAGAGGTATAGTATTCATGATTTACTCATCTATCAATCTGAGGAATGTGAGAGCCTCTGAAGTGATATGATGTTTTTGTCCGCTGACGAACGTGGATGAATATTTCCAATCTTTTGGGGAAATTTCAGTGAGTTTTTTGGCATTTCCACTCATGGGGAAATATTGTTTCCTCCCTGTGTTCTGAGTTGGCATCAGATATTTGAGATTGCGAAAAAAAAACTAAATGAATAACTGATGTCACAGACGGAAGAGGGGAATACGAAGCATTTTTCCCCCTCTTCACACCTCCACCCTCTACCGCCAGAGCAAACTGCAAACCTGTTGAGAACGCTGAGTATTATCACCTCCTCGTCTGAATTCAGTGACAGGTTGATTTTTATCACACCGACACACCTCGGTATCAATTTGTTTTTCTCCCCGTTTCTCTGCATCGGCACAGTTTTTCTTCAGAGTCTTAACTGTAATTGCCTTTTCATGTCCGACAGGAGCGGAGCTTGTTGCGCTGCAGCCCACACACTGTTTTCTTCATGCCTCTTGTCCCCGGTTAGCCTTCTGTGAAGAAAACTTTATTTTTATGTTGTCAGACAGTGAATTGGCATTACTGCTCTCTCTCTTTGGGGCCATGTCTGTCGAAGCCCCTGCAATTTTTTGGAGCAAAACCACCATGACTTGATTTGAGCAATCCAGCTTATTACAGTGTTGCAGCTGTTACACTTCATTTTACACAATTTTGCCCTGTCCATTTTTTTGTCTTTCTCTCTTTCAGCCTGTAGATCTTCTTTCTTTTTCTCATACCTCTCCCTCTGCCTGTTAAAAACTGAAGCAGTCACCCTGAAGAAAAATAACAGTAAGCTCCTCCTGTGAAAGTCCTCGTCTTTATTTTCTGCCTTGTTCCCGTGCGCTCACTCAAATCCAGCCTCGTCAGAATGAGTTGCCATCTGGTTTGAAGTTTTTGAAACACGAGCGGAGCATTAGATTAGGTTCGTCTGATATAAAATTCTCTCTAAAGTGATGTCTTCGCTGAGCGTCTCTTCATTCCAGCTGCTTTCTGAGCAGATTCTCAGTCATTTCGTCTGCTGTTCTCCGACTCGTTTGAGGAGACAAAATGCTCCTCGGCACGTTAACTGGCTCTCTGATGTTTGGTTCCTTCTGCTCCACAGACAGAAAACGCTTTGTACTTTTTTTTTCCCACTGGGTATGTGTGTGAAAAATGTTGTGTTGATACCAGTGTGTGTGTTTGTGTGTGTGGTTTTGGACCAAATCTACAAAAACACAGAACATTTTGGTGATTATGTCTGTTGTTTTCACATGCAGGGACCGTACTGTACTGCAAACAAGGTTCAGCTGTTCACATGAACCTTTGATTCTTGGAGAGTCAGAGTCCCTTCAAAAAAACAAAGGAATTTTGGCCCTAAAAGACAGAATCCTGTCAAAAAAGAAGGAGAAAACTTGTCTTCAAAGACATAACTCTGTCCAAATGTTGACATTTTGATCTTAAATATAAAATCCAATCTAAAACATTTTGAGTTTAAGATATAATCCCATCACAAAAACAGATATTTTGACATAAAAACATAAAATACCTGTCAAAAAGATATTTTTTTTCCTAAAATATAAAACCCCATCAAAAAATATACATTTTGACCTTAAATTTAAAATCATGTCAAAATATTAATTTTGACTTTAGATATAAAATCCTATCAAAAAATATACATTTTGATCTAAATTTTAAAATCCTGTCAAAAAATATATATTTTGATATTATTTTAAAATCATGTCAAAAATATAAATTTTGGTTCTAAATATGAAATCTTTTAAAATATAAAAAAAATTTAAAAATTATAAAATCTGTCAAAAAATATAAATTTTGACTTTAAATATAAAATTTGTCAAAAAATATTAATTTTGATGTTATTTTACAATCTTGTCCAAAAATATAAATTTTAATGTTATTTTAAAATCCCGTCCAAAAATATAAATTTTGTCCTTAAATACAAAATCTTGTCAAAGAACAGAAATTTTGACCTTAAATATAAAATCTGTCAAAAAATATAAATTTTGACTTTAAATATAAAATTTGTCTAAAAACAGAAATTTTGATCTTAAATATAAAATCTGTGAAAAGGAGTTTTTTTTTTTTACCTTAACTACATAATCCTGATATTTTTATTTTTCTTATCTTTAATATGAAATCCATCAAAAAAATTTTATTTCAACTTTAAATATAAAATCCGTCCAAAAATATCAATTTTGAAAAAATATCAATTTTGATCCTAAATATAAAATTTGTCAAAAAATATGAATTTTTACCTTAAATATAAAATCCTGTAAAAAAAAATAAATAAATAAAAAAATTTTGACCTTAACATCAAATTTATAGTTTTTTAGCAGGATTTTATATTTAAAGATCAGATTTATGTTTTTGACGAATTTTGTTTAAAATATAAAATCCATCAAATCCGGTTTTATTTTAAATATAAAATTCTGTAAACTTAAAATATAAAATCCTGCCAAAAAAGAAACATTTTGATGTTAAATATAAATCCTGTCAAAAGGAGAAATTTTTACCTTAAATACATAACCATGTCAAAGAAGAGAAATGTTGACTTTAAATACATAATACTGTCAAAAAGGATAATTTTTTTATCTTAAATATAAAATCCATCAAAAATTATAAATTTTGATGTTATTTTAAAATCCCGTCCAAAAATATAAATTTTGTCCTTCAATACAAAATCTTGTCAAAGAACAGAAATTTTGACCTTAGATATAAAATCTTCTCAAAAATATAAATTGATGTTAAATATAAAATTAGTCAAAAAATATGAATTTTTACCTTGAATATAAAATCCTGTCAAAAAATCAAAATTTTGACCTCAACATCAAATTTCTATTATTTGGCAGGATTTTATATTTAAGATGAAATTTTATATTTTTTAGAGAATTTTATATGAAAGTCAAAGTAAAAACAAAAAAAAACAAACAATTGACAGGATTTTATATTTAAAGATCAAATTTATATTTTTTGATGGATTTTATTTAGAATATAAAATCCAACAAATCCAATTTTATTTTAATTATAAAATCCTGTCAAAATTTTTTGATTTTGACCTTAAATACAAAATCTGTCAAAAAATGACATTTTGACCCAAAATATAGAATCCTGTGAAAAATATAAATTTTGACCTAAAATATAAAATCCCACCAAAAAATATAAATTTTTATGTAAAATTCAAAATCCAGTCAAAAAAGAGACATTTTGACTTTAAATATCAAATCCATAAAAAAACAGATATTTTGATCTGAAATATAAAATTCATCAAAAAATATAAACTTTGACCTTAAATACAAAATCTGCCCAAAAAAGACAATTTGACCTTAAATATAAGATAATGTCAAAAATATACATTTTGATGTAAAATATAAAATCCCGTCAAATTTTTTTCAATTTTGACCTTAAATATAAAATCATGTCAAAAATATGAATTTTGATCTTAAATATATAATCCTGCCAAATAGTTGTTGTCAATTAACCAAATAGTGGTCAAAATTTATATTTTCCACAGGATTTTATATTTAAGGTAGAAATGTAAAAATGAGTGAGAGGGAGGTGAAATGCAGCGAAGGGCCCCAGGCCGGGACTCGAACCTGGGGCCACTGCAGCGAGGACAAAACCTCTGTATATGGGATACCCGCTCTACCAACTGAGCTAAAAAAATGAATTAAAATAAAAAAAAAAGAAAATTGTGAAAAATAAATTTACAAAATCACTTGGCTCAACACATGAAAAAAAAAAAATCACTCATTGAGAAGAAATAATAATAATAATTTGTGACAAAAAAAAGTTTTGCTTGGTCCGACAAATTAAAAAATTAACTCATGAAAAGAAAAAAAAAAAAAATCACTTGGCTTAACACATGAAAACAAAGTCAGAACTCAGAAAATGGATCACCAGGAAAAAAAAAAACAAAAAAAAACATTTTCCTTTGCCCCTCAGGGCTTCCGTACTTCTACCACACAGATGACTGCAGACTATATTACATGGCTTCTGTAGAGCAGCTTATTCTCCAGCACTGCAGGGCTGTATAAGATCGGATGGTTCAACACAGCTAATATGATTTGGACCCTCCATCTCTTTCTCCCTCACAGGTCATCAATATCAATATGGTTTGCAAACAGCTTGAATCTGGACGTCAGATTTGTGACTGACCAGAGCCTGAAAACCCTGCATGAGGACAGAGGTGGAAAAGTAAAGTTTATGATGCGCAAACTGAGTGATGTGAAAACTGCTGGTCTGCTGAATGGTACTTATACTATTAGTTTCACTCTGATTGCCTCCTGTAGTTATCTGCATTGTTAGGAGCTGACGGCAGCGATGATTATTATTCCGTCTGAATGTGGAGATTCTCGACAGGGCTTTGGCCAGAGTTCATTGACTCCCATTAAGGAGCTCAGTATCACAGGGCCCGTGCAGCCGGATTTATTCAGTGTCAGGGAGCTGAAAGTGAAGCCTTTGTGTGCCGTAGATGTGTGCGGCCGACTCCAACACTAATTTCTGAGTGCTTACTTAAACTCGCCAAGCTTAACGGAGCATATTAGCCTATGGAGGAATCTCTCTGTGGTAATTGTGGCTTATAAAGACAGTGTGTGTGTCTGTCTGTGTGTGAGGAGTGGGGCAGATGAAAAGGAAGAAAGAAAGATTAAAAAAAGACTTGATGAACAAAAGAATAGTAGAAATGGAGAAGGACGAGACAAACAGACAGGTGACAGTTTGGTCTTGATGACTAGACTCTTCCCAGGATTATAACTGTAAGGTCCAAATTTCTCCTTTTTGACAGGTTTTATATTTTTGCGGTCTAAGTTTCTATGTTTTGACAAAATTATGTCTGTAAGGTCAAAATTCCTCTTTTTGACTGGGTTTCTATTTAAGATCAACATTTCTGCTTTTCTGATGGGATTATATATTTATGGTCAAAATGTGTTTGACACATAACATAACATCAACATTTATAATTTTTGATGGGATTTTATATTCAAGGTCAAAATTTATATATATATATTTTTTCCAGATTTTATGTTTCAGATGAAAATATCTGTTTTCTGGACGGATTTTAAATTTAAGATCTAAATTCATATTTTTGACATGATTTTATATTTAAGGTAAAAATATAGATTTTTGACAAATTTCATGTTTCAGATCAAAATTTATTTTTTGGACATGATTTTATATTTAAAGATTAAAATTTATATTTTTGACAGGATTTTATAATGAAGGTCAAAAATGTTATTTTTGAGATGATTTTATAGATAAGGTCAAAATAAATAAAAAATCGACAGGATTTTATATTTAAGATCAAAATATATATTTATTTATGTTTGGAGTGCAGAGAGACATGAAAAAACAAACATGGATGCTTTTCATCTTATTTAGGACACATTTTTGTCACGAGTGAATATTTTTTTTCAGTGTGTGAAATGCAATGAAAAGAAATATTTTTAGAGAGGAAAAATAACTCTCAAGTGTTTCTTTCCGTAATACTCATTTTGACCACTAGACCACATTTCTTTATTCCCCTCGATACATAAAAAGAAACTCATGAAAAAAAAAAAAAATCATTGGGCCTTGAATTTTTTTTTTTCACTGTTTCACACATGAAAAAAATAAGTAAACTTAGAAAAAGGAGCACCAGAAAAAAAACAAATCCTCTCTCGCCCCTCAGTTCCCTTTTGACTAAATTGTGTTTAAATTCACAAAACATCTCCTTCAAATATTCCACTATAGATAAATGTGTCAATGGCATGTACACTTCTTCCTGTTAGCTATCCCACAATTCAACATGTGTCACCTTTGAGCACTGAAAATCTCTTCAGAAACATTTAACGTGAGCGCGATATGACACATGTGACAAAAGTATTTTTCCCATAATACAGGACAACTTGGCTCACCTGGACTGATGAATAAACTGTTATAAACCGGTTTCAGTCAGACACTCTCCCTCTGTGTGTTGTGGCTCCCGACGTCTTCTATCTGTTAAATTTGGTCGTGATTCTTTTGCACTTTCAGCAGACGTGACAACATACGTGTTCTCCTCACTTCTATTCTTTGAATTCGATGAATATCTGTTGAATTTCAGTTGAATCTGCAGAAGAGAGCGCCCGTGTGTGATCTCTGAGCATTGTGTATGAAGCAGACCGTTTTCAGAACGATTGCAGGCCGACGGGAGAGAACGGAGAAAAGAAACTTCAGAGAAATGATTGCAGAGTGAGAGTGAACCTGTGAACCCCGCAGCATGAAAGCAGGGGTGGAGGAGGCCAATGAACAATCAGGCTGAGAGCGGAGAAAGTTCACATTTAATGGTCTGTTTGCAGATGCGCCCGCTGCCTCTTCTCACATTCACGCAGCTAACTGAGCTGACAGTTATCTCCCGCTTTGTTACCGACTGGCCTTTACGCCCCTCACTTGTGTTTCCACATGGAAAAATATCAATATAACCAGATACAGGCTTTTTCAGACTGGATTAAATATGACACGGGATCGACCGTGTGCAGCCGGACAACCCTCGGATGAGAGTGGTTCTACCAAATGTTTCAAAATAACTTACAAACTGGGATGAAATATTTTATTTAAGACAAGTTTTGGACTAAATTTGGTCTTATTTTAAAGGATGCTGGCCTCTGAATACGACGCAGTTATCTGAGGAGGTCATCAATCCGTCTGAACTGTCATCAATCTTCGGTATCACAGGAAATTTGAACATCAAGCGAAGCCGTTTCTTTACTTTGCACCTTGAAAACCAAATTTCAGAGTGACTGGGATCTGCCTTTTCTCATCTTGGTCTTCGTTCTCTTCTGCAGTTAATTTCCAGATCGTCTTCTTCCTCCTCCGCTCCCGCCGTCCTCACCTCCCCTCTCTCTCTCTTTTTTAACTGCCTTCGGTGATTTTTTTAAAGGCTAGTCAGCAGAAGGGCTCAGAGAGTCCGCGCTCTCCACTTTAACTTCATTACGTCCAATTAGCCGCCGTGTCCTTCAGCAGAGTTCAGAGCGGTGCATAGGTGTGGGACCGCCGGCCGCCTCCAGCTTCAAATTAACGGCAGAATCGTTTTATTTCCAGCCTCTTTTATTTTTGCTTCTGTGTGCTATTTTATTTTGTTGCTGCCAGTTTTCTTCCCCAATCAGCAAAATATAAACGTTTAAATCTTAGGAAGTTAGTTTACTCAAAGACTTACGGAAGATTGGACTTTTAGGATCCATGAAGAAATGTTATATGTAGCTTTAGCATGTTCGTGTGAAGCAAGATAATGGATTTGAAGAATGTAGATATCACAATTGACTGACTGACCGTGAATTATCCAGCTGGATCAGAGATGAATGTGAGGAGCGCTTCATGAGAGCTCTCCATCCAACGACACAAGGAAGAAGCTCACGGTCCTCTGATGGAATTATTCATTCTCACGTGATCATTGTTCCTGCTGTTCATCAGTGGCCTTCTGCATGAATCACTTCCCGAGAGTTCGTACAGATCGAGCACATCGAAATCAAAAGCAGCCGATTGTCAAACCTTTTATTCACATTTAGAGTGAAAGTCAGCGATTCAAGTGTTTATTGTACTTTAACGTGATTGAAAGGTGACGTGTGTATTAACTACATCCTTTCTCTCTTTCAGGGAAAAGTCAGCAAAGTCTCCAGGATTTAATGACTTTAAACCACAGATACGTCCAGGGTTGACGTCTGTAAACACGACATATCACATCAGGAGGTGGAGGTGGAGGCGTTACAACAGCCAACGAGGCTGACTGCAGTCGAGTGACACCACCAAGGATACCTGAAGACATCTCCGTCCACTTTTCAGGTGACATGAACCGGATATTTCTCACGAGAAGTCAGACCGTTTCCATCTGTGATTGTGGTGACCAAAGCGGGGATTTTCAGCCAAACCACGCTTGTTGTCCTGACTCTAACCAAGAGCACGAGCACAGAGGTGTGGAGGGAGAGAAATGGAAATTTCAACCTAAACAAACTACTGATCTGACATTTATTCGGGTGTAAAGGGTTGTCTACTTTCCCCTCACGCTGATGGAAAGTCGGGTGAAGTTTCGTAGTCCACCAAACATTTCTGGAGCGTCGCAGCAAAACAGCGTTGCAGCGTTTTCCTCAAAGACTGAGAAGAAAACGCTGCGACTGGTTTCCTCAGTTTCTTCAGAATGAAGCAGCAGGTCAGGAGGTAAAGTGGTTTTACCTCTGAAATAATAGCAGACTTTCCCTAATTGGCCATAATTCTCTTCAACTTTTATTCAGTCTGTGTGGAACCCAGCAGGCTGCAGCCGACGGCGAGACTGGAATTTTGCAAACACACGGTTAAACGAACAGACTGAAGAGAAGTTCCTGCAAAATAGCCACAATTTCACTGAGCACCTTCCACACAGCAGGAAATAGATTAAACAAGCCAAGTATTAAAAAAAAAAACTATTCAGTTAAGAAAAATGCCTCCCTGCTTCTGTGAAAACTAACCCAGTGTGAAGATTGTGGCGAGAACAACAGAAGCTTTCTCGGGGTTTCGTCCCGCTACAGAAGCTCTGCAGCAATCTCACGTCTCCTCCGTTCTGTTTCCGCGGCGCAGGTGAGATTTCCCATACGTCTTCATTCCGTGTCCAACCCCACGGAAACGGAGCGGGAGTGAACGAGAGTGGAGCTGATGGATTGCACCGCGGGGTCGCGCATGACTTAGCATCTCGTTCGCTTCCCCTCGCGCCAGCCGAGTCGGTGGGAACAACAGCGGGGATTCACACAGACACGGAAAAAAGGTAAATGAGCTGAGCTGTTTCCGTCGAGGTCACAGATCTGTGGAGGTGACTGGTTTTTATTTACATCTTTAGTAACACATGACGTGCTTCACTTTCACACCAGCTGTTGATTTAAGGGAAAAGTGGTCTTTAATTACACCAACTCTTTAAAATTTGTGTGTTGATGAATCCATGGTGACGTCTGTGGTGCTCAACGAGACACCTGCAGGGCTCCTGACTAACTTTTTACAACACTGTCAATTGTAACTGTCCCAAAGTGAAAGCAAACCATCCCGAAATCCAAATGTAGTTTCTTTACTTGAGTTAAAAGGTAGTTCAAGTACTTTTACCTCCAAACATCGATTCTGTACATCGATTTCCTGTAAAGTTGTTGTTAAATCAGATGGTGTAAGAAACCGGAGGCTGTCGAACACGTTCAGGTGTGATGAAGAAAGAAAGGAAATCTTCTAATTAGCGTTTGCTGGTTGGTTGGTTTGTCAGCAGGATAACACAAAAACGACTGAACGTATTTCCATGAAGCTTGGATGGAGGATGAGTCTCAGCCCAGAATAGACCCCGTTAACTTTCAGATTAAAGGGACGTATCCAGAATTTTTCTTTCTTTAACATTAGAAGATAGGCCGTTTTCCATTTTTTAAAGTCTCATGCTAAGTAGGCTAGCCTGCCCGCGATGCTAACTAGTTCTAGAAAGAAAGACAACTATAGTAACAGTATGAGAAGACGTGCTGCGGTTCAGTTTGTGATTTGCTTAGAAGACAAGATTTTTGTTCAACCTAAACACGTGTTCGATCGTCATTTGGACGACGGGACGATGTTAGTTAGTCTGGAGCCTGATGGATCGCCACCGCAGGAATATTATTGTGTTTATTAGTCTGAATGATCAGAACTTGTTAAACGCAAATACACACGCTGACAAATGATTTATTATTAGCTTATTTTACAGGAAAGTCGATCCCCCGCAGATCTCTGAGGCGACGCTTCCTGTGGACGTGCACCTCCTCGTGCCTCCACCCGACACGAAGCCGCCGAGGAGGAAAACTTCGGTTTGTCGCGCGCTGTAACGGATGTTTAAATTAATGAACTCAAGCACAAATCACGCGGTGAACTGTCACGCTGATGCAGAACGCACGCGTGAAGGGTGGATGAATCGAATTTCCGAATCAGTGTAAATACCGCTGATGGAGACGCGTGAGATCTGCAGCGGACGCCGTGTAACCTTGTTACAAGTTCTCCGGGAGAAAATATATTAATAACCCTGTTAGAGCGGAAAAAATATATTACGGCGCCTCCGTGCACCCCTCCCCTCTCTCCCTCCTCCCTCCCTCCTCCCTCCTCCTCCCTCAGATAATGACATTTCAGTGAGAGCAAATGAAATGGGCCAATTTTCAAACTCATTACTAACTCAGTTCTGAGAAGGAATGGAGGAAAAAAAAAAAAGGAGGATGGAGAGGAGAGACCGACGGTAAACATCGGCTTTGCATCTGTGTGATTGTGTTTTTCTGTGTGCTCGCCTCGTCTGGGCCTTCAGGTGTGTGCGTGGATGCTTTGTGTGTGTGTGTGTGTGTGTGTGTGTTATGTATGCTTTGAGCGTACCTTTTCTTTTTTCATGTGTGTGTGCGCGTGCATCAGCTCAGCCCAAAGCCGAGCTGACAGACAGCTTCCCTCTGAGGAGCCCCTTAGTGTTTCTGATTGATCGTCATAATGCCAAGGTACAGGCCCTGTCCTTGGTGCCTATGCTAATCGCAGCCTCATGCATATTTATGAGCTCCTTGGGAATCAACCAGCTAAATAAAGGATGAGGCCGTTGGCTTGGAGCTGCGTTCATCACTGACTCTGATTGATTAGAAAGCACGGGAAAAAAAAATCTGCTTATAAAGACCGGTGTGTTTTTTGGGATCATAATGGAGCTCGAGACTCGGAGGAGAAAAACAAAAAGCGAAGGTCTCGAGATTAAACAATTAAACGGATTAAAGTTTGTGAAGGAGTTGGACCAAACATGGCTGTCGGTTCCTGTGTGTACAGACCTGTAACGGTGACTCGGTTGTTTCTCGCCAGACTGTTTCTGTTGGCTTTCAACCTTCCAGATCTCTAATGAGCTACCGCGAGTTAAGAATGAATCTGTTAGATTTGCTAAAACGTGCCCATCAAAGACTTAACGGTGAATCCCTGGAGTGAGACTGAGAACGGAGGCAGACCTTTCCTTCATCGTTTAAATCATCTAATTAGCTCCGTGTTTTCTAGACTTCCTCTCCCTTTCCTTTTGTGACGAGGCACTCTGTAACTTTGTATCCTTACAGATTTAACACCAACTTTCCAACATCTTGCACCTGAACGAGGCTGTAACAGCCGACGACGCATTGATTTTTTGTTTACCACCTTTTCTTTCAGCTGACGAATCATCGCTCTCGTCCGGCGTCGCCCTTCTTCACGCCGGAATCGATGACGGGACGTCAGCGAACAACAAGGTCAATAACAGCAATTAAGGCCCCCGAGTAGACGAGTACGGAGGTGGAGGGTGACTAGTTTTGTTGTATTACATCTTTAGAGATTGAAAGAAAAGGACTTTGTGGATGAGATCAACATGATCTGCTCCACAGAGTCACGGCACCACATCTTGTTTGATGCTGAAGCTGAGCCTGAAGAATGATTCAATCGGGGCTTCGGGTGAGTTGGACAAGCTGTTTGGAACCATTTTCATTTTGTGTTTCTTTGCAATGGTTTTCACGTTCCAACTTAATGTTCTTATCTACTTCAGTTGTTTAGGAGAAGTGTTTTGTGGATCCAGAAACTTCTACAAACCAGTTTTCCATCTACATGTGGGTGAGTAGATAATGTGAACTGTTCCTTTAAGAGCTAAAGGACGAAATATTTCCTCCTGTGTTGTGACGTTCAGCTGTCGATCAGATTAACACACAGGACGGTAAATTGAATCAAACTCAGAGGCTGGAAGGAGGAGACGTGAGATCACGTTCAACATTTTGGTCCCTTTATTTCATGTTAACCACATTTCAAACAACTAAACAACCAATGGTAATGGCATCACCAGATCTAAACAACACTTTGCTAGACAAATAATCATCAGAATAATAATTATACAAAAGAAATGTACAAATTCAAGACAAAAAAAAACAAAACAAATAATAAAAAAAAAGAAAACAAACAAAATATATAATACAGATGAACGAGGCCAATAAAATAAAGCCTTAGTGGAAAAACAAAACAAAACAAAGAAAAACATTTCTGGCATTCACATCGTCTTCAATACAACACTCTTACTGTCTTTGTCTTTATAGGTCCATTAACGAGCCTGACTGGACTCCAGCGAACAAATAAAACGTAAGCGCAGACTCAACAGTTTGCCACAACAGTTTTTGCCACAACGTATGTCGGTTCTGGTCCGAGAAGAGCGTCAGCGACACTTTACTAACTAAACGAATGTTACCAGAGACTGACCCTCGCCTCTGTGAACCGAGAGATCGTCCGTCTCCTGACACTGACATCTACCGGTGTGAGTTGTTGTTGACAGAAAATAAATGAAATGATGGGTTAGAATCGGTTTTGATTTGATTAGAAAAGTGCTTCCGTCTTTAGTTTCAGTGACTCGTCCACGGTGTTTGAAAACGAAGCCCTTAATTTGGTGTCTTCTTTACCTCAGACGACGCTGCGACTGTTCGTCAGTCCCCAAAAAAGACCAACGAATCCCTAAATATCATCAAAGTCCTTCTGACTTAACACAGTTCAGAGGACGCTGAAATAAGAGTCTTTAATTTAAATGAGCTTGTTGTTTTTAAGGGAAATATGAAAGTTTAAAGTCTGATCAAACGAGGAGACAAAGGGAAGCTGGAGTCAGCGGTTTGATTCTCATTAAGCTCCTCTCTTTGAGCTGCGGTGGCATCTGAACTGTCGGCCGTGTTGACCTTCACTCACCCTGGGGTCGATCATTAACCGACATCATTTCCCATCACCCCGGGCGGCCAGATTTCATTTTTAAACCTCGGCGAGCTTAGCGAAAAGCAAATTTGAGGCTTTGTTTGCGGAGGGAGAGTAAATGTGACCTGTCGCTTTGTCTTTGTGTTGTCATTTTAATGACAGACGGCCGGCCGGGGGGGAGAACTCCTTCACCGGAACGTACCCGGAATATAAAACGTTAAACATCGTGTGGCTCATAGTTCTGATCCAGGTCTAATTAATGAACAGGTTTTGATCACGGTGGGTAAAGTTACTCTCAGTCATGCCATGTCCAATTCTGATTTGAAACCAAAGTATTCAAAACCACGTAAACAAATGGGTGAAAAAGTTGAATGAATTATTCTTTGTTTAGTTTTTTCTAGAGCCCGACTGATTCTGGAGTTCTGAGGCTGGCGCTGGTACCAATTTAGGAGAGCGAGGACATTCTGATATCGATATGATCGTCAAACACTTGCGACTCGGGCTGCACCTAAAGATTATTTTCATTATCAGTTACTCTGCTGATTATTTTGACGATTACTCGATCAAACAGTTTTGCTGCGCTGTGATTTCTAAAAAAAGAAGTTGAGAAACGGGGCTCTACTTGTTTCATCTGGACTTATTGGAAGAAAAAAAAACAAACAACTGATGTTTCCAGAATCAAAAGTTAAATCCAAACATGTTCTTTCTAAAAGTCTCCTTCAAGAAAAAATGTAATTCCAATCTCCTTCCTCACCGCGAGTCACTCTGAATGTGGGCGTCAGCTTGATGTGCAATATGCAAAAATATATTTCTTAATTCTTTCGACGACGTGTCTGAATGGAGAGTTTGTAACGTAAGACTTTGTTTGAAACTGAAAGCCACCGCTGAGCGATGGCACCTTTAGTGTGAGACGCTGCCTGGTGTGTGATGTTTGTCTGTTTGTTTGTTTGACTGTGGTTGTCGTATCTTATTTACAGTAAGGGTGGATGCACACTATAAGATTTTGGCAAGACTCACTTCACATAAAGCCATCCAGAAACATTTAGGATTTTTTTTTTAGACAAAAACAGGAGCAGATAAAAACAAGGTTTGGCGGGACGGTTTGATGCTGTTGTTATTTATCACCATGCATTGACTCCTCGTGACATGCTTCACTATTTGTAACCACTTTTTTCCCACAGTCAAAGCAAAAAAACTGTTGCTCTGATGCAGCGTGTAACCAATTACTGAATTACAAGTCTCATTAGTATTTAACATTGACGCAATCAAGAGGCCGTAGCTGCGAGGAGATTCATCAGCGTTTGATTTCAAAGAAAAAAAAAAAGCCAGAAATATTCACAAGTGTCTGTCGGTTTTTCCCGCTTTGATCCGGCGACTGAATCATCGACAGAAAACATCCGCGTCTCGTCTCTCTCTCTACAAACACTCTGGGTGGATAAACATCTTCGTTTGAACCTCGGCTAAATGTGAAAGTTCCCATTAAATCTTCCAGTGTGCATCCGGCCTTCAGAGGGAGACAACATTCAAGGCGTAGAATATATCTAAAAAGGAAGTACTGTACAATAGTCACATCACAGCCCAGCAGAGAGGACAGAGAGATAGAGAAGGAAAAAGTGGCGCTTTCTTTTTTTTTTTTTCTTTAACATCTGATTTTTTTAGTTTTTCTCAACATATCATTTTTTCTTTTTTTTCTTTGTACAAGCATGTAAAGTCCCCAGTGTCACTGACGCAAACACACACACATGAAAAATCACCGCTGTGTGTGTGTTTGTCGCTTTTTTCATCTTCTGTACAGGTTGTGTGTGTGTGTGTGTGTGTGGGGGTTATCACGGGCACACACACGTAGACACACACACGTAGATACACACATACACACGCGCTCAAATATGCAAGCATGCCCTCTCACACAGAGTCAAGTGCACATTCTCTCGAACACACACACACACACACACACACACACACACACAGGCACACGCGCTCACAGGTCGGGGTCGGGTCGACACGAAGCAGTTCTGCGCGTCGCGTGTTCCCACGCGGCGCGTTGAGAATGACAGGCAGCGTCAACGGCGGTTCAGGAAAGAGATCTTGGGCCCCTCGGCCAATCAGAAGGAGCTGAGCGCCTCCAAAGCCACTTCATAGCAGAACTTGTACTGTTCCTGTGGAGGGAGGGAGCACAACGAGCCACGGTGAGGACCATTTGTCATATTTACACGTTAACATGCAACGATTACAAGTAACACAATTCATCCAGTGGCACTTTGTTTATATGTGGCGGACCCTGCCACCTGTCTCGCTTCTAACAGCTGGTTTATTCTGTCTGCTGCTCTCTAATGTTAACATTCTACAACATGGTGCGTCTACTCTTCTCTACTTTAGCCCCGTGAACACGTTCTTCGGCTGAGAAGGTTGTCAGAATGCAATTAAAGTTTGATAATGCTCAGTTTATGACTGACGACATGCAGCTCAAACTTTCCTGTCGTTCTCCCAAAAAACGTTCACGCCATCGCCCGACAATTCTTATCAACTAGTTTGAAAGTATTCAAGTTAAATTTGACTGAAAGTAAGGTCCGCACGATAGCATCCACAAGCTCTTCTTTATTTTCCAGACATAAAATCATATTTATCCGACTTAGTTTCACTCTGTATTTCCCCTGGTCATCTTCATCACCCCTGACGTGTCTCTGCCTCACAGTTAGACAGCAGTTGACATAAAGGCTGTACTAACTCCTGCACTGACAGTTAACGTTTAACTTCTGAGTGAACTTTAATATTTTGTGTACAGTAAACGGCACATGCATATTTATGACTGTACACTGTACTGTGTGAGGTCGGCCCAAACTTTTCCCCTCGAGGGCTGTAACTGAAGCTTAACGATTGGCCACGAGCCAAAAACAAGCACTTATTGAATTGTTTCCTTAAGATGCAAAATAGTCCGAGATCCTGTGACTGAACGATTTCCTGCTCAAAGTGTCACTGTGAATCAGTGTAATACGGAAGCCTGAGGGGCAAGTGAAGCATTTTTATTTCTTTTTTTTGTTTCTGGTGATCCATTTTTTAAGTCTGATCTAAATTATTATCTCTCCTGTTTTTATGTTTTGAGGTGGGAAAAAGTTTCTTAATGTATTTTTCCATCTGTGGAAACACATGAAAACAATTTTTTTTTTCTTTTCATATGTGAAACTGAGTGGAAAAGAAAAATTGTTAAGGGAATTTTTATTTTTATTTTTATTTTTTTGTCAGTGAAAATAATTTTTTCCCCCCCAAATATTTTTTATTTTATTTTTTTTTTTCATGTGTGAAAAAACTTTTCAGGGGGGTAAAAAAAAGGTGAAACTGTATGAAACTGAGTGGGGATTCTTTTTTTTTTGCCCCCACAAGGACATTTAATATTTTCACACACATCACTAGTAAAGTGATGTGTGTGAAAATATTTAAAAAAAAAAAAAAATCATGAGAAAAAAAATTACTCTGAAAAAAACAAACAAACTTTTTTCTGATGGGAAAAAAAAATAAGAAACTCAGAAAGATTATCTTGGCGAAACTTTTTTTTTTTTTTTACCCCCCATCAGTTATTGAGGCATAAACACAGGAGAGAAAACATTTTAAATCAGAAAATGGATCAGCAGTAAAATAAATTCCTCAGTTGGCCCTCAGGGCTTCCGTAGAATAAACATTACTCGCTGGAAACATCTTGGACAACATGATCCAAAGTCTAAATGTCAAGCAGCTGTCACATATATCTCTGATCCTGCATATGTTACGATAATACCTTTTTAATGCATTGGTACATTAGATCTCCTGCCTCTGGCTGGCTTTAAAGTGTGTGTGTGTGTGTGTGTGTGTGTGTGTGTGTGTGTGTGTGTGTCCTCACCATAGTCTCCACCATATTAGTCTTGTTGTTCCTCAGAGTTTTGACGGTGTGGAAAACATCCACGATGTTCTGCTGCTGGATCATCTCGTTGATGCTGCAGATGGCACAGAACGTTCCAGAACGCCCTCCGCCGGTACTGCAGGGGAGGAAGAGGAGGAAGAAGACAAGAGCTTCATCATCAAACATCATCATCATCATGGAAACCTAGGTGAGTATCAGATTAGAGCTGCTGTGAAGCGAGAGCTGTTCTCTCTCCTCCTTTACAGAACAGCAGGACTTGATTTCCCCCTTTTATCACCGTGGGAGCGCTGCTTTTAAAAACCTGTTTATCGTGTTTCCTCTCAGGGATTTCTCTTCTCCTCTCAGTTATTCTCCTGTCGCTACTTAGCTGCCGCCGCTGTGTTGAGGTTGTTCGTGTCAGCTTTTCAAAATCGCCCTTGAAACCTCTGAACCCAAAACTCAGAAACATTTCAGTGGATTTTAATAAAACTAATAACACCGGTTATGTTTCTCAGCCGTGACTGTATGTATATCGGTGTTTGGTTGTGTGGAGGAGGAAGGACATTTTTAGCCTTTAGCCTTGTTGAAGTCAAAGTCTTTACAGTAGATGCTAAGCTAAATAATGTCTTTTCTAAACAGTTTGGGATCTCGGGGCGAGCTGTTCTTAATACATCTAACCAAACACATCAACATCAACCTTTAAGGGGGGTGTTTGAATGCAATGAAAGAAAATAAAAGTATATTTTCAAGCAGCATTATCCAGAAATTGAAACTGAAATGTATAATTGTGTGATTTGGCAGCCCGTAGATGCAGCAACATGTGATAGAGACACCACTGACCGTATTATAAGACGCTGTACCATCAAAATGGTTTTGAAGCTGTTATTTTAAGGTAAGAAAGTTTCATAATGTTGCTGTAAGTGTTGACGAGTCCAGTTAGAGGAGTCAGAGCAGATACAGGCTGTTATTGATTCATGTTGGCGTCTCTGAACCTTCATCATCTGTGATCTCTGACTACAAATCCAAATGTAGTCGACTAAATCTGAATACAAAACCTTCTGTGTGTTCGTGTGTGTGCAGCTTCATGTCTGCTGATGATATTCTGATTGATGATCGCCTTTAAATCAATTTATTTATACTCACACACACCTGCTGTCCTGAACCAGGAATAGTTAGTGATTAGCTTTAACATGCTAACCGCTAGAACTGCTCCTCAAACCGTACTTTTACTTTGGACAAAAGTTTTTAAAATGCAAATGATTGTACAGAGTGCATACAAGTTCCAGAATGTCAAATTTGACAGTAGATTTTTTTTTTTTTGAAACAAGTCCAACAATGAAAGTTTGGAAAAAGGCTAAATGAGACAAAGACTGACAGGAAGTGACAGCGTGAACATGCAGAACAAAGAGAGCTGCCTCTGCATGCAGCTCACAGAAACACCAGCCCTGCTAATGGATTTAAGACATCTGAATGGATGTGTTCACCTCTCACAGGCTCAATGCAGGGGTTAACTAGCTGTAAGGGACAAAAGGTGGAGTGACGCAAACATATTTGTGAGCGTATATCGTGTGTTTACAGGCAGTGTGGCCCGATCGCTCTGCCAGTCAGCAGTCAGACCTCCCGCCGTGAAAAGAGCTCCAGACTCTCCCGTCTCGACCGGTTCCAGCTGAATTCCTTCAGTATTCCGACTGAATAAAACATGGAGGCGCTGAGAGGTGGAGTGGCAGCCGTCAGAAAACTCACCCACTGTCTAACTGCTAATGCAGCTGCTCTGCATTAACACTGCTGCGGTTCAGACGCTATCGGATGAGTCAATTCTCCTACTAATTATTCTTGCTGAAGGACTACAAATGAATGTGTCCAAAAGTGGAGAAGAATGTTAAAGCATTTTTTTTATTTTTTTTTACGTACGAAATCCGTGAATCTATTTTGAAACGGGAGACGGCACCGCTGGTTTTCATTACGCTGCGTTTGAGATAAAAAACTTAAAATGCAAAGGTTTTCCTGCACTCGATCCTGGGTGAGGGATAAAAAATGAGAGTAAATACATTTTACATCAGCGCTGTCAGATACATCTTAGGGGCGAAAATGCATGAAACCTAATTACTGAAGAACAACCAGCAAAGCCGATAAAATCGAGACGGGCGGAGACGCGAGTTCTGCTGAGGGTCAGAGCAACTTTCACAGTTTGTTAAGTTTGGTAACTTCACCATCCGAAGGTCAACGAGTAGCCGTAACATGTTCCAGCTCATGTAAGAGAAACTAACAAGCGTCAACTGAAGCCAATACTGATGATGTCGTTAAAACATTAAAGATACGCAGCATACCGACTTTCAGCTTCTCAAAGTTCTTATCCTCATAGATTTGCTGTTGTTCCCGTCATGAAACGGTGACACAGGCTTTAAAAACAAATCACCAAGTTAGTTGGAAGAGAAAAACCAACGCTGAACAGCAGAATTATTACCCAGAATGCCCGTCCTACTCTCAGAGCTGAGCCGTGTGCACCGCAGATCGATGACAGATGCTTTGTGACGGAGAGGAATTATCAGATATATTAGACTCAAGGTGTTTTTCAGATATGAACTGCTGCACGCTGTGAATATATTGGGAGATCTGTTGGGACGAGGCGGCGCACTATTTATTCTCCGCCATCTGAAATACATATCTATATAAATAAATACAGCACAGAATGCTGCTGTCAGTGTGCCGCTCCTCAATATTCTCTAACAGCCTCCCTGTCTGTGCGACTCACTGAAAATGAGACATGCAGTCAGCATTAAACACCCATCAGACTCCAACCTCCAGGACAAGTGAGGAGCAGAAAAATAATCAATTTTCACCAGCTACTGATTGAACCATCATGTTTCTCTTTATCTCTGGTATTACTTAGTCTGTGAAATCAATATCTGGGGCTGATTAGCCAGTGTAGCTGCCTTCAGCCAGAGGCAGAGAGAGCCTGCATGATGTTAGCGGGTCGGGTGGGGCAACCACAACCAAATAACTTGCTCCCGAATTGTGATATTCAGGCCAGTATTTTAATTTCATGATTATGATCTTATTGAAAAATAGCTGATGCACATATAAGAGGAGTCAAGCCGGAGCAATCAATAGCTTTGAGTATTGATTTAAGCTGGGGGTCACAGATGGGATATGTATCACTGTCACCATCTATATTCCCATAAGACACCACGAGATTAACCATCGATTCTGTATGTAAGCGTAAACAGTTGAGTCAAGATCAGCCACTCAGTTTGTTTTCAGTGAGCAGCCCTGAGGGGCGAGTGAGGATTATTTATTTATTTATTTATTTACTTATTTATTTATATTTCTGGTGATCCATTTTCCAAGTCTGATCTAAAGTACTTCCTCTCTGGGAAAAGAAGTTTTGCCAGGATAATCTTTTTCTAAGTTCCTTAGTTTCCCTTTTTTTTCCATCTGTGAAAACATGTGGGAAAAAAGAAATCAGTATTTTTTTTCCAATTAAGGAGTGAATTACATAAACAAACACTTAAAATTGAGCCCACATGTTTTCACAGATGGACACAAAGGAACTTAGAAATGTTTTCATAGCAAACCCCCCTTTTTTTTTCCATCTGTGTAAACGTGGAATTCCACCCACTCAGGTGAAACCAAGGAGGATGAAATGTTTTTTTCCAAGGATTATTTTTTTTCAAGTTCAAGTGGGGAAAAAAAAAAGAAATTTTGTCAAGATAATCTGTAGAAGTTCTGTATTTTTATTCCATCTTTGAAAAGATGTTTTTATCAAAAACAATTCCCAAGGTTTTTTTTTTCCATTTATGAAACTGATTGGGAAAAAAAATGTGGATTTTTTTTTTGTATGTGAAACTGAGTGAAAAAAGTTTTGGTTGGAGTAAAAAGTAAGAAAAAAAAAATAAAATTCTGGAGGCTTTTGTTTTCCAAAGATTTAGGATAAGCTTTCTAGGTTCCTTGTGTTGTTCAATCTGTGAAAAACATGGATTTCCATGAATCAAAAAACAAAAAAACATTCCCAAGATTTTTTTTCCATTTATGAAATTGATTGGAAAACATAATATGAAAAAAAAAAAAGATAATTTCCCCCCGAAAAAAAGTTTGGTCTGCCTCATGTTCTAAAAGGACTAAAAGCATTCATGTTTTTTTCCAGGTGAGTTTAATTTCTCCATGCACACTAAACACATGATACATCTATTCTATGTTGATATATGATTCAGTTTTTTTCTTTCTTTGTTCACTAAGTTTCACCTGTAAACAAAAAAAAAATCATGAGAAAAATAAAATGTTTTCACCTCGCTTTTTTTGTTCATTCAGATTCACACATGGAAAAAAAAGGAAAAGAAAATTCACCAGGGAAATAAAACCAAAACAAAAATTCAGAACCAGATCCAAACATTCGCCTGAAGTTCTTTTCTTCATTTGGTTTCACTCATGAGAGAAAAAAAGTGTTTTTCCTCCAGATGTTTTCACAGATGGAAAAAAATAAGGAACTAAGAAAATAATTCCCACCAGATCTCAAGTCATAAACCCAGGAGAGGAAACAGCTGAATTAAATCAAAATGGATCACCAGAAACGTTTCACTTTGCTGCTGTTTCTATTGTAGGTGGGGGCAAAGTGTTGAGGCCTTGCAGCTGAAAACTTCTTTATTTTCTTTAGGTTTAGCATCAAGGTAGCGATAAAGCAGAAAAACTGTCAATTGCCTATTAAGAAATAATTTAAAATGATTTAAAATATCAATATCAGATTTTTGAGCACGTTTAATGAAAACAGCTTGCGTCTCAAACTCTCTCAGGAATCACACTGAGAGCAAAAAGAACCTCACAGCAGCCAGAAAAAAAAACAAATCAATGCCAATTCTGATTGGCCCAATGAGCTGTGACAGAGGATGCTGATTGGATGAGCACCAGTGATGCGCTTGAGGCAATGTTTGCTGTGTGAGTGTTTGTTGTGTGTTGTTGTTAGTGGAGTTCCCTGTAATCTCTCGTCTATAGATTTCACAGCCTCTGTTTCCCCCCCTCATTATCAGCTTCATTTGTTCTGCTCAGATACGAGCTGCCTCTGTGTGTGTGTGTGTGTGTGTGTGTGTGCGCACCAACATGTAGTCGTATACAAAACACACACAGTGTGTAATCATTTCATTGTTTTTTTTTCTATTGCATTCAGGTCTTGGAGTGTCTCACTGCATTTGTGGAAATAAAGTAGTACAAAGCCTTTACTGGTTCCAGGGGAATCCTATTGTCAGCTGATAAAACTGCCTCCAGTGATGTAACTCGGTGGCTAAGTTGCATTGTGGGTAACGCAGGCGCCAAGGAAGAAGAATGCATGTAGTAAAAATGGTGATATATCTGGTTCTGCAGTATCAGTTTTGACCTGTAGACTGCTTCAAAGCCTGCTGCCTACATTACCCACAATGCAACCCGGCCACAGCAGAGGAAAGTAAACACTGACTACGACTGATTATTACTCCATGGAATGCTCAGCTCTTTTATCGAGAGCTGACAGGGAAAATAACGGAAGTAATGGAGTAATAATCAGTCATTTTCATCCTTGAGCTGCAGAAATCTACTGCACTCGGTAATCGACTCGTCAGGGCTTCCCCACACAGGCAGGCTGCTGGAGGAGAGGGTGAGCTGTGCTGTGTTTTTAACACAAATCTGGCAAAGCTAGCAGATGTTTGATGCTTCGTACTGTGTGCTGGGACTGTACATGTACTGTTGCTGAAGTTTGGTGCTGTTCTCACCATTAATTGTGGCTTTTTGATGGCGGTTTCTAGTTGGAGACATAAGCTGCAGTGTATTGTTATCGTGCGGTCTTTTCTGAGGTTGCTAAAACTAGCTAAGCTAGCGGTCAGCTAACTTGACCTCTCGAGGGGGAGTCTTACTCGGTGTCAAGGTGTGTTAGACCATGGATTAAACTTACACCGGAATATCCCTTTAAATATGCAGGTCTTGTTGTGCAGGCAATCTATTAAATATCTTCAACTCACTAACTAATTTTGAAGTTTTGAGCCAAGCTGACGTTGTTATCAAACCACAATAAATGTGCGCCTCCTGTTATGAATCGTCCTTTTAATCTTTTTAGGCCACCTGCTGTGTGTGTTTGTCTTCCTCATAGTTCACTTCAGACACACCTGAACTGAGATAAATGTTGAGCTCAGACCATCTGTACGTCTGACAGATCAGCGGGGGGAGAATAAAGCATGAAAGAACGAGCCGGCGGAGAACAATGGATGAGTCTGCACACTCCGTATATTGTATACATCATCTCGGAGGTTTGTGTGCGCGAGCGTCTTTGTGTTTCTGCGACTGTGAGCCCGTTTGTTGTGAGCGTTTTGTCGTGTGTGTGTGATCTTTCCGAGTACTTCATCATTGTTAAGTCTCAACGTCTTTCCCACACACACCGTTTGTCTTTCTGTAGTTTTATCTTGATCTATCATTCCAGTGAACAGCATTTGTTCCCGTCCTCCTTTAACCCTTCTTACTATTTCATTACAGGTTTGTGTTGTGTTGTGTGTGTTGAACTTACAGGCAGTGAACCACGGTCCTCCCGTCGCCTCCGTCGTACTGCTCCTGCCACTTCGCCAACCTCCTGACCAACTGGAGGATGGAGCGCTTGGAGAGAGGCGTGTCCCTGTAGGCCGGCCAGCCGATGAACTGGAAGTGCTGCACCAGGCGGTAACCGTCCTGTGGCTGAGGAGAGACGAGGGGAACATTAGGATTTTTATCACCACAGCTGTCATCATCACAATAAGCTAGCATGTGAGCATTATTGTCTTTCTCTGTCCTCTGTCCAAAGTCCGTCCCCTCCTGCCAAAACCTTGCTGACTGGAAAAGATTCAACGTGTAGTCTAACGTGGACTGTGGTCAAATAATCATAAAGACATAAATGTAGTCGAAGGGTTTGCTTTTAATTTACTGAAGCTGGTGAACAAATTAGACTGTTCATCACTGAACATTTCGGGAGTTTTATCTGAGCCTCCTTCTGTTTTCTGGCAAGTTTTCTGGACGACTAAGATCTCAAACACAGTGAAGTTTTTCTCAGCGGCGGTCTCGTTCTCTAATGATAGACTCGGCTGACAAGAAAGCACTTTTCATGCGTTAGCGCGCTGTTGTTCTCCAATTTGCTCTTGTTTCTGAAGAAGAATGCCCGTTGAAAGGAATCGGATTGGACTCAAAGAGGACATCTTGTAATGTTTAATTCAATTTCATGGCAGACAAAATGTTTTTCAGTCATCTGGCCCGAGGCGGCTGGCATCCACCACCTCAAATACCAAAGCCCGCCATCACTGTCAGACTGATTTACTGTGATGTTTGCAATGCACGTTGACATTTACACACATTTTCCTCCATTTCTTTATCTCTCTCTCTCTCCTGTATACCTGCTTCACCATTTCTCCTCCCTTCTCTCCTGTTTCATCCTTTCTTCCAATCAACTCCCATTTCAAACTTCTTTTTCTTTGCCTCAACCATTTTTTTTCTCCTTCCACCCTTCTCTCTCTCCCTTCATCCCTCTTTATGTTTTTCCTCTTTTCCCCCTTCCTGCTCTCTCACTCTCCCTCCTCTTCATTTGATGGCTTAGTGGTTGGTGGTACAGACTCAGCTAGGCTGGAGCTGCTCTCACAGTGTGAGATGTGCTGTTGTGGCGATGATATGAGCCATTTCACGCTAGACTGGTGATGTGTTTGAGAGGGAGCGAGAGAGAGAGAGAGAGAGAGAGCGCTAGAATATAGAGAGCGGGGTAGTGGGGAGTTCACTAAGTGCTATAGGAGCATGCGGACGATAGGGCACCGCTAGAGTTGTACCGTCATGGATGGGTGAGAAAATGAGATCAGAAGGGAGTAACAAGAGGAGGCAGGAGGGGAGGAGAGACGAGATGGAAGCGAGAACGTGAAGGGAGAGAAAAAGGTGAGAAAGGAACAAAGGCAGGAGAGGACAAGAGGAGGAACATGGAGACACGGGGAGAGGACGGTTTCAAAAATGTCCTGTTGTTATTGCACCACCTCCTACCACGCCGTCATTGTCTCTTTAGGGTTCTCTCTGAACCAGGACGAGCTAGCACGGCAGCGTTAGCCTGTGAGAGGTATAGTCAGTATCATCTTGCTGGCTGCTTAGTGGGAGCTAAAGGTCAAGATGGAATGAAAAAAAGCCTTTTATGTGTTGTTACTTTGTCTTCCCGGGTGTATCCTTCCACCACCTATTATCATACGTCAGATAAAGGGCAAGTGTGACATTTGTTATTTTTATGGGAAAATCCAAACCGTTTTGTTTTGAGTTCAATCAAAAAAATGAAAAGTCAGTCGTTATCTGTTCAGCCCCGTGCGGAAGGAAAGTCAGGTTAGGTTTTGGAGTTCACTGAACATTTCTGATCCCAGATTGATTTGGAAAGATATAATTTACATCTTCAATGTGTGAGCTTGTGCACCCACTTCAGAAGATGTGTGTGCTAACGCTTATAGCTTAGCAACAACAGTGACATTTAAAAAAAGGGTGTAAATAATGTCTTGTCAAATTAATCTGGGATTTCGGGGCTTGGATTACACCGGAAAAGCTGTAAGCAGCCATTTAATGTTTTTTTTTTTGTTTTTTTGGGTTGTTGTTTGACATTTTGAAAAGAGCCCCATCTTTCCTCGTTCGGAAACCTCCTCAGCATGGGGGGGAGTAGAACATGAATATCTTCTCTTTCTTAGGTGAATTTTCCTTAATTTAGATAATTATGGTTGAACAGATGCAGGTGCAGTCGCTCATCTCTCCTATAATATCTGAAAGTCTACATACTTCCTGCCCTTTCATGTGTATCTGTGAGCAGCTCTTTGTAGTTCTTGACTGCTTAGCTAATGTGGCTAAGTGGCTAAATCCTGGTTTAAGTGGTAATAATGATGGGGGAGACTAAATACTGGAGCATAGACACATCTACGAAAGAAGAAGAGAAGAATTTAGACTAAGGGTCAAGACATTAGTCTCCCAGAATGCTTTCAACTAATCCTGAATACATTTCAGGATGAGACAGACTCGAGGTCAGGTTGAGGATGTCTTAAAACAATCACCTTTTTGTCATGAATTAAATGAAAGGAGTGGTTTTCCACGGGCTCCAAACTGGGTCTACGAGGAACCGTTTGTGTTTTCGGTGTTCTTGAACGAGGCCCTGAATGCAAACCGCAAAATACCGCACCATAGGGGACAGAGCCTTTGCCTTTGCCGCCCCGACCCTCTGGAACTCCATCCCCCTGGCCATCCGTAACTCTGACTCACTGCCGTCTTTCAAAAGTCATCTCAAAACCCATCTCTTCAACATCACTTACAACACCTGACGAATCATTTTCCACCCTCTCTCTTTCTTATTTTCCTATCTACTCTCTCTGTATTGTTGTTTTTGAGTATCTGTATGTGTTTGTATGCATGTATGTACTGTATGTATTGTCCATTTGTATCCTTTTTGCTTTGTGTTTTTGTAAAGTGTCTTTGGGTACCTAGAAAAGCGCTATATAAAACCTATGTATTATTATTATTATTATTATTATTAATAAACCAACGTTTAGTCTTCCTCAGCCCAACACTACCTTCAGGTCACAACTATAATTTAACCATGCATATACTCTTAATTTAACAAGAGCAAAGTTTTTTAAATACAGTCAGGAAGTGTGTGTGAACTTTGTCTTTTTTCTTCAAGGTCTTCACTGCTGTGACTTCCTCACAGCACAAGGAAAACTTCCACCAGAACCACATACAGTCCAACATATGTTCACTAAAGTAAAACATCTATTATTTTAAACCTGTTGCTTTAAACAAAACCTGGTATAAAATGTGGAGGCTGTGAGTGTGTGAGTACCCTGGCCATGTTGCAGATCCTGAAGATTCGGTTGATGATGTCCTCGTCGATGTCCGCCGATATGAATTCCACTTGAATGGGACCGTAGCAACACGAACTCTTCTCCGGCCAGTACTGCATACATAACTGTGGCAAACAGGTAGATGAAAGGAGGCGGAAAAAGGGAAGAGATGGGAAAATAGATGAGAAAAAGAGCGAGAAAAAGAAAGTTTACCAGGTTTAATAGACACATTCACATGGATTTCCTTTCAAATAGCCGAACAGCACAAGTAATAATTGGAAGGGAGAGAAATCTTTTATGAATTCCCGTCGTTGATAATGAAGATTATCACCTCTGTGGCTGGATGTGAATTCCATTTTCAAGTTTTTATACTTCCACACTGAGGCCAGATAAAAGAGTGGAACATAATACTCCGCGCAGGATTAAGATGAGATAAAGCCGACGTAAAAAAACAGGACTGTAATTTCGAGACATTTTTTCCCTCGACACACGAGATAAAGAACGCCACGAGCGGGTTTTTATTCACTTAAAATGCCAGACATGTGTGAGCTGAGAATCTACAACTCATTTACAATCAGCGCCGAGCAACAAGACGACGCAGCTACACCTGTGTTCGTCCGCTGATTACCTGATCATTTCTGACTGTGAGCTGTGACGATGTTATGTTGAATTATGTTCATTTTTGGGGGCATATTTTAGATTATTAATTCAGTATTTTAGATTTGTCAAGATTTGCTAATGAACTGCTGAATAACTGCACACGTGTGAGTGCCAGGGATTTATTCCAGGGACGATGTCGCTTAGGGATGGCGAAAATTAAAAATATTCTTGACCGACCACCGAGCCTCATTAACCGGTTAACCGATCAGATTAAAATGTGCTTGTCAAATCACAACAATGACCGCTTTAAGACGACGGAGCAGCGAGATGCAGCCTCACTGATTCTCCGTTTCAACTTGTGGCGAAAGTGCGGACTTCAAACTATATACCAGTTTTTAAGTTGTGTTGATAGGCCGAGTAAAACCGGACTCGTGATAAATGATGTGCGCGACGCTTTTTCGCGAATATTGCTGCTACGTTTCGTGCGTGTTTGGTGCAGGAAGAAACGGTAAAAACTGACTTTTCTCAGTAACGTGTCCGCAAACAGGAAGTGCTTGCAAGGAAAAAAAAACAAAAAACACGTGATACCCCCTTTCCTATTGGTGGAAAAAGCCACCACATCAACCAATCACAAAATGATACGGCAAATCACGTGATTTGGTTGCTGGGGAACAGGCGGAAGTTGTGGGGAGGGACGCGCGAAGAGTGACAGCGATACTGACAGAGACAGAGACAGCGTTTAATTAATTTTATTATTTTTTAACCGACAAGATTGATCGGTTAACGTTGATACGGTCAACCATCGGTCAAACGGTCATCGGTTAACATCCCTAATGTCGATACACATTCACATTGGTAAACACAGTCTTTGAATGTATTGCCGAGGCCCTGTGATGTTACAGTTGATGTGTCTGCTGCTCGCCAAAAGCAGGAAAAACAGACGGTGGGGATACTGTTTGTGTATGTTTGTACCTGTGCTGCGTCCATCTCGTTGAGCATTACGATGGACGAGCAGTTGTAGTCGAACACCAGCCTCCAGAAGTCGCCCATGGTGTTTGGCAATGGATGCTGGGTAACAATGAAGGCCGCTGGCTGTTTGTGGCTCTGGAGGATCGAGACGGATCAGATGAATAACAACAGCAAGTGAAAAAAAAAAATAAAATAAACAGAGCAAAAGCTTTTAGATCTCTGCACACACGCACAATACACACAGATTGATATGTCGAACATACACTTACGTCCATTAACGCAGCGTTGATGTAGTTGGAGCTCTCTCCGTCCACGGATATGAGGAAAGGCAGGCACCGGTCTGCTGATAGCACGTCCAGGCTGCGGTTCTTGTCGTGGTTCCTGGGTAGCAAACCCACGCTGCAGTCCTCTGGACGGACTCTAGGGGTGACGATGTTCAGCGTCTGACGGACAGAAAAGTAGACTTAGACTTCAGCCTTCTATAAAGTCAACCTGAGCGAGGTATGAATGAGTGAGTGTGTGTCCTCACCTGGAACTCGTCTTTAATCTGGCTGGAGTTGGTCTGCGGGTCCAGTCTGCTGATGTTGTAGTAAATGGCTCTGAACTCACACACCGGTATGGCTGTATTCCCACATAGACACGCCTCCAAGATGGCATCGTGGACGAACACGTACTGCTCCTGCAACACGAGCAGAAAAAAAGCAGTCCGTCAGAGCGAGGCTGTGGTCGAAACAGACAAAGGTTTGATCTTGAACCTGCACGTGGACCCGACCGCAGACTCTCAGAGTGGCTGCAGGCTCTGACTTCTCAGGGACGGGAGGCACGTTTGCACTAAGCTTCACGTCCGGCCTGTTTTCAAGGCTCCGACACGCTCAAACATTCCGCTGTGGCCGCCGCTCTTGTTTGCTTCGAGCGCGTGAATTCATTATTTCTGCGCTCGTATTCTCCTCGGCTCAGCCCCTAAAAGTGAATTAAAAGGGGAGAAGTGCTTTGCCCTGCAGTGTTTCTGCGCTCCGGATCAAGTGTGCTCTTTGTGCTCCGACCGGCGCCAGCCACCGCGAGCCGCCGCCGCCGCAGCCTCCGTGCATGTTAATTCACCTCTCCGTCTTTCTCCATTTTTTATCTACGGTTCATTCACTTTTTATTTCTCCGTCTCCCGTTTCTTTCTATTGTTTCCTCTCACATTTGTGTTTGTCTGCCGCCTCTCGCTGTTTCAATTTGCTCCACACTTTATCTCTCCATCGCTCTCTCCCTCTCCCCTCGTTCTCTCTCTCTGTTGAATGTTAATTGTTGCCCTTGGAGCGGGGAGGAGAGTTTCAAAAGCATCAGTGAAATGTCCTCTCCTGGCCATTACCTACTCTAGTGACACACACGTACAGAAACACATGTATGCACACACACACACACACACACCTGAACCCACAGACAAAACACACACACACACACACACACACACACATCTTTCCCTAGTGCCTTTTAAAAGATTAATTGCTTTGTGTTGTGTGGAGCAGGATTATAATAGCGTCAAGCGGCTTCAACACTGACATAAATTGCTCCCCACACATATTCAAAAGGCAGGGCAGGATGCATTCAGCTCCGTTTCAAGTGCACACACACACACACACGCATGCTTAACTAGCTTTTATACCGACGCTGTCACATGAAAACACTCTGAGCGATGCCCTGGATAACTTTCCTGAACCTCGCACTTCTAACACCCGTTCAAAAGTCAATTTCCGAGCTCGGAGCTCGAGCTGTCAGTCTGAGAAACGAGGCTGTTTTCTCTCCTCGCTCCGTGTAAAGTTGACTTTTTAGATGTGTAAGGTTTTCATCAGTGGTACAAATGGAGCGCAGAGGCGGGATGGATTAGGTCGGCTTAAGGTGGCTTAGAGAAGAAATGAATACTTCTGTTCCAGAATGAAACACCCAACACTGGAAGACGCAGACTCTTTAAAAAATGATTGATAGAACAAAATTAAAACAAATTATGACTCTGTGTGAAGAATAGCAAGTAACCTCAGCTGTCGCCTGACAAAACTTTCAAGGAATAGATCCAGTTTTTTAACTGTTCTTGACCTGATGGTGCAGACTGGTCTACTGATTAGTGTTAGTTAGTTTGGGGAGTTTATCTAGTTACATACATTTTGTAGAAACTGTAAATAAAATAAATTCATTTTCCCGAAAAAAAGAAAGTAATTTTACTGGAACAAAGTTTCAGCAACTTACTATTTGGAGAACTTCAGCGGTGGTCTATGTATTCATGTGTGTGTGTGTGTGTGTGTGTGCACATCTCAGAATATATTTCTTACTGCCAAGCACACACACACGCACACACACAAAGAATCCTGAATCAATGTGTTTCTATGTGTGTGTGTTTGATTTACAGTTTGTGTGTTTGTGTGTGTTTGTACTACTGTCATCTATAATTCACGGGGTGTTTAATATTGATGGGCTGATTGGGATGGATGATACAGTACGAGACTGCGAGAAGTTCTGAGAAACTGTGTGTATCGTTGCTCCAGCGTCTCGTCCTGCAGACGGACAGACAGACGCTTCACGCTTCGGCCTAATTAAAGATAATCAAGCTCACTGTTTGTTCCTACATTCAAACTGACATTTGGTGGAAAATTTCTAGAAGACGATTTCTAGAAATGTAGAGTTTAAGCCTCTGAGAACTCTTCTCGCTGTAGAGCTTCTCAATGAATCTACCAGTTCCCATCAATAGTCAGTAAGCTGGTGATGATTCAAAGTTTCTGTCCTCCACTGGAAAAGTTCAAACATGCAAAGAGTGCTTCATTTTTCATCCCGTCAGAGCAGTGAACCTCTTGTTTCCCGCACACCAACCTCTGTCTGGACCATGTTGACTCGTTGTGATCTCAGCTCTCGGATGCAGTTGAAAATGTCCACCACGCCTTCGTTCTCCGCCATGTCCAACATGATGTCCACCGCGATGAAACAGCCCGTCCTCCCCGCCCCGGCACTGCAGAGACAAACAGAAAGCCACTTATTGACTATCTGTTGAACAAATATTAATGCAAGATCAACAGTGTTTGCATCATTAATTCATTATCATTATGATGCCGAACACATCATCATATGTTTATAACCGTATGTATGTCCTGTGATTTATGTACCATGAAGGAGTTTATCAACCATCGTGTGGTTATGTAACCCTGTGCTGTATAATGTAAATGTAACGGTGGTTTAACGACATCACACGACTTCAACCATCACTTCTGAAAACGTAAACATGCTGTATGTCTATCTGTTTCTTTCTATAAATGCTAATCGGTGTCACATTTTCATATCGGGGCGTCGTATTTTGTTTGGGAAACACTGTAAAACTGTAACACGTCATTGATTTGTCTGACAGAACGACTGATGGCTGACGTGATGCCTGAAATACACAGAGTTCGGTGTGAGAGCTGAGTCGCTCTGCCTCACACACACACACACACACCAACATGTACAGACTTTAATACCCCATGTCAGGTGTTAAGGCGACACATCCTGAACAGCGATGCCTGGAGGGGGAGAGACGGATGGAGGGACAGACGAAACAGATGGATGGATGGATTGAATGAGCAAAGGGGGAGACGATCGGGGAGGGCAGGGTGAGAGGGGGGAGGAGAGAGGGTTTGTGATTGGGAGTGATAGAAGTGGTCGTCACAGGGGAGAGATCAAGGGAGGGAAGGATGGAGGGATGCAGAGGGAAGTGAGAGGATGAGGCATCGAAGGAGGGAGGGGAGAAACCTATCTTTCACTTTGCAATCCCACTGACAGTTCACACAGACAGCAAGAGAGGGAGAGGGAGAGAACAGAGAGATAAGAAGCAGAGAGAGAGAAGGAAAGATAGAAAGGAGAAGGAGAGAGAAAAGGAGGGAGCGCCTCTGCAGATTACCTGTCAACCTCTGTGATTAATGTTGAGACCAGAATACTGCCGGGCCTCTGTGTGCGTGTGCACATGTGTATGTGTGTGTTCGAGAGCCTCATGACACAGGCCAACAGCGTCAGAGCGCCCCCGGAAATTGGAAGTGACTGCCATAACTTCCTGCTTGTCTGTCCGCATGCTTTTTACCAGAGCTGCCTGTTTCCACGTGAGCTCACCTCGTCCGTCCGTCCGTCCGCTGCTTCTTACAGTCTGTCCGTACGTACGCTTTAAATAGAATTACCTGTCCATGAGTGTGTGTCTAAGAAAAAGCTAATGCTATATTCAGTTGCATGTCGATACTGAAATGAGCTCTGTCACATAACTAACCTTCAGTCATAAAGACAACTGATAAAGTAACCACATAAATAACTAAATGAAGTCAATTTTGGCATTTGTTTCCATTTTTCTCAAAGGAGTACGGCAGGGATGATGTATTTTTTGCGCTTTGGTAAAGTTTAGGAAAGGACTGTGGTCTTGATTACATGTTAATAAACTACCGGGCCGCAAACAGCCACCTGGTTCTTTTAAACGCCTGGGGTCAGCACCCTTTTTGCGTATTAAACGCCCACCCGAATAACCGCCGGGGCGATTATTTGCATTATTTTTGCAGAAGTAAACAGTCGGCACTTCCGTTTTCTGTCAAAATAAGAGAAGTAGCTAACGTTAGAAAAGGGTGTACCGTAATCTGAGATGACCGACTAACTCTTATTTTGACAAAAAACGGAAGTGTCAGAGAGAACGACTCGCAGCGCGCGAGTTTAACGCCCCACCTTCACACAGCGGAGGACAGGTCAACACGGAGGAGAATGGACAGCAAATGGACATAAATGATAACGTAAGAAGGAGGAAAAATAAAAAGTATGACGCTACGTTTAAGCTTGGAGTTGTGAAATACAACATCATCACAATAATGGCCTGGTGCAGGTCTGTGTAGAAATAAATAAAGGCCTGCAGCGAATAGCCGCCTGGTTCTTTTAAACGCCCGGGCTATTAATTGGTGAAATACGGTAAGCGAGTCACATCTTGTGGTTCAATTCAGCAGTTACGTTTTTTTATATTTAACCAAGATGACATTTTTTTCCAAACCTTAAGTGCTGCAAGTGTCTTAAATGGTCAATGGACTTGCATTTCTACAGCGCTTTTCTAGTCTACTGACCGCTTAAAGAGCTTTACAACACTTGTCACATTCACACATTCACACATTCGTGCTAACTGCTCATCAGGAGCAATTTGGGGTTCGGCATCTTGCTCAAGGACACTTCGACATGCAGCTAGGGGGGAGCTGGGATACGAACCAGCGACCTTCCGATTACTAGACGACTCGCTTTACCTCCTGAGCTACAGCCGTCTTAACAAGCGCTATTGTATTAGATTCAATAAAAAAAAGACAAAACATTATATTTTTGAAAAGACACATGCTGCTCTAAGGAAAAGGTTTGGTGGCTCTACTGCATGAGGGTCCTTTATCTCTAGCAATCACTACATGGCAGGTTCGGGGTTAAATTCCCTCTGTGGCCACCAATCCAAAGCCATCTATTGTATTAAGGTGGACGCTCAAAGCGAATACATTAATTTTAATGTTCACACTGATATGAAGAATCTACTCCAAACATTTTTTTTTATAGCTCGTCAGAGTGGTGACCTTTTAAAGCTTGAGCCTGCTGACAACCCGGCCCCGGAGTCGAACTGTTGCATCCCATAAAGAACAGAACATGGAGGTTAAATATACTGTCACCGTGGGGATCTTAAAACTGTCACTTATTTTTTTTCCCTCCCTCTATTCCTGCTCGCTGATGATGATGGTGGTGGTGGAGGTGGTGGTGGGATGAAAGTGGGGTGGAAGGTGAACTTCTTTCCTTTTTTCCCCCCTCGTTGAATACTTTTTAAAGGTTAACACCGACAGAATTTATGGACAAGGGAGGTTGGTGCGACTGCGGCTGTGTGTGTGATCACATTGGTGCTGATAAACGGCGCTACTGTTGTATCTGAGGAGGGAAGATAAAAGGGAAATGAAAGAAAATCACAGTAGGAAACGCTGACAGTGAAACGAAGGGAGGAGATTTTCAGGCTTTTAAATGTTTTTTGAGTATCAGATGAATTTGCCTTCTGATCTATTTTAGATTTATGAAGACATACCAGTAAGCGTTGCAATTAAAAATGCAAAGAAAGCGTATGTTCTCTCTGCAAGAATGAGGTATTTGCTCAACGAACCTAGAAACTTCAGTTGTTTAGGAGAATACTGCGACACTGTTTTACTGTGAAGCTCCAGAAATGTTTGGTGGACAATGAAAACTCCCCTGACGATCGACAGGCGTGTGGTTCAGTCGATAAACTGTCAAAATCATGCTTTGACATGATCCTGACATGACAACTTTTTCTTATTTATGTGCTCTGTGTTGTCCTGACCTATTAAAACTGTTTGCTTTCTGCTACACCAGTATAAGTCAGGAGCCAGGAGGTGAGTGTCTGTCTTTGTTTGTCCTTGTCGGGCGTCTGCAGCCACTGACCAACAGCCTCGGGGGAATTAAAGGGATATTCCGGTGTAAGTTTAATCCATGGTCTAACACACCTTGACACCGAGTAAGACTCCCCCTCGAGAGGTCAAGTTAGCTGACCGCTAGCTTAGCTAGTTTTAGCAACCTCAGAAAAGACCGCACGATAACAATACACTGCAGCTTATGTCTCCAACTAGAAACCGCCATCAAAAAGCCACAATTAATGGTGAGAACAGCACCAAACTTCAGCAACAGTACATGTACAGTCCCAGCACACAGTACGAAACATCAAACATCTGCTAGCTTTGCTGGATTTGTATTAAAAACACAGCTCAACTCACCCTCTCCTCCAGCAGCCTGCCTGTGTGGGGAAGCCCTGACGAGTCGATTACCGAGTGCAGTAGATTTCCGCAGCTCAAGGATGAAAACTAACTTGACCTCTCGAGGGGGAGTCTTACTCGGTGTCAAGGTGTGTTAGACCATGGATTAAACTTACACCGGAATATCCCTTTAAGTTCATCTTCTTGTACAAAAACCTGTGCGTCTGTGTTCTCACCTGCAGTGGGCCACGATGGGCCCGGCGTCAGGCGGGTTGAGGAACTTGACCTGTCGGATGAATCCGAGCAGTCCGGTGGCGTAGCAGGGGACGCCGTGGTCGGGCCAGCTGGTGAAGTGAAACTGGCGGAGTTCGCGGATCTCGTGATGACCCTTCTGGAAAACACACACACGGGAGAGATGTTACGACCCGAAGTTGCATATTTTACAGCGGCAATTTCTCAAAAACGACTCCGTGCCATTTTTGTCTCCTGATGATGACGAATGCAGCAATCTCACAAGTTTTATCACGGCCCTTTTGGGAAAGACTGACAAGAAGACATATCATGGTTCAGCAGACTAATTTACAGCTGAGCGTTTCAGGAATCTGGGGGCCGCGCAGTCTCTTTGGCTTCAGACGGAAAATAAATCGATCCAGCGGATGTCAAGATGGCACTTTGGGCCACTTCTGGGAGCGAGAGACAGGAAGACTTATCGCGCCTCATTTGCCTAATTTACAGGGGAGATTTGAGGAAACTGATGGCCATTTTGGCTCCGCGAAAAAGATTAATTGATTTCACAAATCACATGATGGCCCTTTTGGGAACGACTTACAGGAGGAAATGCCACGGTTCAGTTATGCTGCCCAATTTACACAGAGGTTTTAAATATCCGACAGTCACTTTTCTACTTTCTGGATGAATTTTTCCAGACATCACAAAGGCCCACAGATACCAGAAAGCTCCAAAATATTGTTATTTTACAACTCAAAAGAAAAAAGTGCGTCCTTTTAAACAAATCAAGTTTTTGAGAATATTATAATTTTATGTTTGTACCAGAAGAAATTCACTTAGAAACAAGGAAACTGCTGATTTTATTTGATTTCTTAATTTATTTGCTAAAACACAAAATAAAGAATAAATTAGACTCCACAACACTTATTGCGGCTCTTCTCTGAAAGAGTCATTTTGGTACACAACACTGGAGATTTTTGGAAAATCTATTGTGGCCGATCATGAGATAGCATCTTAACATTTTTAATGATGAAACTTTGTAGAAACACAAATACTTTCCTGCCGAACAATGGGGATATTATGAAGAAGATGACAATCTGATGCTTAACAGATAGCAGCAGTCTCACATCAGACGGCCTCACTGGGACACAAACATAATGCCTCCAAATTGTGGAAGCAGCTTTTCATACTTGGCAAAAGGAAACATTTTGCACTACACGGCTTGAAAAGTCACAAATTTGGAAGTTGAGTTTCGTAATTACAAACTTTAATGAAGTGGGAATGAAAATGTTCATCCTTGTTTTTTAATTCAGTGACAAACAACCTAAACTGTGCACACGTTCACAGCTTCAGACCGTGTTCACATGGCAGCCATTTTTCCTCTGACATCACGCTCAGAGGAGGAAGACCAGCTACACTGCACCGCTTTCTGACTGATCGGCAACTGAAGAGATGGATGGTGATAATCCAGAGGGATACCGGGTCACATCTCGAGGTAAAACAACATCTTTGAAAACCTGTTAGCTTCCAGGAGACGACCACAAACGTTAGCGTTCAACCACCTCCTCGCTAAAATGATCTTTTGATTGCGTTACACGATGTGATAGGAAAGAAAAGATAAGAGACATTTAAACAAAATGATTGAATGTTAATGTTCGTTTATTAAAAATTAATAAAAGTGAGTGTGGAGATCACGATTTTTTGTTTGGGTGTCTCTTGTCTAACTTTAGTTTAATTTTGATATAGTAAGTAGCATCACACTCACATACTGGAGCAGGTGTCAGGCTGGATTTGAATCACGGACATCCCACACCTTTAAATGAAGTACCCAGGGCAGCAGAACAACCTCGGTGTGCTCTGAAAGATTTTTCAACCTTTCAACAGTAACGGAGTAACTCTGACAGCGTACGCCACCTTGTTGATGTCGGATAACTGCACCTCGGCAGCCTCGGGGCTGAGAGGTCTTTCTTCTACTCTTTCTGACCTGCTTCTCTCCCGACAGGATCAAGAAATCCTCCAATTTTCTGACAGCTACAGAATGAAGTATAAGAAATGTATGACCCCCTTTTCAGCTTCCAGGGGTTCATTTTTTTCTCTCTCTCCACAACACTACATGCTTTAATAATTCAGACCGATCGATTCCATTATGCTATTCTAAACTAAACGGGGCTTAAACGGAGAGAGCCATGTTCCCCCTCAGTTCAGTTCTACTCTCTAAGAATAGACCTGCGAGGAAACTATTGTTGCTGCAGCTCCTATTCTGGCTCGGCTAGATAAACAAGGTTGTGGAAAAACCGTTTGCTCTGGCGGAGTGCCTTATGATAACCTCAGAGGCAGGGATACCATCAGGAGGAGAAAGACAGGGTGAGAGGTCGAGAAACAGACTCTGAGTGGGAACGGGCTGAGGTCAATGACGAGAGTGGCTAAAGGAATGAGAGATAAACTGAGAGAGAGAGGGAAGGCGGCGGCGTGGGGAAGGACAAAAAGAGCGATTTGACGAAAAAGGGGGCCGATAAGATAGAGGAGAGAAAAAGACATAAAAAGAGAGCGAGAGAGGCGCGGAGGCAGAGAGGAGGAAAATAAAAGCCTGAAAACCGCAAGGTGATTTGATAACTGGACTTCCCATTGATTCGCTCTCTTGTGATGTTGAAATTACTTCTCCGAATCGATAGACGGCGGTCCAACACAGCCAGGGCCTCGATTCCATGAGTGGTTGGTAAAGAACAACAACAACAACATTAAGGTGCTTGACATGTTGGAAATAGCTGATGAGGATGTAGAGACTGTGTTTTACACCTGCCTTTAGAGTTTACACTGCTTAACGAGACTAATATGCAGCGGATGAGCTTTTTGTTTTAATATTTGGAGCTTGATCTTCCCCTGTTCCATTACATGTCCTCTTGTTGCTTCTCTAAGTGGAAAATCTAAATTGTTTCATGGCTGTTTTACGGTTTTATGGCTCGTTCACATGAGTTTCTGGAGTAACTTGAAACAACTGAAGGAGCAGCTTCGTTCTAACCCGATCTCGCCAGATGCATTTCGTTCCGCCTCGCTCCACTCATCCATCTGGGATCGCTCCATTGGAGATGTGTTTCAGAAGGCTGGGCCTTATCAAAAATCCTTGCATATGATTGGATTAACCACTTGTCTGTCATCTTTGCTGACGTGCTACTTCAACCACTCACATCGAAACCAACCTGTGACGTCGATGAGAGCAACGTTCTTTTAACGAAAAATTATTGGGTAGATTGGACAACACGGATGAAACAGCAGCATCAATGTTGACGCTTGCTTCCTCGATGCGAGCCGCCATTGTTGTCTGAATCAAAACAGTCGCTTCTCCGCTACGTCACATCTATGAAACTCCCGCCCGGCGGTCCTGATTGGCTCTACCATAAAATCTGGTGCCGAAATCCCTCCCAATGGATCCCAGATGTATGTGAGTGGAGCTAGGCGGAACGAAATGCATCTGGCGAGAGTCAGGTTAGCTTCGTTTAGCATGTTCCTCAAAACACAGCTTCTCTTTTAGCTGAAAGCTGAACCTAAAACCTTCCGTAACTTCCACAACACCCTGATGTCGTGGACACAATGGATCAAAACCCCTTATTTAATATATATTGCCATCTCCTCCATTTAATAGATTAGATTAAAAGATAAGTTCATCCAAAAATGTAAACGGCGTTGCAGCATTTTTCTAAACAACTGAACGAGATGCAGACTCGTTTCAAAAAGTTTAAAAACAACTGAATAGAAATAATAGATTTGAAAAGATCATATTTATTGAATATCTGTATTTTAACTGTAGGCACCAGCGTGTACGGCTCTGAACTGGATTCACAACATTGCACAATAACATCGTTTCAAATCAATTCAGGATCTCGGGACTTCTGGAAACTTGGAATATGACAGACGAGTTTTAAACCTTGAGATGTTTTTGGTGAAGAAATGTTTTTTTATGGACGAGGGAACACCCAACATTTCATCGGAGCATGGGATCGAGTAAATAATGACTGAATATCCTTTATTATGATTACGAGATTCGAAACCGTGCAGACGATCACGAATGTTATAAAACAACGCTTTGAAAACCTCGAAAAGTTAAGAATGAATGAGATGGTGCTGACAGACAAATCAATGTTTTCTGCCTCCTCACTCATGTCAGTAAGAGCTCTACCTTATTTTGCTCAAACTCTTCTTATCAATCGTACAATTCCAAACCAATGCCCCCTTTTTTCATAGTCTTGGTCAATCGATCAATCATCTCCTTCATACAAAGTCCAGAGTAACTCAGATCAGAGTTCCTGGAGCTTTTGATGGAAGATGTTTCAAAGCTTTGTGGGAAATAACACAGGGACCACGCCCAGCGGTGTTGTGGGTCCGCCCAGAGTCAAATGAAAACAGGAAGTACCTGTTCTCAATCACATCCTCATCTCAACGCATGACGGATGGTTCGAGACTTTGTAAACAGACAAACGGGGTTTGAACCCTCTTCGGGGAGGGTCTCTTCAATTTGACACATCCACATCCCTCCGACCATCTGTCCTCTCCGTCTAATACGCGCTGGTGCTCGGAGCTGTGTTTGTTGGCCTGTAGCTTTGTGTACACTGCTGAGTCCTTCCCTATTCACCCCGGTGCCCACTGTGGCCTGCCATTGTTTGGTTTCTCCAGATCCGAGCGCCACAGCGCAGATTACCGCTCTGTTGTTCTGGATGTCATCCACCGGGTGAACTAAGCCACGTCACTGTTTCTTGTCGGGTTCTCAAAATACCGAGAAACTGTTTGGTACACGTTCTTCAACATTCTCCAGCTGGAGACGAGATGACAGAGATGTGGTTTTTTTCCCGTCTGATTCGTTGTTCTCGGTGCACCTGCGTTCAGATTTCACAAAAGACCCAAACAGAAGATCAGATCAGGATAATCACAGAGTCTTTGTTCTCTCACCTTGGATCTGGTGTCAGCAGACATGACTTCTATTATTTGCGCTCTAAGCCGTGCGAGTGGGTTTCTGTTCACTCGAGTGCAAAGAAATGTTGCCGTGCACTTACTTAAAACTCTTTCATTTCACAGATAAAGTGAACACTTTGAAATGAATACTTTTTTTGCAGACTGGCGAGCTTAAACACAGTCTGACGGATTCTGACACGTCCGGGTGTCTTTGTGATGTGTGTTTATGTCGTCCCGCCTCTCGCACACACACTTTTTTTTTACTCAGATTTCCTTCTTTGAGTCACCGTCTCTCGCTCCGTTAATCTCCGTGGACGAGACATTAATAAACCTTTTCATTAGGATCCTGTTCTCATTACTCACCGCAATTAGAGCTATTTAACTGCGGTGCCGAACCTGTATATATACTCTCTGTGTGTCTGGCTTCCTCTTTGTTCTCCACACTCACAGAATCCTCTGTAGTTTCAAAATGGGAGAATTTTGTGTTAATGAGTGTGTGTGTGTGTGTGTGTGTCGTACGTATTAATGCATTCTGCGGAATGACAGGCATTTCAAAATCAGCTTTCCTTTGAATTTTAGAGTACTTTTGCACACACACACACACACGTACACACGCGCAGAGGTGGTATGGATTAATGGCTTGCTAAACGAGCTGACAGCGAGGACTTGAAGACTCGTCTTCATAAGCTGCTTTCGCGCGAGTGAAGGGGGGAAGGAAAGGCAGGATGGAGGAAAAAAATGAGAGAGACAGACAGAGGTAGAGAGAGAGCGAGAAAAAACACGACAGCAGGAAGAACAGGAGCAGAATGTAGCTATTACAGGCGTCTGATGGTGTATTTCATGTTTTATCTTACTTTAGTTATAAGAATTTATTAATCACAACAGCATAGTAACAGTATAGTAATTGCAGGTGGGAAGTAACAATATAAAAATACTTTTTAAAGGTAGCGGTGTTGTGCTGTGGGGCTGTTTTTGCTGCCAGTGGATCTGGTGCCCTAAATAAAGTAAATGGAGTGATGAAGAAGGAGGATTATCTCCAAATTCTTCAACATCATCAGCCAGAAGATTGGGTCTTGGGTGCAGTTGGCTGTTCCAACAAGAAAATGATCCAAAACACTCAATCAGGCTAGAATTGTCTTCCCAAGTTCTGAGTTGAACCCAACATGTAGACTGTGCTGACGAGAGAAGTCAAATTTAGTTGAAGTTCACCGATTATGTCGAGAGGAGAGGTTAGAAATCCAGCCAGAAGACGACCAGAAGCTTGTGGATGTCTATCAAAAGCACCTAATTGAGCTGAAGATGGCCAAGAGATGTTAAACCAAATATTAGAATCACTGTATGTAGATTTTTGGCCAAGCAGATTGAAGCCTGTGAATATTCTCATTCATCCAGCTCATAGTTATCTCAAATAGAGATAACTATGACCTGGATGAATGAGAATATTCATATACTTTGGCCGCCGTTTAGCTCACTTGGTAGAGTGGGCGTCCTGTGTACAGAGGCTAAGTCCTCGCTGCAGTGGACCCGGGTTCGATTCCCGGCCTGGGACCTTTTGCTGCCTGTCACTCCCCTCTCTCTCCTCCCATTTCCTGTCATATCTTCAGCTTGTCCTATCAATAAAGCCATATAAAGGCCAAAAAAATACTTAAAAAAAAAGAATATTCACAGGCTTGTTGCAGAACAATTTGGGTTAGCGACCCTAAAAACGGTGCGGGAACATGAAAAGTTGGCTCGGAAAATTACAGAAGACTACAGAAACCACTTACGGTTTAATCTGAGATGCAGACAGCAAAGGCTTATACCAGCTAGCCTACATCTATGTTCCACTATGGGAGGCCATAGAGTGGAAAAGATCATTGAAAAGGCACAAAACCAACTCCTCAATGAGCGTATAAGACAGGTCAATTTTACCAAGCAGATTCAGATTTGTGACAAAGTAGTATGTGTTCCACTCATTCATCATTCATCACAAAACTGAAGACTGCCATAATATGTGTATGTAAACTTAAGGCTTTGTAGAGATTCTTGTAAATAAACAGCCGTACAAATAAGTCGACAGAAATGAATGACCTTCAGCAAAAACAAAAAGAGAAGTAGAAAGTTAAATGGGGTAAATAACAGAGAAACAGCGGACTTATTACAGAGAGGAGAGCAAAGACAGGCGAGACTCAGAAGGAGAAGATGCAAACAAAGTTGTTTGGACAAAAAAAAATCAAGGATTTGGACCGGAGCCTTTTTGGCTTATTTGTGAAGTGTGTTTCTGCTGTTTCTTCCACTCACTGCGCAGAGCGCCTTGGAGAACTGCATCACAACAATGACTGTACATTGTTCCGCTCACACTCGTCTTTTCTCCTTTCAAATCCCTCCCCGCCTGATTACAAGGGCCCCAATTACGCCTTCAAGCCTCCTCTTAAAGCAGCGAGAATCAAACGAGCGAACGCTGCTCGCATCGCCTCAAATCCCCCAATCACTCATGGGCTGTGATGGTAATCCAGGTTTCGGGTTTACAAAACACGGAGGCGATATGTAACATGAGACAATGAGGGTAAGTGAGCAGCCAGAGAGTGTGAGAGCGCTCGAATCCAATCTGAGGTCTGCTGGGAAATATTCTGCAAAGCCCGAGTCACAATATACTGTCACGATGTGTGGAAACTGTTAGGAGGAATCCCAAAAAGCAATGAAAATTAAAAAAACACACGTCTTTCGAATCGTTCTATGATGTTTGCTCGTTTACCTTTTGGACGGTGAACGTCCGGATGACGTATTCAGCCAGCGGTTCCGTCTCTATCAGGGTCACCTTAATGTCTCCGTACACCTCCGTCTCATCTGGCCAGTAGCGCACACACTTCACCTGCAAAAAAAGGACGATTTGCATTCCCGCTATGTAGTTAAATATGTATTACACGCTGGTCATTATCTCCAAATGAGCATTAACAGAGTGGGATGAAGCGGAGGTCAAGACGGTCGCCATGAATGATATAATAGATGAATAATACCAGGATTTGTATTGCTTCTCCTGCATAATGGAGCAGACGTACATTATTTCACATTCTAAAGATAATGATTTAAAATCACTCGATAACACTGCAAAGTAATTCATAAACTTTCACTAAAGAAACAGCCAGGATACAGAACTGAGGGGCCGGATGTGATGATACCACTCGACTACACGTCTGGACACAGATGTTTGGAGCTGCCATCGCTCCCTCAACTATTTACTTATCAAACATCTGAAAAAAAATCTGGCACAATTCTATTTTTTGGTGGATTTGATGCGTTCTGATTAAACTGTAATGAAGATTATAATACAAAATGTAATAAAACCTGACACCTAAGATATTAACGTCATCTTGTACCTCTTCAGGCACTGGTCCTCTTCAAACACACACACACACACACACACACACACACACACACTTAGTAATCTCTTGGATGATGAACTCACCCTGCCCACTTCCACCAGATTGGTTACCATGACGATGGAGGCCGAGTTTTCCTGCCACACCATCCTCCAGAAATCCCTCACCGTCTCCTGCATGGGCCCTGAGACACACACACACACACACACACACACACACACGTTAGAGATATACTGACATACACAAGCAGGTCACATGCACACAGATGTATGTACGTATGTATAAACACACACTCCGTTACGTCACGTAAAAAAATACGTCGGCGCCGGTAGCACAGACACAAACGCACACATAAAAAGTACACACATGAACAGAGGAACACACGTGTGCTCACACACACAAACACACACTCACACACATAAACTCACACACTATCAATCCCAGATAGTGGTTCGGGAGTTTGAGGTAATGGGGTCTTAAATTTGTCAGGGGGATTTTATACGGCGGTTTAGATTTAGGAGGTTGTGGTAATAGCCTCCAAGCCCGAAAGGACGGCATTTACCAGGTGGCTGCTACACACACACACACACACACACTCGCATAGAGGCACACATACGCATTCGCATCTGCACAAATGTAGAATCGCACATAAAGTGTCCCTGCACACACTCATCACGTCAGTTTAATTACCTTGTGTGGCGATGTAATGTCTGGGTCTGTGGTACCCCTGTGAGACAGGACGGAAAAAAAAAGAAGTCAAACATAAAACAACTCTCCAGGATTCCGTCATCTCCATCTTTCACCCCAGTTTTTCCTCCAAAATGTCCTCATTTTCTCCATTTCCTTTATTTCTCTCCTTCCCCTGCATCCTTTTACCTTTACCCGTGTAGGATATTCACATTCTGTGTCTGTCCAGGTGGGTAAAATATTAAAATTGCAATTCAAAAATCGACACATGAACTCCTTCCAACCAAAATGTGTTACTTTGCTTCTTCCTTTTACTTTCAGTCCGTCTTAATTCTTTCACTTCTCCCTCTGTGTCATATTACTTTCATTTGATCAGTTTCTCCATCTCTCCCTCCCTCTTCAATCATTTCTCTTCATTTTTGACATCCCTCCCCTTTTTTCCAGCTGAAGTCATTACTTACTCTTTCTCCTTTGTAATTCCTTCCTCCTCCCTCTCTCCTCTTATTTTTTTTACTTTACCTTTCATCAATTTCTGCCTCCATTTCTGTCCACCTTCCTGTTTCTCATTCTCTCCATTCCTCAAATCCAATCCGTCAGTTTATCTCCGTCTCCGTCCCCCCTCCCAACGTTTTTTTCTCTCTTTTAATTTGTCCCGTCTCCCTCTCCGGTCGCTTCCACTCCCCGCAGAAACATAACTCAAGGTCGTTTCCCGAATAAACATCAAATTAAATAATAGAGGGGATCTTAATTTTCTCTCCTAGGGAGAGATGAAAAGCGACGACTCTCAAACCGATGATTATCCCCTCCTGTCCCCGCACAGCCGTCCTCACCCCCAAACACCTCCCGATGAGACGGATAACCTTGCTGAGATAAAAACATTTATCACTTTCATATTGTCATTAAAACCAGGCTATAACTATGACTTTATCTCCACTGAGGGGGATGTATTGTTTCAGTTTCTGTTTTCCAATTCCCCCCTTTCTTCTCATTTTAGAGAAGAAAAAAAACTCGTCTGTGGAGTCTGATTGAAAATAAACAATTTGTACCAAATTCATTACAACAGTCAGCTGTAAGCGAGAGATTACATCAACGAGCGAAGCACGACGCCCTGAGGGCAGAGAGGAGAGGAGGAAAAACACTAATGGATGGATGGAAGGATACGTAAGGGATGGGGGACGATGAATGAAGCAGTGGGAAGGTTGGGGACAAATGATACTGAAGAGGAGACGAGTGAATGATGAAAAAGAAGAGATAGAATAAAGAATAATGATAATAAACTCTCAGACTGATGATTGTACCAGATAATTGTTTTCTAAAAGAAAGAGATGGGACTCCATTCATTGTGTGAGCCGTGGCTAATACCCTGAATGTGTGTGTGTGTGTGTTTGATTATATATTTATAAGATGAACCCCAGGAGACTTTATGTATGTAGGTAGTTTCTTTTATATTTGATTTGATATTTGTTGTGTGTATTTTTTTCTTCTTCTGGTTTTCTTCTACTTTCTTGTTGGACCTTCAGCAAAGCGTCTCGAGTTCGCCTCCTTCTTCACAATACCTTCACAATACAATACCATCTTCATCTGTCTTTTAACTGTTGTTTGTGAGAATGTCCCTGGCACCAACACTTATACTTTTACTTACTGCATGGCAGTTTGTGTCTGATTTTATTTCCATCTTTGTGACGACCAATTTCAATATTGGCTGTTCTCACCTCTGTCAGCTGTCGGAGGGTCAAGACTTTGTGTTCGACAGAATAATATATAAACAGTTAAACTGTTCTTTAAAACATTGATTTGTTTACATTTGTACGCGTCATATCATGTCCATATTATATGTTTATGAGCTGACTTTCATATTGGGAGGTGGAGGAGTGGAGTTGGTGTAGTTATATTGGGCTGAGAAGCATGCCCGTCCAGTGAACACAGTTCAAAACGTTGTGTCAACATGTGGAAGTGTGAAACCACTGGAGGGATCACAGTGTTTGAACATCTGTGTGACACAGCTGGTTATTTGTATGGGAAGTGGGGACATTTCCTGCTGGTTTGTGGCGACCAAAACATCTTTTCCTAACCCTGACCAAGTGGTTTTGGTGCCTAAACCTAACCAGAGCACAAGCACAACGTTAAATTGAACCTAAAGAAAAATAATTAAGTGACATAAAGAAAGTTTGTTCATATCCATGGTTTGCAGAAGTGTGAAGTGTATGTGGCCAACATTTATTCTGGCAACTTGGTTCTGTTAAGGTAAAGTTGCTATCAGGTTTTCGTGAGGGTAAAGCAGGAAGTTGTGATGATTAGAGTTAGGTGGTTAGGGGGAACAATACATCTCCATCACAAGCATTAGAGAACAAACTGTGTGTGTGTGTGTGTGTGTGAACACTCACGTCGATATAATTGGCGTTGATGTAGTCGGAGTGGGGGTCTCCGTCCAGCAGCTGCAGTCGGACTCTGGTGTGATCGTCTGTGGGGTCAGATAGCACAAAAAATACAACAGGCCTAAAGTTACATTTACCCACAGATCGGAGCAGCTAGCTGACTGGACGGGGAACCGACTAACTGACAGCGAGTCCCCGAGTGATCACACCGTCTGAACCAGGACGCTGGCTGATGGTCCAAATTATTAAAATGACCCACGTTTACCTTCCTCTTAGCAACGAAAACTCTTTGTTTGAGCGTACACAGCTCTTCACTTCGACACTAGAGACCATCGATCAAGCCTCGTCTCATAGCAACTGTGGTTTATTTCACCGATGAAAGGAATCTTTCTAAAAACCTCAACCAAGTAGATTTGGTCGTCTGTGCCGCGCCACAAACAGAATGGAACAACAAAGCTTAGCGACAATTCGCCACTTCTACAGTCACAGCTCCTGTGTTTGGTCCCGTGTGGTTTACACAGCCACTCTATTTTGAATATTGGTTTAATTGAGTTCATTTGGCTTCAGTGCAGGTCCACTGAGATGAGCTGAAAGGGCTCCACAATGCAGATTTCTATCAGACGAGTACTCGGGTAAGTCAGGCTGACGGGACAAACACTGTTTTAATTATGAGCCGCCTCGATCAGCAAACACGAGTTTGTTTACCGCCAAACTATCCACAACCGATGATGTGCTCGAGTGCGATGACCAGTAGAAAATCTTTGATTAATCTCTCCGTTTTCCTTCTGGTTACTCCTGAATACTTGACACCCTGTGAGTGGTTTTCCCGGTGATTGGTTGGAGGCTCACTAGAAACACAACAATGCGTTCCACTCTGATTCTCAGTCATCAAATCTGAACAAATCAACACGGTTCAAAAAGGCGTAGTCTTTCGTTCCTTATGCCTGATTGCGCCTGTTTCTAGCTGTTAGCTATAAATAAAGTGTTGTGGAGAGAAAGTAAGACCAAAAACAGAAACAGTACAGAAAGTATTTTCTCAGATTTTCAGTTACACATTCATTTACTTTAGCTGCCCTTTTCAGCTAATCTTTCTTTTCATGATTTATCTGCAGTACTGTTATATTTTTTTTGGGAGGGAATCAAGTTTTATTCTTCTAAATGTGATCACCGAAGGATTTAACCCCATGAAAAGGGACAATCAGTGGGGGAGGACACTGCTGGCTGCAGGAGACTGTTGTCTACATGATTCTCTTAAAAACTAAATTTGGCATTTGAAGATTTTCCAGGAAAGAAAGAAACACAAAAATACCAATGTAGGCACTTTATTTTCTATTGTAGATGAAAATATCAGGAGTGTTAAGAAAGATTTTGTTCAAAAATGCCAGATTTTTTATATATTTTTGTACATTTATGACATAATCTGAATATTTGCATCATTTATTATTGTCTATTGACTTACATAACCTTCTATCTTAGGTTGCAAATACTGATGTAGGTGCTAGTGGAGTAGTTTTCATAGCGCAGTTCAAGTGGTTCAACCAATGCAGAGGAGTGTTTAATACATTTGTCAATGTAAAAAAAAGTGATTTCTAAATTGTTTTTTTTGTTGAGAATCCATTGCCAGGAAGGACTGGATGTGTATTATTGTTACAGAGAGGCTACAAACTACAGAAACTCAAAATGCACCAACTTAGACGACTAAACTTATTTTACCATTATAATAAATTCACACAATTGCATATAAGCACTGTAAAGCAAAGCATAATAAAAGCACCGCGTACGACTGCTTTAAATTTCAGATTATATCTTTGAGTCACTCACATCAGCACAACCTCGGCTCACTTAGGTGAGTCACTGTAAAAAAGTACATGTTACCAAAACCAGATCTGCCCTTTTCCTTCTCCCCTTTCTTATTTGAATGCCAATTATTTTGTTCTGTGCTCTAATAGCCATCCATAGTATTAGGACACATATGGGGGTATTACTGCTAATGGCAGGCGGTGATTTTGCTCGGTCGTAACGTGGCAACGGCAGGTAATTGCAGCTGAAGCGGACATGATTTAGTCTGATTATCTCTATTTTTCTCTCTCGCTCTCGTCTTCTTTCTTTCTTGCATTGATATGCTCCAGTTCAACCCTCTTATTTTCTTTCTCTGAGACATGTGACCACATTTTGATGATACTATTGCTACAAAAAGAAAAAAAAAAGGGAAATAACTGCTTCTGTAATATTCTTAGGTTTGGGGGGGAAAAAGGGAGAATGAAGTCAACAGGAGATAGGAGGTCAGAGTGAAACAGAAGTGGTGGAGCAGAAATTGGCAAGTTTAAGGTGGGGTGAAGAAGAAAGGGAACAGGCGCTGGGAGAAAAGGGGGGATGGGGAGAAGAAAAACTGTCAACAGAGAGGGGAAATGAAAAAAGGGATCACCTCTGTGTTTCTTTGAAGTCATTGAAATGCTAATGCGTTTGACTTTACTGACTGATGCAAAGCTAAAGCGGGTTGGAGCGCTCAAAGCGAGCGCACAGCGAGCCGGCTACGGTTAGCCTGCGAGCTAGCGGCTTAGTTAGCTGCAGGGAAGGCTTCTGAACTGTGGGAGAACAACATTTTTGATCCAACACTTTTGCTTTTGAAGAAATTTTACCTCCAGACGTGCAGAAGTTTGCACCCTGAAAAGGTGTTTGTGTGCAACAATGCAACCTGCAAGGACGACGGCTTCACATTAACAACAAAGCTGGAGAAAAAAAAAAAATCACCCCGTTCATTCATCCGTCTGAAAAATTTAATTGTGCCTTGAAAGAGGAGCTTTTATGTGAGCATATCTGCTGTGGGGTCGATGACTCACGCTGTCAGTTGTAACCAAATTTCCCCTGTGTTTATAGTCGAGGCTTGGGGGCAATCATTTTGTCACGTAGGCGTGAACATCTTTTGTTTTTTGGTGGATATCTTAGAATAGATGTGTGAATTTTCTATTCGTGGCTGGCATCGAATGAGGCTTCCTGTGGAGTAAAAATAATCAGAAGTAGCGGAAAATTGCACAGAAGCTTCCTTTGTCTCGCTTAATGGAGTCCGATTGCAGAATGTGTTCTCACAAAACTGGTCTCGCATTTTTGAGAGACAAAGAAAACACTGTATTTTCCACATTTTGGCTTAACATAACTAACTTATCTCAGGTTTGTGCGATGGCATAGTGTAAGACAAGCGATTCAAAAAGACAAGCATGTCAAAAATGTTTGATATTAAAGATGTCTATGACGTTCTGTGAGATCGGCCTCCACCTCGTGATGCTGAAGTCTCTGGCCCCCCTTTTGAATCATGAAATAACATGAGCTAATTGGTCAGAAATTTCAGGATAGAATGACATATATCTCGAAAAAACGTATCACAAAGGTTTGATTCCAAGCTTCCAAGTGTCTTTTCCTCTGAGGCCTGCCTGAGGCACGGCACCCAAACAGTCAGAGCTGATGTCTTGGTTGCTAACTAGCTAGCTAGCTGGCTAACTTTACATTGCTACTGCTGATTTGTGCATGACAGTCCCATATATTATGGGATATGCCCGAAATTTAAGTCCAGCAGAACTGTTCACATAAATGCCATCGACGACTTCCGTTGACATATGAGGGTCTTGGAGGGTTTTTCAATTTCTTCAACCCCTCGAACTTGAAAAACAATCGGATAGAGCCTTGAAATCACCCAAGGAAAGTATTAAATCCCACCGAGTCTGAGACGCAAACCTGCGACGGTGGTGTTGTAGTAAATCACTTACTGGACGCATCTTCACACTCTCGCTTTGTGCCGCTTTTTTTTTACGAACACAACACGCTCCGCTGCCACTGAATGATATCACTGAACATAAAGCGCGATGCCGAATAAGATTCATGAAATACGGAGCCTTGCAACAAATCCCCTCCGTGATTATCATTTCCAGGATCACCTTGAGGGGAATTATTTGTACGGCTTCTATCAGAGTAATTTTCGAGCTCTGGCTGAGCGGCAACAATGATGGCAGCATGACTCCACTCTGCCGGTACAAGATACTGTCATCAGCTATCAGCTCACCCACACTCTTACTCACAGAGAGCATCTCTCTCTCTCTCGCTCTCTCTCACACACACACACACACACACACACTGCACGTAAAAACAAACACAACAGGGGGTAGTCTGCCAGCACTCTGCTTTTTTTTTCTCTCCCTCTTTTTCCTTCTTTTGACTCCTACCACTTCTCCGTCTCCTCCTCTTTCTCCCTCCATCTCTTTTCTTTCCCCCTTTCCTCGGCTGATTCCGCCCCGCCTTTTCCCTCCCCCTCGGCTCCCCTCCCTCCCTCGTCTCCCTTCATTTACCTTTTTTTCCCCCTCCCGCTCTCCCTCTCTCTTGCCCCATACTGTCTCGCTCCTCCAGACAGCAGTAATTACGGAGGGCCAGTGTCAGACTGTCATAACACGAGAGCCACAGATATGAGTGCTGGTGGGAGGGAGGGGCCTCTCCCTCTCCTCTCTGCCCAGGGAGGGGAGCTTCTAATTGGGCTAAGATGGCAGGAGGTACTGGCTTGCAAACACTGCAGATCTGGACACAGGCCACAGGTTTGAAGAAGCTGACAGAGCGTGTGTGTGTGTGTGTGTGTGTGTGTGTGTCAGTGGTGGAAGAAGTATTCAGACCTTTTACTTCAGTAAGCTACTAATACCACAATATGAAATATGTTAAGTATTATAACTTGTAGTAAAATGCAGTAAAATGGCCATTATATCTGACGTTTTTACTGTTAATGTGTATTTTGCATTTTAATAATGTAGATGTTTAAGGTTGAGCTCATTTTAACTACTGTAATCCACAGAAATGCATCATATTATTTAAGACAATACTATATGAGTTGTTCTGGCTATGTAACTATGCACGTTCAAGGTATTCCAGGAAGGTTTTAAATATTTTATCTAACTTAAAAGGTCCAATTTGTAAGAAAGTTGATTTCTGAGTCTTCCCAACTCGTCAAATACTGATGCTTTGGGTAGCGGCTGACCCGACCTGCGAACCCAAGGTGTGAGTATTTGACAAGTTGGGTGTGAGACTTGAAATCACCATATTTGGAGATGTTATAAATAAAGTAGTCTGAGAAAAATGTCAGATTAATGGAGTAAAAACTACAATATTTGTCTCTGAGATGAAGCTGAGTAGACTCAAGAAATACTCACGTCAAGTCTGAGCAACCTGAATTCGTACGTATGCGCGTGAACAAGTTTAAGAAGCGAGTGAAGTCGAGTGAACTCAAACACACAGTTTGGACCACTTTAAAGCAAATTAAGCATGATTTTACAAATCCAGATATAACCTTAGATAAACTAAATCCAGTCATAATATACACAAATTTGACTGGCTGCCAATTTCGATCACTAAGGAAGGATGAAAAAGGCGACGCAGCTTGCTTAGTAAACTTGAAGAGAGTTATTCAGTGTGCTCGAGGACGATCAGCTGACTGGTACTGGAGGTAACAGCTACAGCTTCAAAGATCTGTTATCGATTCCTTCAAGAAGACGGTTTACTTGTGGGGGACAGACTCAACTGAACCGATAACCTTGCCAGAGATTCTTTATTGATTTGTCTGCGAGGAGGGTTTTTACTTGGGACAGTTTTGAGAAACCAAACTTTGTAAACAAACCGAATCTCTGCATGTTTTGGGTGGTGGTTCATGTTTACCTCTGGAATCTTTACTTATTTGAACTTGCCGAACCTTAAACTGCAAAAAAACAACCGGGATAAAGTCAAGCTGTTGTTGAAAAAGTACCCAAATCTACCCCGAGAGCACAAATACAGTTTATATGAACTGAATACTAAAAATCCAGCCATCACTTTATAGATATGTGGTCGTCAAATTCCCGATAGTCAGATCGAGATTAACATACTTGAGTCATGTGCATGTTCAAGCCTTTCTCCTCCATCTGGATGTAGATATATCGAGTAGATATGTGCACTCGGGCTCATGTTGGCGTCTGCAGTACTGGAGCAACAACAAAGTCATCAGAAGCTGTGTTGTCCAAGGGCGAAGGGTCACGAACCCATTACTCATTAATGAGCTCCACTCCTCTGCCGAGTCTCCCTCTCCTCATAACCTTGCAACCCTCCACCCCTCCACCCCTTTTCCTCTCCTCTCCTCTCTGCTCTCTGCTTTTAGTTTCTATTTTCTCTCTCTCTCTCTCCATCTCATCTTTTTTCTACCCTCTTCTCTCCCAAGTCTTGTCATTACTCCGGCAGCCACTGTAAAAGTTTTGTTGGAGAGAAGTCGTTAACTCGAGGGGGTCCAGAAAAGGCCAAGGAAAATAGACTTCGGTGTTTTTATCTCGGAGAGATTCGCAGGGGCGGCCGAATGCAGCAGAAAGCTGTAATTTGGAGACATCGGATCAGATTGTATGTACTAAGAGCCTGCACACGGGCACTAAAATGAGAAGGAGCCATCAGCGCCTAATGACTGCTGTCATACAACAGCAGCAAACAGGAGCAGCTGTGTTAGTGGCTCTCGTAGATCAGAGGTCACGAGGAAGCTTTATGTTACATATCGCCAAGAGTAAGACCAGCGTAATATCCTGGAATAACTTAATTGGAGCAGAAGATAATCTATGGAGTAATTACGCTCCACTTCCATGAATTTACTGCCCTTTTATTGCTTTATAAGTCCAGTGTCTACCCCAGATTGTTCTCGGTTGATGAGGCAAAAAGACATTCAAGCAGCAGCACTCGGGTTATATAATGCAGAAATCCTCCTCTGAAAACAGAGCTAATGAAATTCTTCTCCCCTGAATGGCCCAACTCGGATCACATTCGGAAGTTAAAATGATCTATGACCTTTACTGAACTATGTGTTAGAGACTAGGCAGGCAGGTTTTTGGCTCTGCGCTCCTGCAGATCTCCGCCTCAGCTTTCTAAACTTTCATGTTTCCTCGACAAGAATCCTGGGATTTGGGAACGTAATTATTATTCTTACAAGAAGACTTTTCTTTGGTTTATGTGTTACTTTTGGGTGTTTGACATTTAACAGTTCCCCTCCAGTCAAAGTGTGTTCAATTTATGGTCAATGAAACTTTAGTTAAAGGTTTTATTGATAACATTCAGCTGCTAAATGTGGCATTCCATCTCCCCCCTTTCATTCACAAACCATCACAGCCCCTCAAGTGGTGCCATTTCACTGCACTACCTAATGTTGCTAACTTGAGCTACTTATTGCTACCATTGCTGATGCTAGCTGGCTAACATCAGTAAGCTAGGCCCATATATGTACTTTTCTACACTCTTAGAAATAAGGGTTCCAAAAGGGTTCTTCTACAAGGGCTGAGGTTCTACCTGGAACCATTTGCTTCTGAAAAACCCTTTCCCAAAGAAATGGTTTTTCAAGGGTTCTTGGTAACACTAACGGTTCCAGTAAGAACCATTTTGATCCAGAGAACCCTTTAAAAACCCTTTCCTGAATAAAGGGTTTTAAAAGGGTTCTTGGTAACACTAACGGTTCCAGTAAGAACCATTTTGATCCAGAGAACCCTTTAAAAACCCTTTCCTGAATAAAGGGTTTTAAAAGGGTTCTTGGTAACACTAACGGTTCCAGTAAGAACCATTTTGATCCAGAGAACCCTTTTTTGGAGAAAGAGTTCTTCAGGGATTGTTGAAAGCATGGGTATAAGATCCTGTATGGGTTCTTTGGAGAACCTCTCATGGGGGGTTCTGGGTGGAACCTTACACACACAGTTCTAGGTATAACCCTTTATGTTGGGTTCTAGGTAGAACCCTCCACCTTTATAAAAGGTTCTACCTGGAGCCAAAAAGGGTTCTCCTATGAGGACAAGCCGAAGAACCTTATATGGTTCTACTTAGAACTTTTATTTCTGAGAGTGTACAAGCTCTGTAGAGGTATTATTATTAGTTTTTTTTAAATGTTATCAATGTGTATCTGTTGATAAACAATTGAATCCTTAATGAACCATTTGCAAAATTATAATACATAAACGGTTAATAAATACTGTTTAGCTCACCTGTAAACATTTGGAAGCCATTTTAAGGTTGCAAGCTGATGCTTTATAAACCTTTACGATAGCTTAATATGTTTTTAAAAGTATTTTGTTCCATAACCAGTGAATTAACGATACATTTACCATTTGTCAATGATTGTGGAAACCTTTACAGTGAAGTAGGACGCATCTTGTGTGCAGCAATTAAACTTTGAAATTGAAAATATGAGGACTGCGTGCTATGTTAAGGATATTCACATTGCAATTCTATATTACTACCATGATACAGATCGGATTGGATTGAATATTGGATGAAATATCAAGTGAAAATCAAACATATCGTTGCTCTAATTAGCCGTACAGTATGACAAAGCCTTCGTGGTTTTGAGAAGAAAAAGCACTTGGCAGCTACACTGTGATGTCACTGAAACTCTTTGTTTTCTTTCTATTATGAGGAGCGCTGGACAAAGTAATTGCTGGGCCACTGATATTGAACAAAAACCTTATCAAACTCCTACAGATTTATTATGGTCATTTGAGCCACGAGGCAGTTAAAACCTCTACTTACTGCCTTCTTTTATATCCCATTGTGTTTCCAGCTGCATGAAAAGAGCAGGAAAGTGTAACAGGGCCTTGCTGTTGGAGAGAGAAGAATTTAACGCTCCAATATGCCCATTAGGTTTTACTTCACAATGCTACAGAGAGAGACCAGGGTAGATAATGCAGTATCATACAGTGGCTAATGCGGACTAGATGCATGATGGGAGATTTCTGCTACTTAAATACTGTCTCACACAGCCCCTCTATAAATAAAACCCCCTCTCCCTTTAGATTCTTCTTTCACTTCCTGTTATGAAGATGGAGGTTGAAGGAGCATTCAGTGATGTGAGAGACGACGTCGCTCAACGCTCGTCACAGCACAGTGACTGGTGAACGACATGACTGTACACAGGCACTCATCTTAAAGGGATATTCCGGTGTAAGTTTAATCCATGGTCTAAAACACCTTGACACCGAGTAAGACTCCCCCTCGAGAGGTCAAGTTAGCTGACCGCTAGCTTAGCTAGTTTTAGCAACCTCAGAAAAGACCGCACGATAACAATACACTGCAGCTTATGTCTCCAACTAGAAACCGCCATCAAAAAGCCACAATTAATGGTGAGAACAGCAGCAAACTTCAGCAACAGTACATGTACAGTCCCAGCACACAGTACGAAGCATCAAACATCTGCTAGCTTTGCTGGATTTGTATTAAAAACACAGCTAAACTCACCCTCTCCTCCAGCAGCCTGCCTGTGTGGGGAAGCCCTGACGAGTCGATTACCGAGTGCAGTAGATTTCTGCAGCTCAAGGATGAAAATGTACGATTGTTACTCCATGGGATGCTCAGTTCTTATTATCGAGAGCTGACAGGGAAAATAAGGGAAGTAATGGAGTAATAATCAGACATTTTCATCCTTGAGCTGCGGAAATCTACTGCACTCGGTAATCGACTCGTCAGGGCTTCCCCACACAGGCAGGCTGCTGGAGGAGAGGGTGAGTTGTGCTGTGTTTTTAACACAAATCCGGCAAAGCTAGCAGATGTTTGATGCTTCGTACTGTGTGCTGGGACTGTACATGTACTGTTGCTGAAGTTTGGTGCTGTTCTCACCATTAATTGTGGCTTTTTGATGGCGGTTTCTAGTTGGAGACATAAGCTGCAGTGTATTGTTATCGTGTGGTCTTTTCTGAGGTTGCTAAAACTAGCTAAGCTAGCGGTCAGCAAACTTGACCTCTCGAGGGGGAGTCTTACTCGGTGTCAAGGTGTGTTAGACCATGGATTAAACTTACACCGGAATACCCCTTTAAGAGTCCACATACACAGATGGAGCTGGCGTTTTGAAGGGAAAAACGCTCACAGAGGCAAGTTGAAACTGCTGAACAAGATGTTTTACTCCTCTGTCCTCTCCTTCCCTCTCATCTCCTCTCCTCTCCGCTCCTCCTCCTCCTGCTCTCCTCGCCTCCCTTTTTTCAGTCGCCACTAAGCGGGGATTGTGTCTGTCACAGATATACTTAATCAGTTAACTCCCTATGGAGCCCGACTCACTCACGGCGTACACTCCGCTGTCAGCCCGGCTCAAGGCATTAGGGAATTTAATAGCATGTGTGATTGAGTGTAAGTGTGTGTGTGAGGGAGACCGAGTGGCGTGTAAATGTGTTCAAGTGTGTCTTTCTTCGCCTCCCTGCACGCTCGCATGTTCTGGAACATCTTTAGGAAGTGTGTTGAAGGTTTTTGAAGCGTTCCAGCGGTGTTTCAGCGTGTGTGTGCCAGTGTCAGCAACTATTTATGCGTGTGTGTGTGTGTCAGCTTGCATACCATGTGTGTGTTTGCATGTATGTGCCTGTGTGTGTGTCGGAGGGTATTATAGTGTGTAATAGCCTATTAAGACCAGAGCTCCCTGCAGCTGATGTGTCAAACAGCTCAGGATGTTGTGGACTCGCGCACACACTCGTACACACAAACACACGGCTCACGATGCAGTTTCCAGCTGTTTGAAGGCTGTCAGGAGTAAAAGAGGGAGAAAGAGAGAGAGAAGAGGAGAAAAGGTGGAGGGAAGAAAGAGCAGCAGCCTCTTTATACTTTAAAGTTACACAGCAGAACTACATCAGTGGATGGTGACATCATAGGAGTGGGTTTCACCGAGGCGTCTGGCATCGACTTCCTCCAAGAGAGACAAGGAGAAAGCATCTTGAATGTTACGATGACATCATTATTAACCATTTAGACTATGAATGAACTCACAACAGCAGCCTGATGACCCACTTTACTGCCTCATCCTCTAACTCGACTTGTCGAGTAAACAAATGTTCTCATTCCCGACTCAAAACATTGTCCCACGGGCCCGTTTGGTGGCCATTTTGGATTTCCACCCCAATTTGCACGGCCAAGTTGCACATTTTTCAGTGTGATCTTGGCATGAGGTAGAGTCTGGTTTATTAAAATATGAAATAAAAGAAAAAAAGGGCATAATTTACACTTGAAATCTTGCAAATATACAGATTTTTTTGGTTTGAAACAAGTTGATTTCAACGACCAGAAGTAGGTTAGAGATCACATCAATTTGCATTCAGTTTTAACAGCAACCAAACAAATTAATCCAGTGAACCACAGGGATGTTCTAAAACCAAAGATCTCAATGAATGAATCTTAATGAATAAATTCTGCAAGGATTAAGGTTTCACATTCAGCAGAACCGTACTTCACTAACATCTGCCCAATTGCTGACTTGAATACTCAACAACAAATGAAAGCCAATCGCGATCAGACTACCAAATATGGTCCCATTTTGCAAAACGCCATTACATATTGACTACCCAGCTGTGCTTCCTGCCTCTTTTTATGGATCTTTAAGGTTAAGTCTCTTTAATTTTTACAGCACAAACTCACAAACTCGTCTCGGAGAATCTGTACGACACACAGAACCCTGTATCATTTGGCCATCGAGCCACTTCCGTCTCCGGCACCCACCGTGTTTGACAAGAGACCGACACATCTCCAGATCCGACACACTGACTTGAACGCTCACCTCCGCTCTTTATCTCCCTCTTCTCCTTCCTTTAACACCACACAGGATACGGATCAGAGTCGTGCTGAGGATACCTACGCAGGTACGGTGTTAATACCACTTCCTGCCTGGAAGTCTGGTATCAAAGACCCACGGAGTTAATTCCAACCACATTTACAAAAAAAGTAAATAACGAATTAGGACAGATCAAACGAGTCCGTCCAGCTGAAACACTTCATCGCCTAATAAGCTCGCGGTCGTACGAGATACATCATGAAAGCCCTTCTTACGGCAAATCATCCTCTTTCCAACTGACCAACTGACACTTTCTCTTCTCATTAGTGTCCCCTCTTCTGACTGTCCGAGGAACATCCTCGCTTCAGTCTAACGGCGGTTAAGTGTTCGCCTACAGCGAGCGATTCGCAGGCCAGACAGAGAAGGAGAAGTTATCGGCATATAAGTGGCGGTATGATAGCACACAGCGGCTCATTAGGTATATGAGAAGTGCATTAGTGGAGCCGAGCTCGGCTTGTTCCCGAGTGTCATCGTCCCCGGTTGAAAAAGGGCAGAAATCTGGAATGAAACTGTCACAACAGCCGCCTGATGATCCACTTTGCCGTCTTGTTACCAGGAGTTTAGGGGAAGGGCACGCGCTCTCTGACGAGTCACACCGAACGGCTGCAAAGAAAGTTAAAAATCCTTCTCGTGTGGGCATCTCATGAATGTCTAGACGGCGGTATGTCTCGTTAATTCTGATTAATTCATCAACAATCAATTACCACACACTGATAACGATCAGAGCTCGTCATTACCAGCTATCAACGAATACACGATTGTCAACCCCCCGAAGTTATAAAAAGATGAACTATAATCACTCATAATCCTCCACCTTCTAATTAAAAACACAATCATCGTTAAAATCGTTACTTCATCGTCTCCCTCCACCACCTGAAGCTTTTTTAATTTTTTCGGAGACCAAAAAAAGAAAAAGTGGTTGTTAAAATCAGCATCAAAGTTGTGCATCTCGTGTTATTACTGCGTCTTTGTTACCCCCGACCGCTTCTGATGAGGAACAATGATTAACAGCAATCACCGTCAACAGTATCAATAATACCGCGGCTGGCGTTAAAAATCAGCCTCATTATCGCCATTATCTGTGTGCTCGTCTCCCGCCGAGAGCCGCAACAGACACCATTTCATCATCCGGTGGCGGGGGGCTGGCAAGTGTAATCAGTCCTTCCTTGAGAATCGTGTTCTTCCTGTGCGTCTCTTGTTTTTGTTATTTCTCATTCTTACACTATAGCAAACAGATTTTCTATTCACAGAAGAGGAATCGACACAAGAGTAGAACAACGGATGCGTCATCAGTGATGGAGAGTACCACGGCACACTGACGGGCCTCCATCTTTGTCGCACCAGTTTTCCTGTTACGTACCGACTAGTCCCTGAGGACACAACCAGGTCCGGTAAATCCCTGCAGCCCGGATCCAAAAATCAAGCGGACAGTATTCCCAGAAGAGTGGAGGCTTTTATAGCAGAACGTTAATGCCCACCGGGTTTGGAATGACATATTTAACTGATGATATGTGGGTGTGATGATTCCCATACCTGCGACTTTGTTAAGGTGCTACGATATTGTGAAGAGGTCATTCTCAAAAAATGGATTACTTTACTTTTGGTACTTCAGATCTGGCCAGTATTACTACCTTTATATAATTAAACAATCCACATCATTCGTTGTCACCACATTCAGAAGAATCACAACCCAGTCGGCAGAATAAATGATGGCAATTCAAATGACGAAAAATATGTTGAAAGTTCACATTTCTTTATGTTTCTTTAGGTTCAGTTTTCTATATTAAGATGTGACAACAATGTGTTTTTTATCTGGTGAGGTGAAGGCATAAAAAACACTTGGTTAGCGTTACAAACGTGGCTGTAGATCCTGAGGTTTCCTTAAAAAACACGCTTTTGTTGCCACAAACAAGGCTGGAAATCGTCCAGAACATCCAGTGATGTCACACTTTCTAATGTTGAAACTGAGTATACGAATGTGTTCTGCAGGAAAAAAACATTAATTGCCAACACTGTTTCCTGGAGACTGGGCTGAGGAATCCTTACTGGCTTGAAAATATAACAAATTATGCCGAAACACACTAAATTTGCTTAAACTGTTAAGGTCTTTTGCTGACAATAAAGCACCATCTGTTTTAGATGACACTCATTTGCGAGATGTGTAGCAGCACGGATTTATTCCAAGATGAGACTGTGCATTTGCAAAATGGAAAAAAAACAGAGGAACATAAGGAGAAGTTTGTAAAAAACAAATCACAAGTTCTTCTTACTGTAGGTCTGCAGGTGGAACGATGTCGCAGCGGTGCAGCGGCGCCTCGAGCAATCAAGCACAAACTCCACTGCTGTGATCTGAACACGCTGAGTGTAGAGTGTGTATGTGTGTGTAGACTGCAGGTATACGACTCTCCTTTAATTTGTATGTGCTATCGTGAGCGCGCAGAGTGTGTTTATTTGTATAACTGAGTGTGAGTGTGAGTGTGAGTGTGTGACAGCTTGGGGGATGCTAATATTTGTTGTGGTTCTTTGGTCAAACACTTCAGAGGACTTGTTGGCGCTCTGACTTCAGAGCAGCTCAGCAGACGTGTTGAGAATCAGTGCCAGGGAGGATAAGAGAGGAGGAGTGCAGTCAGCTGCAGATGAAGCTAACACACACACACACACACACACACACACACACGAGCACGCACACAAAAACACACACGGTTGTGCTTGTTTTCAAAATCTTCCTTGCTTTGTTTCACACACAAACACGTACACACTCACAGAAACAGGATGCCCTCTCTCTCTCTCTCTCTCTCTCTCTCTCACACACACACACACACACACACACACACACACACACACACACACACACACACACACACACACACACACACACACACACCACCATGCAGATAACCTCTGCTGTAATGAGAGGCAACACGATGCAGGAGCGGATGCTGATTATGCCGACGACGCTCGGAGGTGTAACGCCGGGTGAAGGGTGTGTGTGCGTAGTAACACCGCCTGGCAGAGACTGACAGCCTGTGTAATGTTTTCATTCACCTGAACACCGGTACACATTAGTGAATGGAAAGAGGGACGCGGGGTGAGCTCGTGCATGCGTATCAGAGAGAGACGGGAAGAAGGAGGTTCGTGACAGAGACGAGAGGTCAAAGTAGGGAGGGAAAAGATGAGGAAACGGGCGAGGCAGGGAGAGAGGTCGGACAGAGTGACAGCTGCAGGACTATATTGTGAATAGATTAAGTTCTGAGGGGAAGTGAGAGAGAGATCAACAGAGGTGTGGGAAGACAGAGGAAGGAAATACAGATGAGGGAAACAATCAGAAAGGGGGAGACACAGCAATAGAAGAAAAAAGACAAGAAGAGAAGATGAGGAGAGCAGTGACTCTTTAGACTTCATACTTGAAGCTGATTTCTTTTGACATCTCTATGTTTAATTTCAACCAATGCGTTGACTATATGGGAATTTGCGAGATTTATATGGCGAGTAATGTGAACATGTGACAAAGGGTCATACGATCCCTGGGAAGATAAAACTCTTGTCCATTCTCTTGGTCCAAAAGAATGGACCTTAGGAACTTAGAGATGCAGTCTTGATTGACTTATCTCAAATCTTTAACACCAGAAAATCCCATAGCTTCTTACTTTAACCCCCCGACATCCCTCTGTTCTTCTTCTCTCCTTCAGTTAAGGACCGAAAGTCATTCAGCTTCAGGATAACCAAGAATTATCTTTGAAGGAAACATTTTCTACTTGCACATTTGTGTGATTTCGTCAATTCACATAGCCAAGAGCTCGCCGGCACCTTTTTTACTGTTTGCATTTACCCTTTAATTTAACTTTAGGATGTAAACATAATGTGAGGCAGAGAAAGACTGTGAAGGCAACTGAGGAAAGTATAAGAAAGAGGAAAGAGGACAGACAGACAGACAGAAACCTGATTCTCTAACACATACTGTGTACAGTTTATGTCTTTTCTTGCAGCCTATGAGTTTTTTGAATTTTCAATTTGCTCCTCTTGGGGACAGCAACAGTGCAACAATGCAGAAGTTAAGAAGGTATATCTATATTTGGGAAGGCATATTGTTTTTGGCAGGAGCTCAGAGGGGGCTGAGGGAATTAAAACTCTCCAGAGTTAAACGACTGCTTGTCTGAGAGAAGTGCATCCTGTTCCCTCCACATCAGCTGCATATCTGTAGGTTTCTGTGTGTTCTCAGACGTGTGTGTGTGTGTAAAATGACTAATTGGAGTGAAAAGATGAATTTCCCCAAGCGTAGAAATAAATAAATAAAGAAATTAATGGTTTATTGTGTAGTATTCCCTGTGATGGAAAGAAAAAAGAAGCAGCACGAAGAAATCGATGTGTAAATCAATGATCATTATAAATGTGATGGTAAAACAGGCTGTTTCTGAACGTTACATTAAATCAACACCACGGTGAATTCACACTCCATGTTGTTGTTTTCACGCAGCCCGAGAGACAAGAAACTGACTCCATCTTCAGTTATAATGAAGGCAGGAGTTTCAGTGACAAGCATCTGAAGACACTTGCATTGTTTTAAACTTAAATGCATCATTGTTTTTCCACATTTATATATTGCATAATCTTAAATGGAGACAGTTGAGATTATACTCAAACCTTTCTGTTGTCTCCAGAACAATCAACCCACAGCAAGCTGTCAGCCCGTACTGAGCAGTCACAAATATGAAAATATGAAGAAGACTTTCTACAAAATACACCTACATCAACACTTACACACTAACACTGCTTTGTTAACTAGCACACTGTCAGCCAGTGGGATTACTGGTCAGTGACGAGCAGTGTAAAGGTCCGTTCACACCAGAAATAAAAACAGGACATGTTTAGCGTTGGTGAAATTTACACTGTTGACTACTAACAAGCCGTCTCAGGGAAAAAATAGAGGATGTGTTTGAAGCTTTTCAGCTGCATTGCACCATTCACGCTTATTTAGCAAGACCAAATACGTCTTTTGAATGAACCGTATGGAAGTATTGTCCCATTAGCATCCAAGCTAAGCTAACACACTAACAAGTTGCAAACTGACTTTAAGCAAGCTTACTAGCTCAAAGACTTTTCAGCCAGGAAAGAAGTAGAGTGAGGCTCACGGAGCTACTACGACTGAGTAGCACTAGCATGTTCTGGCTGGCGAGGGAGTTAACATCCAGCCCGCCAGCTCCACTCACATCCATCTGGGATCGCTCCCAGGGATTTCGGCACCAGATTTTATGGTCGAGCCAATCAGGACCGCCGGGCGGGAGTTTCATAGATGTTACGTAGCGGAGAAGCGACTGTTTTGATTCAGACAACAATGGCGGCTCGCATCGAGGAAGCAAGCGTCAACATTGATGCTGCTGTTTCATCCGTGTTGTCCAATCTACCCAATATTTTTTCGTTAAAAGAACATCGCTCTCATCGACGTCACAGGTTGGTTTCGATGTGAGTGGTTGAAGTAGCACGTCAATAAAGATGACAGACAAGTGGTTTATCCAATCATATGCAAGGATTTTTGATAAGGCCCAGCCTTCTGAAACACATCTCCAATGGAGCGATCCCAGATGGATGAGTGGAGCGAGGCGGAACGAAATTCATCTGGCGAGAGTCAGGTTAGGAAACAGCTATCTTCTACAAAAAAAGGGGCAAACGATGCACCTTCAAACACTTTTCTTTCCAAATGCTGTATCTCCTTATCTGGCTGGCTTGCCACACAGAAGCAGCTGGGGTTTGTTTAGAGTCTGACACACAGGATGAACACAAACAGAAACACTCGGGCTGTGACAGAAGCATTGTCTTGTTCCATACAATGATGACTGATCAGGTAAATATACTTTTGTAGAAGGTGAATGTAGAAATACGTTTGAAAAAGTGAATGTAAAGCCCCTGCTGACAAACCTCTTGTCTTTACTGAATGAAAAGGGAAGAGAATCGTGACACGGCTGCGGTTTGTCGCCTCAGTGGATGAGTTTTGTAAATGTTCACATCCCAACAAGAACAATCGAACATGAATACAACATGAAAACACAAATAAACACACACGCATACTGTAAGCTGTGTGGGAGTGAACATGGAGGCCAAAAACACACATAAGAAAAACACTTCAGCGCAGCACCTCTTCCTCACCTTAATTCTCCTTGGTAACACAAGCACACACACACACACACACACACACACACACACACACACACACACACACACACACACACACACACACTCCTTTACACATATGTAAATGCTTGCCAATAAATTTTGTTTATTTTGAGGGCGCGCTTCTGTTGAATTATAAATGACCATATGGGAAGGTTGTTCTAAGAACTGAGGGCTGAGAAGGAGAAGAAAAAAAAAGAGGCAGAAGAAGAACTGAAGTGGAGGAAGGAGGAGGAAGGGGAGGAGGAAATGGAAGCAGACAGATGCCCGTAATGAGGAAACACTGCTGCGCTTTGCCTCGACCCATATCCTGTCAGAGGTAATCAGACGGGATGAATGGACGGGTGGAGAAAGAAAGGAAAAGGTGAGAAAGAGCCGGGAAGAGGAGAGGCATAAACACAGTGAGAGGGAGATGAGTGGGGAGCAAAAGGTAAGAGAAGAGGAAGATTTAAAGTGAAGGCTAAAGTAGAGGTTAAAAATTCAAGGAAAGGAGGCGACAGTCGAGATGAAAAGAGACGGCACAACAAGTGATGAGAGGGAGGAGACGGATGAAGCCAAAGAAGGGAGGAGAGGTGAGAAGAGGCTGATTGGTGATAAAAGAGAAGAAGAAAAATACAATTGTAATGATAAACAGTGAAGGAGGTGGAAAAAGGGGGCGGAGAGAGGGAAGCAAACAAGATGAAGTGGAGGAAGGTGAGGAGAAGAGGAGAGGAGGGGAGGCGTGGAGGAGAAGGGAGGACAGGAGGCTGCTAGATTAACATTTATTCAGTGTGCTGAAGGGATTTCAAACATGGCATCCGCCGTTTGTGTTTGGCAGATGGCCGGAGGAAGAGTGTGTTAACACTTCAACTCAAATCAGCCATTTTCAAACTGCACCGGGGAGAGAGAGAGAGCGAGGGAGGGGAAAGTGTGTGTGTGTGTGTGTTGGAGAGAAAATAATGAAAACGAGTCAAATGTCCTCACAAGGACTGAAAGACCGGCGCAGCTGAGGGGATTTTTACAGTCAGATCTCGGGTGTTGGTTTAAGTCTAGTCGCAAATTTAGCTCCCGTCGTCGCGATCTGCCAAGGCTCAATGAGAATTTGCTCGGGTTAGAGCTGTTGTCAATGGACGGAGACCAGAACGACTTTCCAGGCGCCCAGATTAGACGTCGCTCGTAAACATAGATTTCATCTGAACCTCTTCGTCTGTGAGTGAGACTCAGACTTGAACCCTTCCTGCTGACGCTTTTGTTTCTTTTTTTGTTTTCAGACAGGAAATCTGTGTTGGAGGTTCAGACAACATGGAATCGCTCCCTGACTTGTGACGAAAATTGGTGACTGTGTCAGTTTAAAGATGGAATTCGATCCAGCATCCATGATTTTTCCAACACAAGCAAACAATTGGAGCACCTGATACAGAGGAGACAAGGGTCAGGATGATCTGGTCTTGAGGAAAATGATCATATTGTCACATTGTTTTTAGTCTACAGGAGGTTTTCTGACTCCATAACAGGCCGTGCCTCTGTGGATTACATTCAAGTTTCAGTTCAGTCACCTTAGTAAAGGCAGTTTAACAAAAAAAGTTCTTAACCAACAAAAAAAATATTAATAACGAGGGAGTGAGAATGAAGATAAAGGTTTGTGACAAGGGAGCAAAAAGTCCCATAAGCACCGGAGAGAATGATCCTTTTGTGAGGCAGTTTGTTCTGAGATCGCTCCGAGCTCTGAAACAGAAGGCAAATCCACTGTTTTAAAAGGGGAATTAGAGTTCAACCTCAGAGAAGAAAGAAAAAAAAAAAAAGAGACAGAAAGCCTTTTACCCATATTTAAAGTTTTAGCTGCAGCCAGCCGGTCTGCCTGTCTCACCAATTTCCTTGTTCTAATAAAGACAGCGTACAAAGTCGTTTCCTCGGGGGCCTTTTAAAACATTTTCTCAAGAAAATGAGCCTTTGTACAATCACAGCAAGCAAGATGGACAGTTTCCATTACCAGGCCCTTGTAATTAAAGGATTTGTACTAATAGCAAATTTATCATAATTCCTGTTGGCTATCAAGTCTCTGACAGGCTATTTCATTCCAGCGCAATGTTTCATTTAAAAGCCTTCAGGTTGGTGCAGCGTCTTTTGCCTCGACATCTCAACCTTTGTAATGAGATGTGCAGGGGTCTGTGCACGCCAACACACACGCACACACATGAATTGCAAACTGGAAGCACACAGGCGCAATCCTCTGGATCGTACTGGTCATCGACATGCATGCGAGTCTAATTGCGTAGACATACGTACGCATACTCTACAACGTTCAATAACACTTCAAGCGAACAATCTTCCTCTATTGTTCCGTCCTGATAGAGGTCTGAGGTCGCCTTGCACAAGATAACAAGCACACACGGACGTCTACGGAACATACAAAGGCATCATTAGTGCACACAACATCATGGCAAACACTCGACGCAGCCTCACATTCACATGTTAATTCCCACTCTAATGGCCAAACACACACACACACACACTTGTCTTGCATTCAGTACATGCCTCACATCATTACAGCAACATGTCCTGATAAAAGTCTCTGCATAAAACAGAAGCTGCGAGCTTTGATCGTCAGGCAGGATTGAAATATAATCCCTCTGCAAACTCAAAGTTATTTTCTCCACAGGAGCTTCCTGTATCAGACTGACAGAAGTTTAGGAAATAAGTTTGGCTGGACTTTGATATTATATTCTGGAAAAAAGGAGAGACTGTATTGAATATGCGTATGTACCTATATCTCATTTTACTTAGTCTCAGTGTCAGAGGGAGCGAGAATTTTAACATGTCCAAGTGAATTTCCATCATCTCCTGTATACATTCTGCTAAGTGGATTAGTTCTGACTGACTCATCAGGACCACGTTGGACTGGCATCTGGCTGTCAGCAGGTGGTTGTGTCCAGCAGCAGGACACACCCAGAGCTGGAGGGAGTCGGTCAGTGACTCGATGAAGGACACTTCAGCAGGGCAGACGGCTGCCAGCACAGAGATTTGGACCTGCGTCCTCCAGCTGAAGGAAGGTCTCTTAACCCAGTGTACCTGGTCGCTCAGCATGCGTAATTAAATAAATGTTGGGCCTCGACTTTCTTCGCCTCGATAATCAGTAGATTTAACTCGTAAGGACAGACACCTCTCTCTTTAATACTAGTGCAAAGATGATACCTGAGTTTTTAAACCAATAAAAAAGAAGAGCTAAACAAAATTACAAATCTCACCCAGCATTAAGCATAAACTTTCAGTACTTAACAGTTTTGGTCCCAACACAATTAAGCCCTCCACATTCATTTTGCATATTCACGCCTACAGGTAGGTGTCCTGATGTTTGGGATAGAGGGGTAGGGCGGAGTATCGGGGCAATATGGTTGTCCAGACAGAGGTTTTTCTTTTAGAGGCACATTTCAAACAGAGGATCATGAAAACTTTCTGTTGTTTCAATGTGTTATGGTCCTTTTCTTTATAACAAAATAAAACAGTCCCTAATAACTTGTTGATGTCTTGGTTGCTAACTAGCTAGCTAGCTGGTGTTGCATTGTTGTTGCCTCTAATATCAGTTCAAACTGGCAGGATAGGATCACAGGTTGCTAATGGAGGCAGTGTTCTTTTTTATTTGATGAATTACATAATCAGCATCAACAACTACTGATCATATATGAGGGTCTTTCAAGGACGTGCCATTTCAAAGGAGGAGATTTCACTCATTAATCTTGGTAACTCTGCTAACTCTCTAAAAACTGTGAGGGGATTGAGCTTTCGATACTCAACGTTTGATACATTTCGATCAGGATCTGAAAAGTATTTATTGTATTTATAATATTAGAATTATGATATTACTTTACCAAAATGGTCAACAAGAGAAAATAAGCCATGAAAATAGAAATACAACTAAATAAGTCCATTGACTGTCAGTCAGGCTGGACACCAAAAAAAAGCTAAATCAAGCAATTCATCTCACATTAATCAGTTGAAACCAAACCCAACCAAACCAACCGCTACCAAGACAAACTGCCATGTCAAACCATACCGAACCAAACCAGGCTGAGCTAAACGAAATCAGAACCAGAATCAAATTCAGCAAAAAACTTGTGCAGGAGTTTCCTTCAGAGGCCTCCATCTGTGTCATTGCAGTACTCACAAGCGATGATGTTGCCATAGCGATTCTTGTTGCGGTTCTCGTCCTTCTTGGCGGTTTCCCAGGGCGCCGTCTGTCCCTCTGCCAGGGCCTGAACACACACATGTACACGTGGCACACACACACACACACACACACACATACACATTTCATATTGAGGTATGAACACAGAGAAATATGCATGCACATATGGCCTGATGCCCAGAGCTTGTACGCTGACACATGGGCAGGCAGAAGTTAAAACAGCGCTAACATGAATATTAATGAAAAGACAATCAACCGACAGTGGAACAGGCCACACTCTTTACCACTCAGGGCGCCGAGGGAAGAACGGCTGGAACTCGCCGTTCTCAGAAGATGGCAAAGCTCGCAGGCGGGTCATCTGTGACTCAACTTTCACAACTAAAATAACCGACCGTACCCGGGCATGCTGTCTCTGATTTATATTCATGAAGCAAAAATATATATATATGAAACTGATTTACATAAATCCGCTTTTTATCGTCATTCTAATAATGTATTGCTTTCTTCTACTTTCTGCACGTAGCAGAGGGTTAAATGACAAGTTATAAACTCAAATTATGAGAAATTGTTGGAACAATTGCTCGTAATTGTATTAAATTGGTCTCACTGTCAGAGGCAGGGAGAATGTGTAGTGACCGGTCTGTCTGAAAAATGACACTTCAATATAATTTTAGTGCTCAAAACAACTAAGAACGTTTATAAAGCTGAATATCTAACTGCATTTTTCAAAATAAAATCATTACCAGGAGCAGTATTGATGAGAATAATAGTGGAACTACAAGTCATTTTGCTAAGTCCAAGGTCCACTTCTCTTCTACCGATATGAAAGATCTCCTCTTGCTTCCTTTGTTGTAAGTTTTGGTAATTTTCTCTAAAAAAAAGTCTATAAAAGCAGGCCAAAATGTTCAACCTTTCAACTAGAAGTTATGGCAAGAAATACTCGAATGGCAGAAAACCCAAATCTACAATGGGTCCCAATCAGGCCAGGTAACTGCTTTGAGCCAACTTAGAGAGAAAACACGACCCCTTTCCAACGTTACTGGCAGAGGTAACGCATCTGAATTCCCACGCTGAATTAAAAAGCAACCAACAGCAAGGAGCAATCTGACAATCGATTGAAACAAACAAAAAGAAGAAAGAAAATGAAAAAGTGCAGGTACGGGAGCTGGGGAGAAGACGTAAAAGTTTGGGTTCACTGTTCCGTTGGTTTGGTCTGAAAGAGAATTTTCTGTCAGTTGTTTGTTGGAGGAGAGAAGACAGATTGTTCTGTCTCCCTGCTGTGATGCTGGCCCGAGTGACAGGCCGACAAACAGAGCAAGGACACAGTGGCGTGCATGCAACTTCCTCTTCTTCATTATCAGTATTATCGTTATTATTATTATCATTATGAGACGAATGTGGGTGAGAATGTGCTCACCACATGTGTACGTCCCGTACACGCATGCATTCGTACATAATACAAAAAAAGTGTGTGTGTCTGATCTCTCTCTTGTGCTCAGCAACCAAACCCCAACTCTCAAAGGTCGCCATATGGACCCTGAACTATTATAACACACTGGAAGAGGTCACATGTGCACGCTTACACACACACACACACACACACAAAAACACACACAGAGTCTTTCTCCCTATAGGGACGAGGGGAACAGTCCTTTCAGAGTCCATTAAGGGCTTAAGAATCCCAGACAACAGCTTTCAATTTCAGACAGTGATATGACCTACATACACACACACACACACACACACACACACACACACACACACACACGGACACACACACACAATTCCATACAAATGCACTGTGACAGAAACAGACACCTTAACTTATCGCCCAGTCAAGCAGAAAATGGATTCTTTTAAAGTGGCATATGGGCCTCAGAGTGAGAGAGAGAGTGTGTGTGTGTGTGTGTGTGTGTGTGTGTGTCCATGTGTTTGTGTGTGTGTACTGTATGTGTCTATTTTTTCTCCATCTCATATATTCATTTGCGAAAACTGGGCCCGAAAATTGTGTTTTGGGATATGTTTGTAGGTAGGAGGCGTCTGTAGGAGGGTTATGCATGTATGGAAGTGTGTGTGTGTGTGTGTGTGTGTGTGTGTGTTCGTGCGCACATTTACATAAGCTGTGGGCTGGTTGCCCTTTTTTTCAGCCTGCAAAAATAAGACACTCTTTAATCAAACTCCTCTCATCTGATATCTGTTGCTTTTTGAGATTATGAAATATTCTATATAAAAACATACAGCGGGGCGGGTGGACAGAGGATGAGACACACGCACACACACACACACACACACACACACACACACACACACACACACACACACACACACACGCACATACATGTACGTACACGTGCATGGTGAGTGGATACTTTAGTTTTCCATTGTGCAAAATAGTTCATATCATTAAAATAAATCTATTGTGAAACAAGTTCCACAGAATATCAGTTGAGGAAACTTTTGAAGGTATATTGTTTTTTCTGAAGAGCACTTTCATACTAAATCAGTAGAGCCTGACCGATGTTGGCTTATCCCAGATATACTGGTATCGGCGTATATTATGTCCAAATAAGAAAACTTGTTTTTAAGAGATTATATTCCAAAAAAGATTCTTAGGGACGTAATTATTACATTTCCAGAGAAGTTTACTGTTACAGTGCACTGATAATAAAAGGTATTGTTAAACTTTAATATGTCCTGCCTCTGTTAAACGTGTCTGTCAAGTGTTTGATATCCACATTGGAAGATCACTGCCAGTACATTGAATCGATGATAAACTATGTTAAACTCTAATGTGTGATGCTCTTAAAGACAATTAACTTGAAGGCATGATTGCTGCATCATGGTTACAAACCTTCAAACCAGTCAAATTGCTGTTCATAAATTGTAGCAAAGGTGACCTTTGAACTTTTGAATATCTTCACTTCATAATTACTCCTAAGAGATATGAAATCTGTTTTTGTTTTTGTCATACTTCATCATGAATTGATGAATAATGTCCAAAAATATGTTTTGCGAGGTCATAGTGACCTTGACCTTTGACCACTCAAATCTAATCAGTTCATCCTTGAGTCCAAGTGGACATTTCTTCCAAATATGAAGAAATTCCCACGAGATGCTCGTCATACAGTATATCACGTTCACAAGAATGAGATGGAGGGACAGACGGACAACCCAAACATACCGCCTCTGGCCACGGCTATCGAGCGGAGTCATAAAAACTCAAGGTATGAATGAACCAATGGACACCTTCTGCCATTATACTCTAACCTGAGTGTACTTAAACTCCCAGAAGTCAAATAGCTTAAACTGGATTATCTCATGTGGAGCCACACAGACACTGGTTATCAAACACTTGTGGCAAAGACATGTTACAGATCCAGAGATACTCATCAATCTATTTTGTTATTTAGAAATGAGAGCTTTTTGATATATGGTGTCACAGTCATACAGTTTATGTGAATTGATTTACATGATCTAGATGCACCATCTCCTTCAGTTTTCATTAAGGTCACTACAGATCATATGTTAGGATGTGGACAGGACAGAGTGTTAACCACACCGACCGACCGACCGGTCTTCAAACAGAATACTCCCCTTTAAAGCAAAAGGTGTAGTCCCAGTGGGGCGCGGCGCGGTGACAGCGTGGCTGCTGTCAGCGTAAGTGGGGTTAATGGGCTTCAGCGCTGGAGGTCACACCGCACACGGACAAGAAGACGCCATATGGGACGGGGTGGCAGACACACACACATGCTCACACATTCACATACACACACACATACAAAATGCTGATTGACACAACTTTACAAACAATAACTTCTATTTATAGACAGGTACACAAACACACTTCTAAGATCGAGCATGAGAATAATATACACTGTATTATGTGTTTGTTATTACGTCCACTGCATGTCTTTCTCCATTAGCTGGTAGTGACAGCTGACAGCTAGCAGTACTTCTAATAAAGCTCCGTTCTCCGTCTCTCTCTCACTCTCACACACACTCAAACACACACACACACACACCCGAGAGAATAAATCACATTTGCTCTCCCCTGAAACGTATCAGTGGGTATAAACCAAAATGACAGGAAGTAAATGAAAATATAACATACGGCATCACGAAGGGACAATTTTCAACACGCATGCAGAGTCGGTAATAGAAAATATTCATTCTTGAGACAGAAAGAATGTGACTCTCCCTCGTGTCTTTTTAAAAGATTCATCTCAGGCAGCGGAGACAAAGCAAATGAAGGAAGAATAAAGTGAAGACAGGAAGGAAGGAGGGTTCGGTACAGGGATAGATGAAGGAAAGCGAGAAATGAGGATTTGGTAGGAAAATGATCCCATGGTAGAGCGCCCATGACAGAGAATGATTGTAAAAACGTCTCTCCGTGATAAACGGCGCTCTAAACAAACAGTCAGCCAACCAGGGGAGAGAAAGATGAAGTAAAGAAATCAAGGACTTAGGTGAAAAGAGAAAGGAGGGGGTGCCAGACAAATACAGGAAGACTGAAGAAAAGGAGATACAAGGAACGGGATGCACAGGAGATAAAGAGAAACAGGAAAAGACGGAGAGAGTAACGAAATACGATTGGAAGAGGATTAAAGGAAGAGAGAGCAAAGAGTGGTGGAGGAACAGAAAGAGGACAAGCACAAACTTGTAAGAAAGTCGGAGTGAAGATATCGAACAAAACAAAGTGAGAAGAGAACAGAAAGTAAAGGACAGAAAGTTTGTTTTAGCGTCAGCCTGTTTGTTTTGTCACCATCAATATTAATGAGGTGAAGTGTTAATAATTGATAAGAGTCGTCTTTCCTCATTAAACCAAATCCAATCGCACAAATTCTCTGATTCACACACAAACACACACACATTGGACAACTGGGACTGGGACGAGAGGAAAGGTGAGGAAATATGGATGCCACACTTTCAAAATAAAGTAATCTAATTAGAACGTGATCCTGCTGGAGATGCAAACATTATTTATTTATTTCAAATAATATAATGAATCTTAAACATAAATCTAATAAGATGTGCTCCATGAGGACACTCAAACATTACTTGACATAAAAAGGTTTTCATTCTTAAATACGTATCACACAAACGTCGCTTTAATGCAAACCAGCATCTCATCTCTTAACAGTCGAGGGCAGCATCAGATCTGCTCTGTTTGCTCTAACAATTGTTTTTCACTGTGGCGAAATCAAAATACATTTCCAGTCAAAACAGCTTCTGACTTTTCATAACTGTGCAGTGAGTCTGCTAACTTCTGTTCAGGGTCACGGGGGGCAGCTGAAGCAGATCCCATTTTGCACCTAACAAGACATGATGCCGTGTTGTTCAGCGCCGGGCTTTGCATCAGCCACACACTTTTACTGTCAGGACACACATCTCTCTCTGACTCTGCACGTATATTTATATATTGTGGGGTCACACAAACATTTTATTACACCTATAATCCCGGTGCTGCAGCTGCAGACCTTTGACCTTCGTACTAATGGCTGCTTGTAATGTTGTCAATCCAAAGATTGATGCCTCTTTTACTGTTGTTCTCATTATAAGCCTATTTGTGTGTGTTTTGTGTATTTACCTCATACTCCTCCTTGAAGCCATAGCCCTGTCCACATTTCATCTGGGTGATGTGCTGAAGGAGGTCGGCGACTCGAATCGCCGGCTGAAACTGTCCTGCCTGGAACTGACCTGAGACATTTTACAGAGAAAGAGACGGGAAGACATGAATATGTAAACAAGAGGGGAGATGCAGTAAGCATGTGGGAGGGAGAGTGGGCGGATAGATGGCAGGAAGGATGGTTGAAATTATTCTAATCAGACTTCATGTACTGAATATTGAAGCTCTGCTAAACCATAAACCGGGTAACTAACATCGCAAAGTACATTTATAGATGACTAAAGGAAAAAAGCTCCTGACAACACAGTGTATTGGCTGTAGTAGTGAAATAACTGACTTTGTGAGTTAATTGCTGTGTCTCTTCATAACTAACCGTCTTCGTGTGTTTGATTATTTCATTATCAAACTGGTTCACAGATTCTGTGCTGTGCAGGAACTAACAGTTTGAGGCGACAGACCTTTGGTGTAATCAAGCTGTGCTGTGAACCCTGCTGTTATTACAGTTTGGGAAATCGGAAACAAACTGAGAGAACTTTTGACCTCCGCGGCCTAAAATACAAGCTTCGACACTCTGGTGCGACTGGGAAGTCCCGCCTGGCTGCTTTCTTTTTAATTAATCTCATGAAAATAGCTTGAAACACATTTGTGTAGCAGGAGCCAAACACTCGGTACGTTCTCTCGTCCAGGCTGTCAGTTTTGATGAGGTGAACTGCTTTCAGCTGACACTTCTCTAAATGAGAAAACAGCTAATTTACTGGCCAACTGATGATGTCACTGAAGAACTAACTGATCAAGGTATCGGACTAAACAATAGTGACTAAATTAACTTAACTTAACTAAACCAAATTAACCTCCATCTCACAAAATAGCTTGTTAACTGTCAATGAATTAGCTTTAACACATGTCTGACTGACAAACTTATTTAGGGACTATCTGACTGACTTACCCAGCCTATTGGTTAACTAATTAATTAATTAATTAATCAGCTAACCACATGCCAGACTGACTCATCATTCAACAAAGTGTCTAACTTCCTACGTTGTGTGCACATACCGCTCTGGTAGGAGAGCTCCACGGACTCACAGCCTCCGTAGGGAAAACTCTGCAGGGTCAGAGACGGCTGGGCGAGCGACGGCTGGCTACTGTCTGTAAATCGAGGGAGAGAGAGAGAGAGAAGAGAATGTTACCATGACAACACACCACTCCTCTATGCCAACCCCCGATTCACCGCCACACACGCACACTCGCTACGTAACGTGCACTGTATCGACACACGCCAGGTGACAGAAGATTGGCCCGCTGATGACAAGTGGTGAGCTAAACGAGTCAGTTAGCGCCCCGAGCTCTGATTGGTGGGCACAGCCTGAGGACAGTTAATTAGAATATCTCTCCTCCAATTAAGGAATGGGACAGATTGATTGGATGTGTGTACGGGCTCTATTAGTCGGGGCAGATGGAGGGATGGATGGAGGTTTCTGGGGACTGATGGAGGAATGTCACATGTCGAGAACTGCGCCCGAGGAGCATGAAATAAGGAAAGTCTTTTAAGGCAAGTTTTGAAGGGTTTTTGTGAAGGAAGCTTGCAAAACTGGGTGATGGCAAATACACAGGTGCTGAAGAGGAAGGTCCCTGTGTGATTACCTGTCTGTGGGTTTATTTAGACCTATTTCTATTACTTATCTTCTTAGTAATTGTGCATCATCTTGGAATCAAGTAAAAGTCTCTGTTGGGCAAATCCAAAATGTGATGTGCTTACAAAAACAGGCTGACTGAGAGAAAAGGAAATGTGGGAAATCAAGGCACAAGTTAAAGGAAAGAAGGACATTAAGTGCATCAAAATGTGTGTGAATGTGGGAAAAAGTTGGAAGAAGTCTCTCTGAGCTGATATCATTTGACAGTTGTGGAGTCTAAAAGCTTTCAATCTTCTCACTGTGGTGTTAATAAGTAAAATGGCATTATGTTTTGGCGCTGTGGTAAAAATTGCTTCTGACAACCAGCCGGGCCCGTGGACTCTGCAGTCAGAGTGTGTATGTGAGCGTCTCAGAAGGAAAAGGGCCTGTAATATAAAACTTCATGACTCTATGTTTTCTTAATGGAGCTATTTGCATGTTAACGATGGCTGTGGATTCATTAGTGGCCTAAAGTGGCTTCTCCATGAGCCAATCTAAACACCGGCTTCCCTAAACGAATGAAGAATGAGCCGGCCACATGGGTCACTCTGCAGCGCCTACTTGGGCGGGTGTGTGTGTGTGTGTGTGTGAGTGTGTGTGTGGTCAAGAGAAAGGAAGACGGGATGAAAAAAATCTGGCGAGGAGATCTAATTGGTGCTACGCTTTGTGATTAAAAATAGCTGACAACTCCTGTTGTGTGAGAGGAGGAGCCGATGAAAGAGCAAAAGACCAGACGAGAAGATGTGCGATGAAAGGAGAAGAGTGGATGAAAAAGGGGGGAGACAAGAGAGAGAACAGATGGGAACAAACGGAGGCTAAAAGACGACGGTGACAGCGAGGAGGGAGAAGAGGCAGAGTGGAGAGAGGATGCAGTGAGACGAGGGAGGACAGTTTAGAGGAGGGGTGGACGGGAGACAGATGAGGGGGAGAGGTGAAAGAAAGACAGGAGGAGAGAGTTTGGGGTGGGAAGGAGAGATGAAGAGAGGTCGGGACAAACACAAACTATCTGCTCACTGAAACAGAACCGGGTTTCTCTCCTCCTTCACGCCGTGTCTCCAAAACAGTCCAGTTAAGAACTTCATCCCATCACATAAATCACTCTAAACCCCTCTCCATCTTCTCCTGTGCTCCCCCATCTCCTGTTACCAACTGGGATTGGAAAATACATTTTAGAGGAAGTAAAACTGCCACCTGGAGTCAATCCAGGAAGTGGGACCCTCCTTAAACTGCACAGAGATCATGAGGTGGAGCTCAGGATGGATGTTTGTGTGCTGTACTGAGTAAAGACCGGCTATATGTCTACACTGACTTTAACTGAGAATATTGAGGATATTTATCCAAGATAACCAAGAGAAAAACATTATTGATCTAGTTGCCAAGAGCCAGTATTGTAGGGAAACATAACAAGTAAATATTTACAAAACATTTTCTGGTCGGCATAATTAATAATTTCCTACATGTTTGCTGATGTAAATGTGGCCTATATGAGCAGAATATTAAGCAGTCGTGCTGCTTCCATAACTCGTTCCTTCCTCGGCTGATGTTGTTCCTCTAAAAAGGGGCAGCGGCTGCTTTACAGTCCAACTGAGCTGAAACTACTTGTCTGTAAACTCGCCTGTTGTTCCCTGACCTCCCAAAAGCATTTTTCAAACTCACTGACATTTTCAAATATATGAATACCAGCGGGAGACATTGTGCCTTCGCTCGCCTTTCCTGACCTCTTTTTTCTTCTTACATCCCTTCTCCTCCCTCTGTTCCCACTTTTTAATTGCTTTCTCTCTTCCTCAGTACATTCTCGTCCTCCGCTTTCTCCTTTAATTATAATTAATGAATGATGTGTTGGTGCCGTATCTCGGTTTAGTTGGCTTATTTATTTACTGGTCGCGGCACTGTGAAGGCATCACGCCACCCACACGTATACATACACACGGATACAACATGAAGTGACGGAACAATCTTTACAAGAATCATGAAAAAATATACATAAAAAAACATAATCACACAAAACGAAAAAACATAGACTGCAGGGGTCACACACACACACACACACACACACACACACACACACACACACACACACACACACACACACACACACACACACATACATACATACATAAGCCCTTTGTCTCTGAAACTCTGAAAAATTCCCAGGGTTCCTTGCAGCTGTCTCCAAGGTCACAGGTGTGTGTTTTGTGCGCGTTTGAATGCAAATGACTAACTTCTTACATACATGAATGTGTGTGCGGGTGTGTTCCTGCACTAATATGAGTGGGTGCATTTGTATGCCTACCTTTAAGAATGTAGGTGTGTGTGTGTGTGTGTGTGTGTGTGTGTGTTAAGTCCCACCAAGGTCAAATATGCATTAAGCCAGGCATGAAATGGAGTCATAGCGGCAGCTCCACAACACTGACTATGATGAAGACATCTCAATGCTAATGGGGAGATTTATTGACCCCACAGTCACAAGGGTGTGTGTGTGTGTGTGTGTGTGTAATGCAGAGACATATGGAGAGCACTGAGTGTGCACAGCTCGTGTGTGTGTTCGACAGTGTAAGAGAGAGGCATTGATCGAGAGAGAGAAGAGTGTGTTGGGAGTTTTTGGTGTGTGTGTGTGTGTGTGTGTGTGAAGGCCGTTTACACTGTCGGTGAGTGTGTATGTTAATGCAGTCCTTCATGCTTGGCAGTGTGCTATATAAAGTCCCCTCCTCCCCCCGTGTGACTTTATTAAGACTCTGTTATGGATGACTTGGACGAGGAGTGTCGCTGCGTTAACTCTTCACACGTCCACGCAGCCAGTGTGTCTGTCCGTCCACCTGGGTTTCTGTATTCTACATCAGCTGACAGAAATCCTGCCAAGTTCCAGGTAACATGTTCTTATGAAGCCATGTAGCCTTCACTTTGCATTATTAATGAAAATATTATGTCCACTCGGACCTTTGAAGAAGCAGTTTTAGGTATCGAACAACCTGGAAACACTGTTTTATTTTGTTGTATATTCGAGGGTCTTTTTTTTTTACGTATCCTGAATTCTGGTTAATTCAGCTACAACCAGGTACTTACATCTAACTCATCAATCTAATGCTTTTAAATCAAAGTATGACGCCTAAGTTACCCCTCAAGTGTAATATTTGCCCTCTAGTGCAGAAGTGTAAAGAGCAAAAAGTCTGAGTTGGTAGCGTTGAGCGTTTGTGGAGACAAGTATCCAGAACAGTGTCATCCAAGTAAAATGTGTCATTATCCTTAATCGTGATGAGCTGAAAATCCTCATTGATCTGAAGTTCCATTCTGATGCTGCTTTATAAACTGTTTACCTATACAATTTCCGTGTAGTGGCCCCAAATCCATTTTCTTTTTGCCCCGTCCATCCCAAGTATCCACACAGATACAGATTATGTTGCACTCGTTCATCCCAACGAGTCAGCAGATGGTCAGGGTGGTTAGACGGCTCACACACGGGAGTTTCCCCCAGGACACTGGGATTTGCATCCCATGTGTGACCAAGCGTGAAGATTAATGTGTTTTTAAGTGATGTAACACGAGCAAGTTAATGTAGGTAAATTACGTAACCTAAGGATTGTAAGTGACATGACTGAACGCAACCGGAAGCACTTTTTGTGCCTCAGCCAACCACAATGTGACCTAACCTGACTGTGGAACCATTAACATGCCATTCACAAACTTTATTGCATCCTGTTTGCAGGATTCTTATTCCCATAAAAGCCTTTCAGGCGACGGGTGTTTAAATTAGCATCTGCTATAAACACTTTGTCTGTCACACTGTCTTCTTATGAAGATATAAAAAGATAACAGATCATGTCTAGATATACAAAAATAACATAGTTAAGCAGTTGATGAGATCTTAGTTCAAGATATAATCATAGATTAAGATTTTAATTGGCAGCTGCGCACCAATTAGAGGTGACGGTTTTCTGCAGCCCTTCCATAATCCAATACAAGTTAGTGAGATCGTCGATACCTGCCACTAGCAATGACTAAATCCAATCACACTAAAGAAATAACTTCATTACAGTAACAACTGGATGTCTGCCCTTACAGAGGAAGACCCTGCTCTTATTCACTGCAGTATTCATCAGCCAAAACACATACGAACACACATTACGCACTAGTAAAATCTATCTATTATCATCTAAATACTTGGATAAAAACAGTTACAATCAAATAACCTGCATTTAGTTATTATCAAAAGACTCCACTGTGCTGCACTTAAATACACAACAACTACCATACACCTGCCTCCTTTACCGTCTGAGTACATCACACCCACAGGTGGACTCCACAACTCCAACAAATATGCAGCCAACAGAAGGAATCTGTTGTACCAGCAACGTCTGAATTCACACGGTGCCTTCAAATGCAAATAACATTCTCTGCAAACCTTTCAACATTAAAGGTTAAGAGCTGTAAACACTCACGCTGCTCCAAGATGGAAATATTAGCGGGAAGTGTTTTTCTCTTTTTTAAAAAAAACCCACCACAGTAGAAAGGTGTAAGGTATAAGTTCAACTCTCTCTCGCTCTCTCTTCCTCCTCCTGTCTTCTCCGAAGCACAAGGTCAGGCTCAGCTTCGTTTTATTGCCGCAGAGCCCGGCTGGTGGAATTCTCTTCGGTATGGATGAAAAATCGCTCTGATATTTGAAACACATTACAGCCTGTAGTGGAACAGTGAACCGCTAGCATAAAAGATGGAAAATAAAAGTGCAGCTGAGCCACAGTCCAGAGGAGGAGGAGGAGGAGGAGGAGGAGGGGGGAGCTGGAGATTGAAGGAGATGTAGACAGAAATAAGTGGACGAAACAATGGGAAATAAGAAAGGAAATGGAAAGATTCTTGAGCCAATCAGGGGCTGCAGGACATCTAGGGCTTCCTACATTTGTCATAATATGTGAACCGTTTATCAGTAAGCTTTATTTTGAAAGTCTAACTGAATGTTATCTATGTATTGTAGCTAGCTTACCTACCCATTAATGCGCAAAACTAACGCTACAGGGCCATTTTTGAAAACTTCAGAGTGAGAACATGTTGAGAAAAAAGGGAACGTATGAAAAGGAAATAAGCGGGAACGTATGAAAAGGAAATAAGCTTTATTTTGAAAGTCTAACTTAATGTTATCTATGTATTGTAGCTAGCTTACCTACCCATTAATGCGCAAAACTAACGCTACAGGGCCATTTTTGATAACTTCAGAGTGAGAACATGTTGAGAAAAAAGGGAACGTATGAAAAGGATGAGTGAGAAAGAATAAAAATATAAAAAGAAGGAACAAGGCAGAAACATAAATTGAGTTTGTGGGGGGAAAAAAAGAGGAGCAGTTCTCCTTATTCATTCAACTTAACGTGACTTGAAAACTGAATTCATATTGAGAAGCCAAAAGACAAAACCAAGACACAAAAGACAGTGGAGCTAAAAGTAAGCCAGAGAAAAAAAGAGCAGCAGGAGTGATCAGCGGAGGAAGAGACGGTGAGGCAGCGGAATATATATCTGGACTGCAGGTCACAGAGATCAAATGGTCTAGACAGTATCCCAGCGTTATACCTCATTTCACTTCCCTGCTCCCGACACGACGAACACAAATACTGACTCACACAGTCCAGCCGAGAGGTGTGTGTGTCTGCGTGCATGTGCGACGTGCGCACGAGGCCACTTCCTTTGGAACTCACAGGCGGCCGAGTCGAACAAAGATATGCAAGTGTGTGTAGGTGGGAGTGTGTGTGAAAGTTACCTGCACGGTGATCTGTGAAGCCGCCGAGCAGCTGCACAGCAGACAGACGAATCTGCCTCACAGTTTCTTTTCTAACGGAAAATCGGGTCTTATCTCGCAAGTTGGGACCAGGGAGAGAAAGAAACTGGTGGACGGAGAGACTTCCAGACAGATATTTCTCTCTGCTGAGAGCGGAGGATTAACTTCATATCCTCGCTGGGCAGGGAAGAAGTGTTTGCCTCCTGCTGCTCAATATGCTAGTATATGCGACTGCGGGATGAAGATAATTAAGAGAAAATGTGAAGGATTAAAGTCACGATGTGCCATATTTTTATATAAAGAAATGTCTGTTATGCTGCAGTGAGCTGACAAATGGAACACAACCGTAATTATTTCTTATAATCATCCACATTTGCTGTTCTGTCTGACAGAAGGCGAACAGAAATATATGTACCTGTTCTTTTCTGCAGATTTATAAAGCTTTGCGTACACCTGATTCTGTTTTTCAGTCGAAACAAGTCTGCACTAACAAGCTGTAGTTCTGCTTCCTTAATTGCTCATAGAAATATTCTTACACATTTGTTTGCATATCAGTAGTTAGTGCCTGTTCCACCACTCATTAGAGCTGTCAACGAGAAGAACGGCAAACAAGAAAAAGTTTTTGTATCCGACCAGTTCAAGCGCAAGGATAAAGTGTTGTCAGTGAACGTTTCTGCAAGCACACATTTGTGTCATAAGACGTTCAACATTACGTGTTCATGACCTGACTGGATGCAAAGGAGATGGCGGTGGACTTTCAGGCGAGTGACCACAGCTCGAGACTGCGTTACAACTAGGGATGCACCGATTGTGAAATTCTGGGCCGATGCCGATACCGATGTTTAAAATAACAACTTGGCTGATGGCCGATGTTTTCCGTCTTTGGTGCCACAGAAACATTACTGAACTATTTTAAAAGTCTTTCAGCTCTTCATCATACCGTTATTGATTGAGCACAAATTCAATTAAACAAATTTATGAAACAAAAACAACCTTTAATGTCAATGTTTAATTTTAGTTGACATTTAAGATAACATAGCATAGTTATATCTTCCCCCCACAAGAAAGGAAAAAAGAAAGGTTCCTCCCGAGCACAGTGTATATGCAACATTAAAATCAACATAAACATCATGACGATGGCAGTTAACAAGCCAAACATCGGGCCATGCCGATGTTCGGCCGATGCATCGGTGCATCCCTAGTTACAACACTCGTAAGCTACTGGATATTTTTAACGGGACCTTGGTACAATTTCCAAAACTTTTCTTTGTGGAAACCCAAGTGGTTTCTGTCTCTAAACCTACCCGGATCGTAGGCACGGCACTGTCACAACATAAAAAATGTGTCTGGACTGTGTAAAGACAGATTGGCCTCTACATTTATAGCTGTATGTATATTTATCTAAAGCTATATATGATGACGGAGGACACAAACCGAGAGGGGCAGGAGTGTAAAAGATTGACAGACTAAGTGGCACACAGACTAAAAAAGACTTTTCAAAGGGTGAGTGACTGGACACCACTAGATGTGAATACAGGCTTTGTAAGCAGGCGGTGAATACGTGGTCGCAAAAGAGCACAGAGGCTCAATCTTCCCCGAGCACTTAAGGTTAAACATTACTATCTCTCAACCCTGCTCTCACCTTCAATTACCCAGCACTGCCACATTATGGCCAAACAAAATGACTACCATTAGCCATAATCACCTTACATGCAGCCTAATGCTAAGCCGAACTAGACTGGGGGAAAATAATTGCCCCTCAGTCACGCTGTGGAAAAAACTACTTCCAATACGAGCAGGGCTATGGATAGAAATTATGAGCTCTCCACACAGGAGGCGACGCTGGACCATCTTCCACTTCCGCTGCGCAGGAGCACAGTTGTTGCTGAAGTGTTTTAAGTGCGGTGCATCTTTAAATAGCCTCCAAAAGACACATTAAAAAAGTAAAATGTCACATCACCAAGCTCTGCTGGACTGCTGAACCTTTCTTCACTACTCTTTGTGTAATTCCAGCCTTTTAGCTTTTCTGAGTTTCCCCGAGAAGAACAAATAGGATCCAATCAGCACATTAAAAATAAGGGAGTCCTCAACTGCTGATTGGCTGAGTGGTCTTCTCCGAATCACCTAACTCTTCTCATTTTAAACGTAACTCGATTGGGTGTCTTTTTTTAATCAGAAACATGTTTGCAGTGAGAGTCAGCACCAGACATGAAGGAAACATGACCACTGGAACCTTTCAAGGAGCCTTAGCTGTTTTAACTGGAGGGATTTAGCTCTAATTGTAGTTCCTTGGTTGCATTTCCTGTTAACGAGAAACACTACGGAGGGAGTTGGCTGTCCTGACAAGCCTCGTAAATGCAGCTACATCGGGATAGAATTCATTAAGTCTAGAAGCAAGCATATGTTTTCTCTGGAATTCATATTAGGAGGAATGGGAATATTGCTGGTTCTGTCTCGATCAAAGCTGTTTCTTTACAATCCATTCTTGTTCTAATCTGCCTAATTCGAATATTGTGTAGATTTACTCGACAGGAATGTGCAAGAGAGAGAGAGAGGCTTTCAGTTTCACACCGAGTTCTTCAATTTCCCTCTCGGTTCACGCGACGCATTTGTATGCGTGTATCATTGTCTTCGTGTGAATGCGTGCACCTTATTAACCATAAAAAAGCTTCTGATCCACGGGAAAAAAAACACGACTTCTGCTCCACCAGCAGCGAGTGGCTGTCCTTGGCTGGGCACAAAAGGCTGACGCTTGCTTTGTGAGCCGACAGAGAACGGCGTTGCGTAACCTTTTAACATACATCAGTGTCTGGGAAATTGATTTTTCAGAGGAAAACGTGTTTGCACATGAAATGCACGCTACGCCGCGGTGGCTTTCCACTGATCCAGTGGATTTACGTCGCATCAATGGCAACACTGCGCTGGGCGTGTGTGTGTGTGCACGTGGATTTGTGTGAATGTGTATCTGTGTGCATACTTGCAACTTTCCGGTATGCCCTTGTCTCCCTATGCATATGTTTGTATACTTTTATATGCTATACTATGTGGGTAAGTGTTCGGTTCTCTACGGTCGCTTATGTATGCAGGATTTTGTGAGAGGGAGTCTGTGTGTGTGTGTGTGTGTGTTTCTTTTTGAACCAGCTGTATAGCCTTCTCCATAGCTCAGGTGTTTGCACAGCTATGGAAATGGGATTTTAGACACACACACACACACACACACACGCTAAACCCCACTCTGCATTGCATACTGGATTTACCCAAGCTCCTTCTCCCTGTCTTTGATCCCTCAATCTGTATGTCTCTTTCACTGTCGTCTTAATAACTTTCTTCTCTCTCTGTCTGTCTGCACCTCTCTCTCTCTCTCTCTCTCTCTCTCTCTCTCTCTCTCTCTCTCTCTCTCTCTCTCTCTCCCTCTCTCTCTCTCTCGCTCTCCAAGCTATTATAAAACGGCTCTCACTGGGACCATTCAGGCTCCTGGTCCCATTATCCCTTTTCAAAAGCCTGAAAGGTACTGGAACGTGTCTAAATGTTGGATTCTTACTTTAAAAATTGAAATGTTTTCTATTCGTCTATTAAAAGGAGCTGAATTGAGCCACCCTTTGAGGCCAAACGCGTATGAAAATGAAGAAATGGACTCGACGGGAGTGTTAAGCGTTAACGTGTAGGAACTAACGAAGCTTTTCGGATCAGACGGAAATTATTTGGACAGTATTCCATTCTCAAAGCGATACTGTGTGTGCACTTTTAGTCCTTTTGCCCCAAGTTATCAGTACATTTAACCTGCATAGATGTTCTGTCTTGAGGCCAAACAGAGGCTCTTTTGTTTATTCTTGAAAATTCATGGGTATTTTTAGAGAGGAAACCAATAAGTGATGTTTCCTTTCGATTAGACAGCTAGCTGGGGTATTGCACCAAAATTCAACGAATGAAATTTGTGTTTAGAAATGTTGCCCACTAGAATCTGAATTTCTCTGATGATACTCGGTTCCATCGCGCTTGTGTCATTTTATATTCAACGAGCGTTTTTAGTCGGATAAAAGCATCTTAAACGTATCAGCAGTACATCTCAGATGGGATTAAACAAGCAAACAAGCTAACACATACTGAAACACGCTGTACGCTGTGAACTGGTAAATATTCTCTCTCATTTTCCTCTTTAACTTATTCATTTTAACCCTAACCCTTCCTCCAGCCCTTGTTCATCCATCCCTTACTGTTCACTCCCTTGTTAACCTAGACTGATTATCAGCCTGGCTGACATGAGATGATATCCAGCATTTTTAAGATGACCAGTATCTTTGTTTTGTGTCCAACTGCAAGTACAGTAAGTTCATTACCGAATGCTACAACTCCCAACTCATCAAATACAGCAGCTTGGTCGGTGGCCTTAAGCTTCAAACTATGAGGTCTACTGTCTCTTTTGCACATGAAGGACTCCACGGTCAAGTTAGCAATAACACAAAATATGCAAGACTTTCAAAATAAAGCTTGCTGACAACATATATTATGACTTTTGGGCTGTTATTAACGCAGTGAAACGGCCGTTGTTTGGTTAGGTGTTGACACAAAAACTATTTGGTTAGGTTCCGGTAAAAATCAAACTTTGGGTTACAATAAATACGTCCAGTCTCGTGACTTAAGTAACAGAAGTTGCACGAGTGACGTAACTTACATCATGTAATGTAAGTCAAGTAAGTAAATTCAACTTATTTTCCTTATAACTTAAAACAAGGAGACTAAGAAGATCTTCTGGAGACTGAGCGCCTCTGCTGGCGGAATGAGAAAGGAGGTAGAGGGGATAAGGCGACAGTCGACATGGTGACAGGAAGAGGGGAAAAAAGAACGGCCAGGTGGGGTGAAGACAGGACAGGAGTGAAAAAAGGAGGAGGATGGATGAGAAGAGGTGCGGCAGGAAGATGACGAGGTGGCAGCTGGCTGATAAGTATTATCACATAAAACAGAAACACTCCCGTAAAGAGAGAGAGGCAGACAAATGTCACTACAGCACTTATGCTTCTACGTGTGTGTGTGTGTGTGTGTGTGTGTGTGTGTGCCTGTGCATGTGTGTGAACTAGTCTACTGGTGCAAATATGGCCTTTCACACACACACACACACACACACACACACACACATACATGTGGCACTTTGGCAGGGGCGAGAGCCAATCTCCTTGGCAAAGAATTGGTCAATCTGGCCAACAGGAGAGGAGGGAGGGAGGGAGGGAAAATGAAGAGACAGAGACAGAACGAAGGCAGTGGAAAATGGTTCTGACATTTCATTCTACCCCATGTGTAAACTGGCTGCACGTGTGTGTGTGACTGCACATGAAGTGTGTCTCGGACTTTGTTACCTTGTCGTTAACTTTTACTTGTTTCTCACTCACACACTTCAACACACACACACACTAAGATACATGAAAACACACAAGCTTTAAGGAAACACAGCTTTTTCTTCTCAATGAAGGTTGAGAAGAGACTTAAGTCGAGATTAGTTTTGACTCACCTATAGAAGTCGTGGCTGGAACTGGCTCTTTGGACACTGCACATGTAACGTGACACGCAGAAGGAAGCACAAAGTTTGGTCAGTAAAAGCAACACGGTCACCAGTACACCCCTTCACCCTGACACTTAGCACTACCGCTCCATTTTGCAGGGTCACGCCAAAGGGTACGGTGTCCCGATTCTTTACAGGATACAGCAGTAGGGTGAAGTGTTACGGGGCTGGATGTCCCTTCAAACTGAGGCTTTTCACAGGTACACTTGAAACTGAGGGTTATGAGAACTTTTAATTGTTTTTAACTAAAGCCCAGCAGCGAAGTGTCTAAACTTCCTACTGCTCCTCTGATATGCAGACTGGCAGGGTAAGAGCAAAGGCTGGCAATGTTACCCTGTAGGGCTCAACTATTTCACTATTTGCCAGGTAATAATGTGTTTTTTTTTATTTGATGACTTGATTGATAATGTGAAGTTGTCAGAAAAATGGCAAATGACACTGCTATTTCTGTGTTGGCCCAAGATATTTGAGATTTCGAAGCACGTCATACTTGAAACAAGTCTGTGAATCGCTCTCAGTTCATCCAGGTCATAGTGTTCTCGACAGGCAATTGAATCGACATATAACTGGATTATGGTATTTGTCTCGAAGACGTTTCACCTCTCATCCGAGAGGCTTCATCAGACCACTATCTCCTTGAAACTCTGTTCTGGGGGCAAGGAGGTGCTAGAAAACAATGGGTAGGGGTAAAAATTAGAAATGGGATTGAGCCACATATTGGCTATATATGGTCCGTCCTTATGCTGATGTAAGGAATTAAAACAATCTATGATAACATCAACCCTAGTGCAGGTTTTGCTGTTTTTTTCCTGCCATGTTCATGATTTGTTTTCACCTGTACAGCTCTCTAACAGAAGCGGGGTTGAGCCGAGAGCTAAGGACCATTAGAACATTCTAGAAGTGCTAACATGCAATATAACAACCATTGCAGTCTCAGTATTGGTAAAAGCATTAAGGAGCTGCAGTCGGGTTTTTCTTCACTGTGTCGTTTACAGGGATAGTTTGTCCGGTTGCAGTTACAGCCGCAGGCGGCTTCCACAGCTTCTACAGCCATCGAATCATTGCCTAAAGCATCTTTAAAGATTATGCGTGTGCATATGCGTGCGTCTGTGTGTGTACGAGTGTGTACCTGAGTAGTAGGAATTCAGCAGGGATTTGCTCTGCAGTGTCTTGCTTCCCTGCACAGAGAAAGAGCAGGGAGAGGGGGAGGCTGGGGAGGAGACAGGAGGGAGGCGAGGTGAAAGGAAGGTGAATGAAAAGGACGTGGAAACAAGAGGAAAACGTGGGGAAAGGATGTGAAAATAGGAAGAACGAGGAGGGAGGGGAAAAAGGTGTGGGACGGGATAGAGAGGTAAGGGAGAGAGGAGAGAGTGACAATAACAGAAGCAAGATGAGAATAGAGGATGCGAGAGGGGAAAAACAAGAGGAGGATGCAGAAGATGAGGAGGAGACGGGGGAACGGGGGAGTAAAAGACAATAAAACGTAGAGGACAGCGGAGACGGAAAGTAAGTACGAATCAGGTGAAGGACAAGAGGGAGAAGCCAAAGGAGAGAGAAGAGGTGGGTCAGTGAACTCGTCTATAAAAACACAGAAATCAATCAGCACAGGACACAATTAACAATGAAAGCATAACAAAGGACGATCAATACTCCATATTCAACAGCACGAGCGGCAATCCAATAACACTAATGGCACCATCAATGCTACGGATATTGAATTTTGAAGCATAAAAGTGGTTCCGTCTCGACGAGCGCGCACTCAAATATGACTACTTCAAACGGCGATCGATAGATACGATTACATGATTTTTGCGGCTCGTATGAAGAACGGTGGTGCGACCGAAAATGGATTTACCCAACGGTGAGGAACAGAGCCTGATACAAAGCGGAGGAACGGGATGAAAAATAAGCGTTCACTCTGAAATACCAGGCGATAAACCTGCGGATGAAACCATAACGGGGGTTTGATGCATTCGTCCGACTACGGGACATTTTCCGTGTCACCTAATGCTCGTCGTTGAGCTAACGGTAGCTAACGTAAGCGTAGAAATAACATAAACTACCAACAAGGCTTCCGGCGCAACACAGGAGTTCCACTGAGCCCCTTTTTAAAGACGCCGGCCTCCCTGCTACACTCACATCCATCAGCGCCAGCGATCAAATTGCTACAGTCAGTTCAAAAAAAGGCAACTGTGGGAAGAAAGTCAACAGAACGAAATGGAAAACAGAGCAGAGCCGAGCCGATATACAGTATCACGGCTCAGAAATATGATTCACCATCCGGTCTCTCTTTTAACAGTGACTGATGGCTATGCAGGCCATGCAGATACACTATCTCCCACATACACACACACAGACGGCTAGAGGCTATTAATAAATGATATGTAGGATAGACAAAGGCGCAGATGCACACACACACACACACACAATAAGATAAAACCCAGGGGGACCTCTGGCAGGCTGACTGTGACATATTATACGCTGCTTCATCCCGTTCAATAATCCACAGCAGATATCACAGCGAGCCTACACACACTTATCTGCAGGACCTACAGTTTGTTGGTGTGTGTGTGTGTTCACGTGGTGGTCGAAGCCTTCCTTCACCTCCCTTCGTACTCGCTAAGCAGATGACATGATATGCCTCCTCCCTCTTTTACCATATTCTCTCCATAACTCTTGTATTCTTCCCCATCCATCCTTTGCTTCTTACCTCACCTCTTCAGCTCTACTTTCCTCTCGCTTTTGCAGCATTAGTTATCCAGTTTTCCACTTTTTTTATGTCTCGTTTGGAGTATTTGTTCCTCAAGCTCTAAGGGTAGTCCTTCAAATCTCCACTCTCATGTGAAAGACACATACAGTGCAGAGCGATCCACAAATAATACAGAACATTAAGCATGATGGGAGGTGTTTGAGACACATTCTAGCTAGATACTGAAAAGCCTCTCCACGCTATACGTTACTCCTCGGTGTAAATACATCGCTAAGCCTGTCTATGAAAGTGGCCACTTACAGCATCTTCTAGTATTGATAATGGCGGCTGAAAATTACTGAAAATTACCCATCGTCGTCCCTGTCGCATGAACGTGATAAGAGGAAAGCAGCCGACGTGAGTGAGGGCCTGTGATAGCAGGCACAACTTTTACGTCACGGCCCACGTGCATTCATTTTCTACGATATAGTGAGCTGCAGCACTGCTTGTTCTTCTTCTGGCCATTTTCAGCAGCCAACTGCCTCCACCAGCCTCTGAACCAGAGCAGGGCCGAGTACCCAGAGTCACATCTGGTGTGAGAACAAGCCAGACAAGGACACTGGACAGTATGAGAAGAAAAACCAGACGTGTTTTTTTGAGTATTAAAGCATGTATACCCATTCTAGTATTAAATGAAGATAAATGATGAACCTGAAAATGAGCTTAACATGTCTCTTAGTAGAACAGAATGAGTTTGTTAACCCCAGAAGCATTAACTCTTCCTGTTTCGTACCCTTACATGAAAAAAACCTGGGAGGTTTCCTGTCGAATAAAATGTCAAAATAAATGTCAGCATGACGCCTGACACAGACCTCATCCAGTTCATTTTTTTGTGTAATTTCACTAATTTCTTAAAAAATGAATGTGGTGATAATTGCCTGATGTGAAAATGATCCATGTAGCAGCCCCTCACGTCTAATTCTTATTCATATTCTATTTGCTCCATTGTTTTCTGGCACAAAAGCCCAATTTCCCAACAGCGGATGATTTCAATTTTTTATCTTCTCCCCCTCTCTCTGTCGTCCTCTCTGTCTTCCCCCTCCTCTCTCCTAATACCTCCAAACACAACATATTTTCTCCTCTCCTGTGATAAAATCCCTCTCGTCTCATGCGTACAGGCGCTGTATGCTAATGCGGCGCGAGAAGAAGCCCAACTTTAATACAGCGAGGAGTGCACCTGCATACCATAAGAAATCTGCTTTGACAGCAATGTCCTGTGAAGATAACTGGTGACTGGGTGAGAATGCAATAACACAAAAAGGTTATTTGCTCTGCGAGGGTCCATCCGAGGAAATATTATTGGGTCCCCTACCTTGCGTCAGCGTTTTTCTCTGTCTCATTAGGACTGAGGCTGGATCGGCGACTGTGTGTGTGTGTGTGTGTGTGTGTGTGTGCTTTTTTTCAAATATTCATATGATAAGATAGACACCAACTGTGATAGAGAGACAGCAAGGGAAGGACGACGCTGTGGCATCGAGTTAACAGCCATGAATCTAAATACAAAGTATTATAGTCTGTTCATAGACTCTGCACAAGATGACAAACTAGAGCAGCGTCCCTCTGGATTTTGTGGCTTAACTACCAAGACGTACGTAGATATTTACTCATCCGACGCTGACTATAAAAAGGAAAAGGAAGTCCGATGCCTTTTAAAAGTCCAAACTTCACTTTGCGTTTTCCCCAAATTAAATTAAAACACTAATTTAAAAGCCAAAACTTTATTTTTGGCCCCAAGCAAGGTCTAGTCAGCTCTGCCTGGAAGCAAAAAAACTGAAAACAATCCAGAAGACAGTCATTTATTTCTTTTCCTAAGTCTGCAACACCAGAGACTAATTGGAGGAAAAGAAAGGTTAACTGTTTTGAATACTTCAAGTTAAACACAGGAAACTTTTTCAACCAGCTTTGTACCCATTGACCCCAAAGTCAGATGGAAAGAGAGAACCACGCCTCTTTGATCAAACGAGGGGCGTCTCATCAAACTCCAATCAAACTGTCAAAACTAGGCAATGCTGTTTAACTATAAACCAAGACTCTGATACCACACCGCCTATTTCTTCGCCTATTTCCGGACGATGAGCCAAAAACCAAGCCCTGCCCACTCAGAGTACACCTACCTATAGGCTTTCTACCTTTTGAGTACAAAGGGAACAACAAACAAACATCTTCTCAGTTGTCTTTGGTTACATGTGAGGGCTGTGAAATACTTCCTTAAAGAAAGTAAACTCCTACATGTTGCAAAAAACGCCCAACGGTCAGGAATATTTGACAGCAAAGAAAATCTCAAAGTCTTTTTAAATACCACAGCTTCGACTGTCCATCCGAGGGCGAGATTAAAGCGGCCCCCTTCTAAGTGTTTCAATGCAAAAACATTATTGTATGTCAGAACTGCAGCATGGGCAGTTAGAGGAAGAGCGCAGGCAATTATAGCAGGCATTAGCTTGCTACTTAGTCCCTCTCCAGCACCCCTGGCTTTCAATGGCCGAGCACTCCCGAAAGGCCAGCCTGACATTTTCAAGAGAAAAGTGCCCTTCTGAGAGGCCCTGTCTAATTACCCCGGACACACACACACACACCGTTTTACAAAGAGGTAGAAATATGCACCCACATGGCCACGCAAGCAGAATGACTCTCATAAGTTTATTACAGACGGACGCATACGTGAAACACGTGGAACGCGAGGCATCACAGAGGAGTTTAAGGGAAGAGAGCTGAAACTGATTACAGCTGCACTAAGTAAGATTGGAGGCTAGTGGAGCAGCGCCGCACACTGCTGATATTGGTTAAAGAGGAACATATGGGGAGTTTTATTATAAAATGAGATGTCCACTCTTTGAATAAATGAGTCTGACAAAATGATTAATGGCACAGAGACACAAGTAAATGTGTCTTTTCCAGTAGAGACAAGGACAAAAGAGAAACTTCACCTCGTGTGACAAAAGTTAACTTGCAGCTTAATTTAGCTTCTTTGTTTTCGAATGATTGTACCGTAACAGCACAACATTATTTTACTCGGGTATTCTACCTTTGTTATGTGCTTATACTTGGACTGTAACTAATGATTTTCTTCACTGTCGATGAAGCTGTCAGTTATTTTCTCGATTAATAAACGAGTTGGTTGGTTTAATCACTTCCAATGCACAAGATGACGCCCTAAAATGTCTTGTTTTGTCCACATACCCAAAGATTTCTGGTTTATTGTCACAGAGTAGCTGGAATCGAAGCATTTTAAGCCTACGTGATGGTGCCAGTTGACAGATTTAGATGCACGTTCGAGCTAGGATCAAGGATTTCCACTCACTGAATCCGTTGAGGTCCTGGTTGGAGGTGGAGAACGGGTCGTCTTTGTGCAGGGTGCTGACTTTGGTGGTGCTCTTGTCGGCCGTGGTGACCGGACCCATCTCCCTCTGCTGGGTGGAGCTGCTGGCAGTCTCCTTCTGCTTCTTTGCCAACTTCCTGTAGTCGTATGAACACATACACACAAACACAAGCATACACGTAAAGGTACGTACACACACACACACAAATATGTATATTTAGCGCCCGAACACAATTACATATTTACATACAAACATACATCACAAGACCAAAAACAGTGTCAGGAAGTTGATTCATGATGAAAACAGCGAGCAGAGAATCATATTTATTCATAACATGCAGTGACTTAAACACAGAAGAGACAAATGGCGACATGCATACATGTATGTACTGTATGAGCATTGTGTTTTATGCATCCAGAAGTTCAAACAACACTTTTTTACTTGCTCACAGTGTTAGCAGCCATTTACTGGTGCTATGAGCAAAATGAAGTTAACCTGGGATATTTACAGCAAGGCGTTTAATCCATTTTTATAACACTGTTGCATGGTCTTCTACATTTTGGGACTACTGTCAGTCAGAGCTAGCTAACAAGCGACATGGATAACCAGTAAGACTGCAACCGGGGACTTTCTATCTTGATTTACCTGCTGATAATTTTCAAATTAACCTGAGTTTAATCTGAAAATTGCAAACAAATGCATAAAAAGATCATCACAATTTCACAGAGACCAATGTGACGTCATCGAAAAGCCAAAGACTCTTCGTTTACTGTCATAAATGACAAAGACAAGTAGCAAATTCTGACATTTAAGGAGATTGAACGAGCAATTAACTGATCATAATAGTTGGCGATTAATTTCATTTTGATCGCTGATTAGTGCTTCGCAAAGCCCAAGACGACATCCCCAAATGTCTTGTTCTGTCAGTGTACCGTCATAAACCAAATATCTTTGGATTAAATGACAAAGGAAAAACCTTCAAAGGAAATTCCTCCTTCTGTATCTCATACAGTACCCTTATACTGTCAAAGTAAAATATCCTATCAAAACATTCAATCACAGTGTTTAAAGACAAACTTTCTACATCCTTTGTCATCAAGGACCAAGAATCAACATCAGTTGTTGTGCCGTCTCTGTACACTTCTCGTATGTTTACCAGTAAACATGCTTCTCTTGTAAGATGACTCACATTCTATGTCTTAACTGATTGTGTAGTGAAGTTCAGAGTTAAAAAATAGGAAAAATGTAGTCTTTTTTTTCCCTCCAGAGAAATTAGAGCAGGACAGGCGACGTGAGTCCGGTGGGAGATGATGACATTCAGTACTTTGGTAACATTTGGGCCTTCTACAGTGGCTATATACAGTAAAATGGTAAATGTAATTGCGTGACCGCTGATGAGATTTCCCTCGAGTGTGGTTGTACGCTCGTGATTCTTTTTTCATCTACTCACCGTTCACATGTCACAACTCCCATCTGTTGGAAACTGTGCGATGGCTATTTTGAGTTCCTACCTGAACCTTCAGTTTAAAGTCCACCGAGACACCAGATGGCAGAAATGACAGCGAGTCATTACGATCTAACGCGGACTGGTTAGATTCACCAGAGCTCGGAGAGGCACAACCGTAAAGTCAATTTTTACCGTCTCGTCCTGTAAAAATTACCTCCAGGAGTCAGAATGTTCTACGATCCTGAGCACACCGCGAGTAATAATTAGTGTGCCTCGTTTTAATTTGAGTTGGAGACTGAAATGATGTCAAATGCTACAGTGAAACTGAAATGAACTTCATGTCCTCTTCTACAGTCTGCTACAGCTCTATACAAGGACATGAGCTAGAACATCACCTTGACTGTGCAGCTGGTTTTTAAAGTCTTCATTCACAAAAAAAGGATCTGTCATAACAGCCCCACAAGACTTGTCACATTTTGAAAAGACTCCTTCAGAGGCAGCGAAAAAATGCAGACTTCCTGTCCTGAATTGTCCTATCGTTCAGTTTTCCACATCTTTGGGTGTTCGGATGGCCTCTTTGATGGAGCAGTCATTCAATGCAGTCGGGAAATGCAGCCCCGTCTCCAGAATTAAATGTACGCAGTTCAATCACAGGTATGACCAATGACCGCTGTTCAAGACTGAGTTTCAACATTTGTAAGTGTGAATTTTTTAAAGATATTTTTCAGGAGACCTCGGGACAAATTCAAGTCAAGACGTCTACCAAAACAGGTATTTTAAAGCTGAAAACAAGATCTTCTCCTTTCCTTACCGTATGGTTTTTCTACCAACACCTAACCGGATCACAAGCACAGTGTCGTCACAACATAAACTAGAAAGTTGGACCTAAAAAAATGTAAGTTGCAACTTACATAAATGTAAAGTTTCAAATGTACCCTGCCACCTTTTATTCTGGCGATTAACCAGGGAAATAATATGACTGTGTTGTAAGTATTTGACTTCAGGAAGCCATTAACCACTGGGAAATATAACAGAAGAAAAAAACAATGCAGGATGTGAATAAAGGAAGCACTGATTGTTCCTCTTTAGCAGCCTGGATAGGTTATTGATCACGGGGTGTTTTAGATAATTAAGCGTTACCACTGGTACTTACACTTGGTCAGACATTAGAGAGGCACATCCTGGTGACAAACCTGGAAATTTTGGACTCTACAGCTCGAGCAGAAGCGCCATTAGTTTTAATCTGTGTGAGCTGGACCATTATGTTTGAGAAGGAGGATGCATGATGAACAGTGAACAGTCTCGTGCCACTGTTTCAGACACGTTTCCCCCTTTGACAGTATTCTTATTATCAGTGGAATGGTTCAGAAGCCAGGAGCCTCCTGCACCAGCTGCTGAGGCTGCCATAAAGTTCACTGAATAAAAAATCCAGATCTTGTTTAAAGTCATCTGGGGTGATGATGGATTACCCCAAAAGTCTCCATGCACGCTGCTTCGGTGTCATGCAAAGTTGTGTTTCTGCAATTTCTCAACCCTTGTCCAGGGACACCTGCCTTGTGCTTTATTATTGTCAGATTTAAGTAGGGCTTGCTCTATTCTATTTTCAATGATTAAAAAGCATAATTAAAAACCACTTTAATAGGAATAAAAAAGGACGGCGAGTGTGACATTAGCTATGCTGAAATTGGTTCACGATGCTCCAAATGTTAATTAACATTACTTTCAAATTAAACTTTAGGCTATTAAAATAATGTAGAATATTTTCAGTGAAGAGGCTTTTTTAAAACTTACGAGAGAAATCAAAGCTGTTTGGCCTCTTGGTTTGAGAGAAAGTCTGTTATGTTCGCAAGCATTGACTGAGACCTTGCGGATCAAGGGAATTTCTGTATCGAACATTTTCCTTTATACTATGTGACTTGTTATTTTTCCCACCAAGGATAACAGAGCTACATCTTGACCCACTTGTAAACCAGCAGTCTGGAAAATATGATGTAACCTTGAAGAACATTATGCCCTAAAAGCTTTGGGCTGATCCGGGGGCTGCAGCGAAAATCCAAGGAGAGCCAATAAGCACAGTGGGTTTCTTTTACTTTTGAGAGAGTCCTAAATGGTTTCTGTGTAATTATTATGACTTCACTAATGTGTAACTGCAGCTCGCTGTGGTTAATACATCTGTGTGCAGTCATGCCTTATTAGCTGATTTATTTTGCTAATGAGGGAATAGGTCTCTTCTCCTTCTTCTTCTCGACCAGTCACTAATTTGTGAACAGACTGGCGGGTCAGCCACTTGAACTGGGTGTAACTCAACTCTATTGAGTATCAAAGCAGGCTACCTGAACCAAACAGCGACGCGCCATAATACTATCAACAGATGAGTGAAGACATTTGTGGGTGAAATGCGCAGCTAAACACAGGTCAAAGCATTTAGCATCCTGAATCTGAATCTAATTTTAAAAACAACACGCGCCCTGTTACAGCACGGACCCTGACTGCCACATTGAAGCAATGCAAAACACATTTTTAAAGAAGGGCATGGTTGTATTTTCTAGCCATTATAAGCAGAAAAAGTCAAAGCAGTTGAGGGTCTGTGACCACTGATGCTTTGACCTGTGGTTTGTGGTGCATTTCTGCCACTAAAGTCTCCACAAAGAGTCAGAGTTAACATCTGATAGCTTGTTGTTTTGAACTGTCATCCATGGCATCCATGACAGGCTGCACGCATGCTGAGACAACTACTGAGTTTATTCATGTAGAGAGATATGTACCTAACTTGTATAACTCTCTATTCTGTAACATGTACAGGACGTGCTGTATTCTGGTGACGTGACTCTCTAATGGTCATGTTTGCTTTGGACCCTCACAGAAACGAGGGCTGGATCAAATGGTCAGCTCTTGGTACATAAAGCAACTTAATGTGAGAGACCACCAGCAGTTATTCAGCGTTTTATTTGACCCCACCATGATCTGACATTACAATGGTGGCTAAGAGACTAAGCTGGCACGCTGTCCCCAGATCTAGATCCCTATAATGGTCATTTCATGGACTACTTTGTGTGTTTATGTTCAGTCAGAATCGGAGACAAACATTTAAAATGATTCAACTGAAAGCTGCAGAAGATCCTACTCTACAACCGAGGTGCCGAGTGCAAAGTCAGCGTGACTAATAGAGTGATAATGGCCACATTTATGGGAATAGATGTTGATTGCAGATTGACAGATACTAGAATTTTTCTTAAACCTCCCCAAACCTCCAACAAGGTTCAATGATAACAGCCAGCTAAAGACAGCTGTGTTTTTTCCATTAAGATTCTTGCATTACTCCCTGATGGAAATACTGGAAAATACTGGATAGAATCTTGCAATGACAAAAAAAAGAGAAAAAAACCCTGGATGTTTGCCAAAGTTCAACGGGGTCTATTCTGCATCGAGACGAATCCTTCATCCAAGTTTTGTGGAAATCGGTTCTGAAGTTTTTGTGTAATCCAGCTGACAAACCAACCAGTAAACAAACGGATGCGTGGAAACATAACCTCCCTGGCTCAGGTGATAAATTCAGAACTTTCACTTACAATTACTGTAATTGGTCTAATTTCTCTGACCCGACTTTGCCCCTCAGGGACATTAAAGAGGAAACATCGGGGAATAGACATATTCAAATATTCAATTTATTTGTATTCATGGTTTGGGTTAAAGATGAGCTTTGATTTCACTATGTTTGTGTTAAGTTTGGTCTATTTTGCTGTTCGCACACACACTCTTTCCCCTTATCAGGACATGATTTATCATTTCAGAAGTGTGTGATAAGAAAACAGCACATCTGAGCATCCTGCACTGCCCACAAGCTGTCAGAACAGAGCGACCCATTAACCAAGTCTCTCACAGCGTGTTTGTTCACATCAGCGGCCTGCTGTGCCTTTTTTTGCAAATGAACAACAGACACTATCACTTAATCTGTGTATCAGTAACGCATCATTTAAAAATCTATCTCCGGTTGAGTCATCTAAGAATCACCTCCTCCGGAATCCACCAACACATTCTTCAACTTACTTAAGTGTCTGACATCCAGTCACGAAAGGCAAGAAGTGGGCTGTGTGTGCGCACGAGCATTGGCTATAATGCTGAGTGTACGTGTTCCTGTGAGCAGGCTCTGTAAGCACTGCGTGTGCTGGACGTGCAGCGTTTCTGCCCGTGTGCCTGAACGTACACGTGTCTGTTGTATTTGGCTGTCCGAGCGAGTGGGTGTGTTTCTCGGTGACCTATCACGAAGCCGCCTATACGCCTGCTTGTGTCTCCAGAAAATTGCTCAAAACTGCACAGTCACTGCGAGAGGACAATTAGTACAAATACTTCTTTAATTCAGAGCATTAATCATATCATTAAGTTCCTCTCAACAAGTCTGAAAAGTCTTTCATGAACTATTTAAGGCTTGAACTGGAACAGTCAGTGATTCAGACAAGGCGTATGAATATGTACTCAAATGAAGAAGCCGCAGAACATTTCTTAAAGTGACATCTATTGCAGAAAGCCAGATGGTTAAACATAAGCTAAGAAATTAAAAAAATGACTGATGAATATTGCTCAAGTTCTCGGTTACATGATTCATGACTCTTCGGAGAAAGTTTTCATCCGTTGTTTAAGACTTTAAAGACACACACACACACACACACACACACACACTGATTTTAAAGAAAAAGTTCTTCCAAACATGAAAGTTCAGACATTATTTACCAGCTACTTCATTTGTTGAGGAGAATGTTGCATTGATGTTTTGCTGTGAATCGCCAGAAATGTCTTCCCCTGACTTTCCATCAGCATGAGGTTAAGTAGATTCCAAAAAAAGGAGAGTTTATACCACCACACACCTCATAGTTACGATTTCGGCTGTCAGAGGACACTGATCCCTCCGTTTAAAGCCAACGACAACCAAGAGAGTGCTTTCAGTAATAAAAATGACTAAAGTCCCTGACATTTTTTAACCTAAAACCAGAAATAATGAGGCGTAAACAAAGAAAGATAGGTCGCCCTGCGAGGTCATCTCAGACGAGGTTTAGAAAAGAAGAACAGCCTTGATGTGTCTGTGATCGGACATGAACTTCTGTCACAAGCATCAAAGCTGAGCATCCTCCTCCCCAGCCCTGCAAATCTTTAGTTTTTGTATCACTACAAGAAAAGGGAACATGACCGACTGCACTAACTGCTGGCGCTGGATGAAAAGTACGGCCGCGGAAGCATCCAATACGAACAGAATTTCTATGGAGGCTGGGCTGGTGGCCATCCTTTCATGCGTAGATATTTATCTGCGATCCTTCTTTGCTAATGTTTGAAAATGTGCTTGTGTACGTGTGTGTGTGTGCGTTTGCAGGTGTGGTTGCATCGTTGCATTCATAGAGCTGTCTACAGGCACGGAAGCGAGAAGTGAGAGGTTAGATGTGGAGGCAACAACTCTTTTCATTCCACAGGCTCACAGCGTACCGACAATAATAATAGTGTGTGTGTGTGTGTGACTGAAAGAAATATGCAGAAATAAGTAATTAAAGCATCATTGTGTGTTAGTGTCTGTGTTTGTCTGTGTGTGTGTGTGTGTGTGTGTGTCTGGGATCAGATGATGAGCTGTACTTGCCCTTGAGTACTTAAGAAACTCAAGCCAAGAGACGGAGAAATGAAAAATCGCAGAGAGAGATTATGAAGCCAGAGACGGAGCAGAGGGTGAGGAGGGAACAAACGGAAAGGTAGGAAGGAAGGTAATAAATGAAAGAGTTCAAGAATAAACAAGGAAATGAGGACAAAAGGAACCGGGGGAACGAGAGAGAGAGAGAGAGATGAAGGTGTTAAAGAGAGGCAGAAAGAAAGGAGGAAGGCACCGGGCAAAGTTCCTCCATCATCATTTCCTCCCATCAACCCCGGATTCAACCTTTCTCTATTCTGCACCAATTTACAGGTAGCCTCAAAAACTCCCGCCTGATTGGAGCTTAGAGTGGCCTATTCCTGGCTATCTAACTGCACTCTGACAGAAAGTGGGCAGTGGACGAGGAGGAGGAAGTGAGGGGGGGAAAAGGAAAAAAGGAGAGCCAAATGAAAGAGATGACGAGAGAGAAAAACTACCGGGAGAAAGAAGGGAGGGAAGATAAGGAGGATGGAGGAGGGAGACAATGCTGAGAAGGAGACGAGAGAAAAGGCCTTCGTCTTCTCCTCCCCCCTCCTTCCGCACACCTCCACCTATTGCACATTCATCCCGTTAATGGACTCGTTTAAATGACAAATTCCTTGCATATTGTAAGTGGCAATGAGCACGACATAATCCTTCTTTAATGAATGTCACAGCGGCAGTTCATTAAGCACTAAGGTTACCCAGCCGGGTGCCGACTGAGGCAAGAATCATGGACTACTTTGTGCCCCCGGCGACGTTAATTGCAGGCCGTTTGATGTGTCGATAATGAGCGATGCGTGGAGGATACGTTGTTTTTTTTAGGGGGGGGGGGAGGACGAGCTGAGAGCTTCCCCTGATGAGTCTGAGAGAGACGTGAGATGAGACGAGTGGAGCGAGGCGAGGCGGCGGTACTTTTGGTGAACTCCAGACTAAGAAAAAAACTGCTTTTTAATTGTTGCTCATTTGATATATTAGGTGTCATGAGCACTTGAGGGGTTCATTTCCCAAATGCTGGATACTCCATTTAGTGAATGTCGTTACGAAACTTCATTCTGTTTTTTCTTTTTTTCTTCTAAAGCTCGGAGAAAGCAGTCTTGTGAGTCTTTGTGCTCTCAGTTTGGAGTTCGTTTTATGGCTTTATAATGTGTTTTTTAAAGCACAGTTCTTCATGGATTGGCTCCTTCTCACCTCCGACCTTTTAATTCCCTACATCCTACCAAGACCACTCAGGTCCTCTGATCAGTCGCTTCTGGTTGTCCCTCAGGCTCGGCGGTAGCTAAAGGGTGACCACGCTTCCTCAGTCTGTGGAACAAACTGACCCACAACGTCAGATCAAAGCGCAGCTCAAAGCTGAGTTTTTTTGGGGGGCTTTTGATCATACTTCTAAAAAATGTTTGTTTTACCAGTTCTTTCATTGCTCAGGGATTTTATTGAACCGAATCTGAGCCTTTTTAAATTGTTTTTCACTTGTTTTTTCAAGTAAAGTTTGACGAAGGCCGTTGGTTGACAAGGCAACTCAGTCGCCAGGATGAAATGCTGCCAGATACGTTTTGCAAACCACCGATTGTTCACATTTCTACAACACAGGTCATCACGTTCATGTTACATGTGGATGACCTGACTGTCGTATCAGGAGGTGGAGGGGATGGTGTTGGAGCTTTGCGGCAGTTCACAATGGCTGTCCAACATTCCTATGTGACGACAGTTCACTGAATAGGAGGTTTTTACGCGACATCGCCTGCCTTATTCATGACAACAAAACCACGTGTTTTTGATGAGACTTCTACTTGACATCTACATCTGTTTGTGGCGCCCAAAACAGGTATTTTAGGCCAAACATGATCTTTTTCCAAACCCTCACCATGTGTTTTTTTGTGCCTAAACCTTGCCAGGCAATAAGCAAAGCGTTCTTACAACATAACATAGAAAAATTCAGAGTTTCAAACATTAATTCTGGTGATTGGGTTTGGCATGGAAGTGGTACTTTAAATGGGCTAGAATATTGTTCTTAAAAAAACAAAAAAACATGCTTTCTGTATAGATTTATGGACATTTTCGCTCAACAGAGAGATTATAGATAAATCATTGACAACTGACCTTCATACGATGTGAATGACCTGAATGAAGAGATCATATATGAGGATATTAATCTGTTTTGGAAGTGTTGGCGTTCTGATCATTGATCTGACTCCAACAGTAAGTTGTGCCATGTGATGATCCCTTTCACTGACGGGTGATCTCAACCGCTCAAATCTAAATGTAAGTCATTAGTGAGCAGTCAGTATTTCTAACATTGTGTTAAGAAGAAGTTTTGTCTTTTCACAAACTGTTGTTTTATTTTGGTAGCTGTGTTTTGCACTTGATTATTCTACCAGTCTAAATCTCTGAAGAGACCAAGGATGCAGTGTTGCATAGCTGCTCTGCAAAAACTCAAAATCTTACCAGGAATATTTGTCTATAAAGAAAATCTCATTACACTTAATATTAGACAAAATAATATATACTTATTACAAGCAATTAACACATTGTATTTATTGTTTTTTATGTATTTCTGAAGTGGAGTTTTGTTATACACTAATGTAAGAAGTTGTTTTAAAAAAGAAAAATCGATCTTGCTACTCAGTATAACTTGCTTATTATTCAGGATTTCTCAAGAGGTCAAAGATACAACCTGTAAAAGTGCCATCCACTGGATTTGCTATGGAATAAATTTGTGCTATATATCTGAGCCATTAATAATTCAAACAGTGTCGTCCCAACATATCTGTAGCCAAAAACCGTCTCTGCAGCAACACTACTTCTGTACGAATCAACAACTGTTTGGTAGTGTTCTTCTTTTCCTCGAAAGTGGTGCACGCAGAGGGAATTGCATTTATTTTAGAAGTCTGGCGAGTCAACAGGGGGCAACCTTAAGGCAACCAATCAAACAAGCAAAACGACATTTGTTTCACTTGTCGAGGGATTGACAGAGCTCCCGTATTATGGCTGGAATGGCATCAGCCAGTCGGTCGGCAGCCAGATAGCTCAAATATCCTCGAGCCATCCCCAGCCAGCGCAGCAGTCAGACAGGCAGTCAGTCACTTCAGGATGACAGCGGTTGCTCCAGAGGAGGCTGCAGGCGAAGCCCAAACAAACTTTCATCTGCGTATCACAGGATTTAGAGGAGGGCCCGGCAAGGGAGCGAGAGATTGAGGGATACAGAGAGGTGGAGGGAGAGAGAGAGAGAGAGAGAGAGAGAGAGAGAGAGAGAGCAGGAGTAGACAGACGCTGCAGGACTGCAGGAGTCTTGCACGACTTTAAATCCCTCTCTCATCTACCAGTAAACATCCTTGGGCTACATCTGTGTGTGTGTATGTGTACATGTGAGTGTGTGTGTGTGTGTGTGTGTGTACATGTGTATGTGCTGCTGCTTCTTTGTGATATAATTGTGTATGTGTTCTTTGTTTGTATATCAGATCCTTAAAGAAAAACACATGCTGTTAATTTCTTTCGGGCCTTTTAGTATTATTTATTATTATTAACATATTTGTTGTCACTCTGCCTCATATATTCATTGTTGTGTTTGTTTAATATAGCTGTACTACACATTATAACCCAGATGATAGTGTACGTTTTGAGGCTGACACCAAATACATGAAATTGACTAAAAGTAGAATTAACACCTAGCAGCTTGTTGCTTCTGTGCACCAGTCAAGTTGCTGTTCCTGAGCTATGGCGCTGAATAACCGCCATCAAACTTGTTTTTGCAGAGGATCATGATGTCACAGTTAAGTTGAACTTTTGGATATTAAAATGTCATCGCTTCATCATTTTATTGATTGAAATGTGTCATAATTAGCGTATGAATTCTTTAGTAATGACCCAAAATGTGTTTTGTGAGGTCATAGTGACTTTGATCACAAAATTCTGTGATATCGCTTTCATAAGAATGTATCAGACGGACGACCCGAAAATATAATGTTCCAGCTATCATCTGCATGGAGGGATAAATTAAAAATCTAATAATGATACCTCAGCCAATAATTGTTAAATCTAAATTCACAAATGTCTGATAAACGTCCCATGAATCTACCTAGAAACAGTGTAGAAACCTTCCCATTAATATCAGCAGACAGTAGTTACGCCTATAAAGTGGTCAGACTCTATGAGGGACTTATTGTTTCAACTACAAACGTTACAAATGAATATTTTGTGCTTTTCTGTGTCATTTCTCAGTTATTCCTACTGGTTATGTTTTCTCCGAGTGTGTGCTCATCTCTTCCACCGAAACAAATCAAACACAGTAGTGAGAGCGGAGAAGCAGCGAAGCCACAGCGATGTCTGCTGTATTTCTAATTGTGTCGGCTTCTGAGCGTAAAGGAGTAATTTCTGGTTTGGTCAAACAGCCGCCGGGCGGCTGCTTTAAGAAGAAGTGTTGGCATGTGATGACGGTTTCGCTCAGTTAGGACTCTGCAGCAGATTTCGGAGTAAATTTTCAGATGCTTTGAAGACAGCTGGAGAAGCAGGGTTTTTACAAATTCTCTGCAGGGATTTGTGGGCGAGCTTTGGGCGTGTGTGTGTATTTGGGGGGGTGTATGTGCTGTACGTGCTTGTGCATGTATGAACAGCCGGCTGTAATAGCACCTCATTAGAATTGGTTAATAAGCAGGAAATGGCCACTTGGTGGAGAAGATAACAGTGAATTACATTGACCTTTTGGGGTGAGACACTCGGAGAGGCGGACCGTGCAAACGGTGTAGATGAGTCCGACTGAAATTTCCCCCTTTCCACAAAACTAATGCTGTAGTTAGATTCCAGGTCCAACTGATACACTATGAGCACTCGCCAATGAAGACCACCTTAAACAGGTGACTCGTCCCAGAGAAATGCTCCATCGCTAAAAGTAGTAGTGTGTAACTTTTACTATTAACTTACTATTACTTACTTTAACTATTTTGGATGTGAGAGCCATTTTACTTCCCACAAAGCTACCAGTTTCTTCTTGTGCCACTTCAACAGCAAGAAATTGACTTTGTTTTCATAAAAACTAGGAATCCAAATATTGACTTATTGTATTGTTTGAGCTTGAACGCATCGTGTTTTCAAGCAGTAAAGTTGAGGTTTCCGGGTTGACAACGGCTGTATGGACTTAAAGCTGGGGTTAGTAAGATTGGAGAAACCAGCGGGACCAAGCTAGATTTTGAAAAGTATCCCTATTACTCTAATAAATACATAAATAAACAACTCTCAAATAAACACAAGCAAAACAGCCCTCACAAAATGTACCTTAGTTTCAACATTTGTAATGGTCACACTACTGGATTTTTTAGGATACCTCAGGACAATTTCCAGCTGTGTTTACGGTGGCCAAAACAGCTATTCTAGGCCAAAAATCGATCTTTTCTGAGCCCTAACCAAATGGGTTTTCTGCCTAAACCTAACCAGACACAGCGTTGTCACCACATAAAATAGAAAACTGAATATAAAGAACTCACTATATTTCCATTTCGGCTTAATAAACTGGAAACTAGCATTATAATTATGGGACTAGGGATCTGTTTAGCTGATAAATAGGTTTTACTAATTGCTTTAATTGTGTTAATGCTTCTCGTTACAACACAACAGTGTAGGTAATGTTTTACCACTCAACTGAATTTATATTCCTTTACAATTAAGAATTATTGCCATTTGCCAAGTCGACACATTGTCCCCTTCAGGCAGCTGCTTTTGTTGAGAGTTTGTCTATAGCAGATAATCCTGTACAAGCTGTCATCATGCAGTGTAATTGTGTTGTTGGCTGGTAAAACAAACCAACAGGTTAAACATGGATTAAACTACGGTAAGAACAAGTTTTCTTTTATATCATGTGGTCGGGATGTTTTTTTCAGGGTTTTGAAAATCTTTCCTAAAATGGGGTTAAATGTGACACAAGTCAAACAGGATGCAAGAAAAAACAAGACAGAACTTTAGCAGAAATCAGAAGCTGGTCATAAAGGAACAGGTAATGGGCTGAGAAAGGAGTTATTCCTGATGTGAAATCGCTACTTACAGGTAATAAGAGTAGGAATAAGCATGTCTTCTGAAGCATGGTGAGGTGAGGCCGATGATGACAACAGAGCAAAACCCAGAAGAAGGACAAACACATTGGATTAGTTCATGGTTTGAATGAGAAATTATTTTTGAATTTTAACTTTTAAACTACATATTTATCGTTCTTATGCTTCAATTTGTTTTAATATCAACCTGTACAACCTGCCAACCTAGCTGATACGTCTGCTCGTCTCTTTGTGTGTCCTCATATGAAAACATACGAAATGCCGTCTATCAACTTTGTCTCTCTGGATTGGTTTCCTAAAGCTTTTGCAGATGCCGAGTCGCTGTCATTCTGACAGTTTGACAGATTGTCTATCTTGCTGACTGACAAATGTGCTGAATGTCTCTCTGCTGCCTGCCGGGTCAAAAAAGGTCTTTCTGTAGTTAGTTTACTTTGTCTCTACAAGACTTGCAGGCTCATTAGATCATCTACGGAAGATTTCACAGTCGTCTCGAGCCATTTCTAGCTGAAATGCTGCGCTGTAAATCTGCTGTGACAGTGGTCAGTAGTCAATCAAATAAATTAGAAGTAATAAGGAGCTCTGTGGCTTGTGAAAATTACACTTTTTCTCAGGAAGATTGGCCTGTTCGTTAACTTTAAAGAGATGAAAACACAGACATCGTATCCATCCATTATTAACTCATGTGCTCCGTGCAAACACCAAACCACACACTCTGTTGAGTAACAGCAGTACGATTTGTATTATTGAAGGGAAATAACACAACTGCAATTAAACAATACTTGTGGTTTTAAGTACAGATTTCAATCTGCAAATTCAAAATCTGACAAAGTGAATAAAAGCTGAGAAAGAAAGGTTTGTTTTCAACCACTGAGCATCATTTACATTTTTTGCAGTAAAATGAACAGATATATTAATCCACTAACCACCATTTACATGTTTAGGAGGTGGAAATGAACCCATAATTGTTCACAGTGGTACCTTATTCTTTACATGATGGTACACAAAACATTTTGAAAAATTATGCTGGATTTTGTGTCTTTAGCACTAAACCAGTTATGATTGCCTAACTTTGGAGATACCCTTTCTCTCTACTGCTTTTACTGAACATAGTGTATGCTAACGTGTTAGCATGGAGCACTGATTCATTCACTGTCTATATTCTCACCACCTCAGAGTTGATCAACAGGCCAGTCGCCCTAAAATGTTAAATATGTTTAACCTGCAGCCATTCAGGTAACTCATGAAAGCTCAAGTTAAGCCTGTAAAAGTCAAAACAAAAATTTTAAAAAACAAAATAGAAACAAATTAAAAGCAGGTGCACATCTGCTGCCTCCATCACCAACAGGCTGGTGCAAAGACAGATTGATGGAATGAAGAACGGTAGAAGAGAGCAAAAGATAGAAGATGGAGGTTTGGTAGAGGAACAAATGGAAGCAGAGATGATTCTTTAGTAACATGAAGAGCGTGTGTTTGTTGCTGGCAAGGATTTGGATTTAAAGGGTTCATTCACAGAAAATAACAGCATGTATTATTGATGTTATTGTTGTTATTATTATTATTAGATATCTGGAGAACTTATTTGTTATGTGTGAAGCCAATGTTCACATGTCTTGGGGAGTTTCTACTGCAAATGTGGGAAAAAAAGTAGTATAAAGTTTCTGTGGCTCGAGACGAAGCTGCACATAATCTGATAAATTGTCTCCAGTGATGTCACCCAGTGGCTAAGTTGCATTGTGGGTAATGTAGGTGCCAGGTTTTGAAAAGGGAGAAGAATGCGTGGATCCACTTTTTTTCTATAACGAGTCCAACAGTGTCAATGACAGACCAGTGGCCTGCTTTTCTAAACCTGCCGCCTACATTCCCCACAATGCAACTCAGCCCCTGCGTCACTGGAGGCAAATGCAAACATCACATGCAGCTTCATCAGGAGCCACAAAAGGCTTTATACTGCTTTTTCACATTCGCAGTCGTCCTGCAAGACCTGCGAACACACTTTAATGTGTAAAATTGGTGGAGTTACCCTTTAATTTGTTAAATGAACGAAATATATTGCTATTTATAGGATAAATTAATAAATAAATGAGACAATTAAATAAAAGAAAGATCTTAACAAAATAATAAAACAGATCAGAACTGTGCCAAGAGATTTTAGATGAAGTCTTTCATCCTTCCCTTCTGTATTTTACTTGACAGCTCAGCCACAGAACTATACGTCTGCTTTCCACTCGATCAACATGTCATTCATCCGTACTGTATTTGTGTATTTGTGTGTGTGTGTGTGTGTGTGTGTGTGTGATACTGGACTCGCTGCACTGCCTCTGTAATGGTTTGTTGGCAACTTTTCCCTCTGGCATGCACCCTTCAACTGGTGTGAGGCCAGGGATAAGATCTCATAACATTAAAGAACATCTGACACACACACACACACACACACACATCTATCCATCTATCCATCCATCCATCCAAACTAAAAGGAGATGTAGGAAAAAAGGTGACACAAGCATATTCCTAACACACACACACACACACACACACACACACACACACACACACACACACACACACACCCTGACACACTGCTGTTTCACTCCAACAGCCTTGATGCAGACACACCTATCATATTCATCTCAATACACACCTGTGCACGCACACACACTATTCACACCTGAGTTTTCATTTTATTTTAAACCTACCTACACACACACACACACACACACACACACACACACACACACACACACACACACACACACACACACCCTCTCCGTCATACCCATAACCGTTTTTAAGGGCTCTGCTGACATTGTCCTTATGATATTAATAAAGTGCGGCGCGCTGAGAGCCCGGCAGTAAAAGCCACAGCCGTTAAAACTGCTCATAAATATTAATAAGGCGTAGAAAAAACACTCCACCAGGTTGTGCGCGGCAGAGAGAGGCCTCGAAGGTGTGAGTGAGAGAGGTACTGATGTATCTGTAACATGATGATAACATGTTGGAGTTCATGTGTGTAAAAACTGATCAGCCAACGAGGGCTGCGGATATTTTTAGCAATTCTTAGAAGAATTGACTTCAGAACGTGGCAGCTCTGTAAAAAGAGCAACAGAGTGATGCAGATCAGAAAGAAAAGCTGTCAGAAAGAAATGAAGGGTCCAGTGAATGAAAACTGGCAGTGACTCCTTTGTCCTGCAGGCTCCTAATGTGTCCACGACTTCAGTGTTTATAAGTGGACTATTTCTGTACATCTTCTAATGAGGGGCAGTCGCCATGAAGACCCAGGTCTTTGAATTAATGGAGGAGAAGAGTACACATTATTGCAGCTCAAATACACTTTGGAGCAAATATCTGCCCTTCAATTCATCATGTAGCAGGTAGATCCTGGGAGTCCTCTAATTCAAGATTCAGGCTGTCGCAATGTTGCCTCAAATGAACACAGGATTGTGTCAATATATGATGGGGAATATGAACGCAGAATAATCCCTTTATCATCCTAAAAAACTCTTTTGAACATGCTCAAAAGCAAAAATTTCAATGGTGACCTCATGTTGCAAATATGGGCGTAACTAGTGCAAGTCCAAACTCAGAACAACTTTTGTTTTTTCAATAATATTACCTTTCTGGATGTTTTATCTGATCAAACAGTCTAACTGACACCCAGTAGGTATGAACATTGGTCTTTTAGGGTAGAAAGTTGAGCAGATCCAGCCATCGTTCCCATCAGGGGCCGAGTAGAGGAGGTCAGAATGGATTATAACGTCTTTCCCACTGTCTATATGTGTCTAATGTCCTGCTCCAACATCCTGTTTCAGTGGGACCTTTAAAGGCCTTTGGTATATAAGCAGGGTGGACTTTTATACCGATTGGACATTTGTATCAATCCATTCGTATTTCAACACATTAATCTATGAGAAAAATCAAAACGTGTCACGATAAAGTCCCATAACCACATTTGAGATCAGTGCAAAAACGTGTGCATATGAGCAGATACATCATTATCAGGATTTCTGACTCACTAACATTCGTATTGGATTCGCTCCCACAAATTGAGAATCCGTAGAGCTCTAGTTTTCTCTCGTCATTTAGCTCCAATTTCAAAACATAGACTGTATTCTACCGCCCAGTTTCAGATAGGCCACCTTTCAGGCTGTGAAAACCTCTTTAACTGAGATCAAATCTACCCCTACTGCCCTTCATGTGCCTGTCAGTTAGTGCAGTCCCACATGACCGAGCGTCAGCAGCTACGCTGGTTGTTATACATCGTACAATGTTACACATTCTTGGGCGAGGTCGTTTGTCACGGCTTTATGCCACATGCAAACAGCCTCCCGAGGAAAAATAGATGCAGATATCGTATTTGTATAACGGCGACATTTTTTCTCCCCTAGCTCTGTACGGAGGGCATAAAGACACACCCATCAGACACACTCCACTGTGCCCAGGCTTATCTCGGCTTTGAATGAATATTTTCCTGCTGCAAACACACACGACCATGTTCACGTTGATGTGATGGCTGTAGTTTATCATGAATATTATCAGCTGAAAAAACACACACACACACCGCAAAAACACCACAACATGGATGTGATTTGTTACTTATCATGGGTCCCTGCTAGTTACATTGGCCACCACCCCGTCACACACACACACACACACACACACACACACATATTTCAACAATGACATGACGGCTATAGTTTATCATTCCTATATAAATGGACAGTGTGTCATGAAGGAATACTTTTGCTTTCTCCAAAGGCTGACTGAGATGAAAAATATTTCACCTGCTGCACGAACACACACACACACACACACACACACACACACACACACACACACACACACACACACACACACACAGGCCTACAATCTGTCATCTACACACCAACATACACCCACAGGCTGCACATATATATACAGTCAGATACATACACAAACACAGAAATACGAACATAAGGCATCTTACTGACACGTGTTTCATGTGCATGCTGTCAATGTAGCTTATTAGCACCTCATTACCGTCATTTCCACGGACGTGATGGGTAGAAAACAAATGTGTGTATGTTAGCATGCTAATACACACACACTCACACACACACACTAGCTGAGGACGGGTGGCAGGACGTCTAAATGAGGAGAAAGCTGCCTTTGACTCAATCAGTGCTGTCAACGTGCGTAATGGGTGCAGTATATGTGTGTGTTAGCTTCAATGTGTGGAGGTAAAAATACGGGTCGGTTGAGCAGTGAGTTAATAAATGAGGTTTAAAAATGCCCTCACAGTGACACGTTTCCATCTCTATTCATAGTCCGCAGAAGATAATTAGCGCTCTGTTACAAGACAGATGTCCGCATGTCGTCGGCGTATGGACACACTCTGGAAGGAACGCAAGGAAATAAATTACGAATCTATAAATAATGTCAAAACAAATGTGTTCTCCGTGGCAGAAGGATTTCTTATATATTAAAGTCTAATTAAATCCTTACGCTCAGGTTAACTGTGGTGCAGGTGGGCAGGTGTTGATTATCTGGATGGCGAATGACCAGATTTATAGATTTTATCAAGCTGGATGTTTGGAGTTTTGACAACCACGAGAACATTGGAGGAGAGAAAGGACTGTTTGCTGCTTTATAATGTCGTTATTTGCTGCTTAGACTGACCAAACAGGCTGTAAACGAGTGCACACATGAATAAAAATAAAAAATAGATTTACACAGTTGCACAAAACTCTTTAACTTCACAGGAAAACGTTTGAAAAGTTATCGCCAAAGACATTAACGCACTTGTAAAACACCAGCAGTTTTACAAAGCAGTTAAACGATTAAAGCGTTTTCACCTTGAGTTTTACCTCTAATAATTTGGCTTCGGCTGAACTGTGGATTTGTTTACAACGTGTCTGACAGCTTGCATTTCTTGCTCTAATAGTCTGGACTGCACAGCTGTTTGTAGCGGTGCATCCCCGGATCTCAGTGATTAAACTGGAGAGTAAAATGTTATCGTAACCAACAGGAATGAAGAGGAGCAAGAAAACAAGACTCTCGTTCGATGTACCAGTCTACACGTGTGATCAAACAGTACACAAATGTGTGTGTGTGTGTGTGTGTGTGTGCGTGAGTAAATAGGCAGCCATCACCCATTATAACAGAGCTGTAAGTGGACCATCGAGCATTTATCTCAGCAAGCAGCAGAGTCCATTATTCAACCATGTGTCACATTTGCAGAATGGGGGTCAAGTCCAGCTCTGTTGCGGCATGTGTATCTGTGTGTGTGTGTGTGTGTGTGTGTGTCTGTCTGTGTGTGTCAACATCACCAAATTATCCATGAATAAGTACGAGTTTAGCATCTGTCAGCATGGAGGCACTCAGTGTGTGTGTGTGTGAGTATATGCGGCATAAACCCCAATTTGGAGACTAAAACACACACAGACCAAAAAAAACCACCCACCCACATGCACACACACACACACACACACACACACACGCACACACTTCAGACCACTTGGCCTTGTAAAAGCCTGCCATGTGCAGTGGATTCAGCCCGAGTCCATTCCCTGGGCTGACATCAGCTACTAATCGCCTCAATTCTCTTGTCATAGACGGAGCCCCTGAGGGTGCAGTAGATTGTCCTGAAAGAGGATGTGTCCTTTTGCTCCCTCAGTGCGAAGGATCATCATTTATTTCTTGACTTTTCTCGACTGGGTTGAGTGGACTGGGGGTAATTTAAGATTTAAAAAAAAAAACTTTGGGTCATGATTTCCCAATGAATCAACCGTCACAGCGGTGCTCTTTTAAACTTTTCTTTCCCTCAAGCAGTGACGCTGCTCACAAAGTAACTCAAATATATAGTCACGGTGCCTCTCTGTCATGTATGACGACAACAACAACCCTGTCCATCTCGTGTTCTCACCTTTCAAAACTTTATTTCGCAGTTGTTGCACTTACAGAATGGAAAAGCTGATGTGTTAAGCTACGTTTAGGGTCGAGGTTTGATAACTGCAACAAGGCTGGTTAAAAGGGAGACTTAAAGGTAAAGTAGGGCTTCAGGCACAAAAACCTTGTTGAGGTTAAGGTGAGGTTTTACACCAACAACGTTTTACTGTCATCAACAAAAGACTTTTGGGAAAGTCAGAATTGAACCCTGGACAAATTAAACCCATCCACCATCACCTACACACCCTTAAAGACACAATGTTGAAGTTTTCTAACTTTCTTTCAGCTAAATATCAATTTTGAAATGGGGAAATACATTGCTTTTCTTTATTTTTTTGGATACTGTAATTTTAGGACACTGTTAATATCACCGTTAAGTTCTCGTCTATCACATCCCCCCTTTCCCCTCTAGTCGACAATTTTCCAGCACACTGAAGGATTTTTCTGTAACATTTAAAAAAAAAAAAAGGTACAAGTCGTGTTTTCTAATCACATGTAAGTTAAGATGCCACAGAAGCGTTGAGTTGAGGGATGTAGGCAGCTTTAAATACCGGCTGAGGTTTTAATAGAGGAAATTGACTCCAAAGCGATCGCGACCATGACGGGCACAGAGTGGATTGTCTTTGAGCCCAGAACAGTGTGGGTGGAGATATTTGTGAAGCGTTACATTTTCATTCGGCACGATATTACCACATATCTCCTTCTTAATCTCCCACCTCTGTTATATTTGTCGCAGCCAAACGCATAATTTCTGACCTACGAAGATGTGCTAATTATTTAACCTGTTTCTAATCCTGAGGGCGGCGTGCTGGCTCGATCCTCGCTGCTGAAAATCCCTGCCTGACTGCTTGCTTTATGGTGAGATGTAATCCATTACGCCACCCCGTTCCCACTTTAGAAAAAGCAGCAAAATCAGGGAACACTTAATCTCCGGTCATGACTTCTTATCTTTCCATTTGCAATTGGCTGCAGGTGTAGATTTCATAATTACTGACAATGCATCACAAGCACATGACCGGGCGAGAATCAGACAAACAATTCAAACATCTCTCACCACACGGACACAATGAGAGGTCAAGTTCTGATGCAGGAGACGTTGGAATCATGTTAAACGTGCACATTTTTACACAAAAATGAAGTGAGCATAGATGACATGCAATAATGACGTACAGATGACTTGAGATAAATGACCACATGTACCTGAGGAGGTATGCCAAAAGCATCTTACGTTACAAATTTTAACTAAACTTCTTTCCAAAGATGGAATTTCAACCATCAAGCAGAACAAAGAAAACAATACAATAATGAAGCTAATAAAAAGGAAGACAGAAGTACGTAACTCAGGACTTCTTTTATGGCTTCAATTAGAAACTTCAACCATTTAGTGACACAGATCCGGCTGTTCAACGGCAGCGAGAGAACCGTAAACTATATGTGGTTTCTCAGCGCCGAAGCAGCCGGGTGAAAATAAACCGTGTGCCACAGAGAGTCGAATATGAGGTGGTTCATGTTTCACACTCTTACAGAAAAAGGATGTGCAGGGTTCCCACTCTTTCCTTGAAATTATTTTCCAGGACAGCGAAAATGTCCTGGAAAAGTCCTGGAAAATAATTTCAGGAAGCGTGGGAACCCTGAAGTTATTTTCCAGGAAAACTTAACCGTTTCCAGGACGTTTGTCCTTTTTTCTCATTTTCTATATGGTTTTCCAGGTTTTCCCTGATGTGTAGCTACCAGAACATGTTTCACTGTCGCTTAGGACAGCACATTCTGGGGCTCTTTTTAACAATTTTGATAGTTTTAACCACGGCAATTAGCACGTGTATGTGCACATTACTGCTGTTAAAAGGTAAGTCAGGGTGTTGAAACTGAGCGTTATACCAAATTAGTCCCACTTCTTTAAAGTGACATTTGAATAAAAGTGTTTTATAAGATAAAATAAGTATTTCTCATTGACAGTTGGCTTCACTGTGCTATTCTTAATGGTCGGGCCATTTGTGTATCATACCTAATCACTTTTTTCAATATTCAATCAGATCAGTACTGGGAATAGCACATCCATTTTCCAGGTGTAACCTACGTCAGTCATAAGATGCATTTTTTTTTTTTGAAAACTGCTGAAAGCCATAAAAAGGCAGGGTGGGTGAGAGTCACAGTGAGGAACGGAGTGGATGTGTTGATGTCTAGAAATAAACATACAATACCCCACGCTCAGAGTTCTCCACGTGTGAATCTCTCTATCGGAGCAAGGGCAAGGCAGGTACAGGACGGGACAGGAGGGGGCGGAGCCACAGACAGGAAGCAGGAAGATAGAGAGAGACATTAAAGGGTGTGAGACTTGGAGTCAGAGAGGTGCCATCGTCCACGGTGGTGCAAAATCTCCTTCATCTTTGTCCATATTTTTGACTCTTTGCAGCACTCACTTTGTTTTCTGAGTAAAATAACGACAACATGTTTTCTCAGGCTGAATTCAGAGTCTTACTTTTACTACTTTCTGGCACATATCCAGTGTCACGGCTGTCTGATACCGACTATGAACTGAATGCTAAAACGTTTGTTCTCCAGTTCTCTCTGTTTTTGCACGGCTGTGACTTTCACAATCTTTTCTCGCTAATCCTTTTCCTTTTTACACGACTCCTGGACCGTTGCACACAGCCCTACACGCAGATTTGTGTCTGTATCTGGAGAACAGTGAACATGAATGAGCTGTGATAGGCTAAAGAGGGGGGAAAAACAGATTTAATTTGATTTTTATCTGTTTAGGCAGCCATGAAAAGATCAGACCAGCCCCATATGGGTTGGAAAGCAGACTTTCTCCTGCAGCATAAATCACCACCGTGTGCCAGTGTGTGTGGGACTTCAGTGGGTTTTTCAGCAGGAGAGCTGTTAAGTGATGTATCAAGACTGAAGGATCTATCGGGGTGACAAGTTTCAAACATGGAGACTTTAACAGGTACAAATCCCAGAGTTTCATACGTGGCATGAACAATTTCTCAGAGAGGGCTCCATGAACGGCGTACAAAGAGCACAGGAGTCGGGAGACGCAGGAAACATTCGGATGAATCAGTCAACAGCGGAGTAGAGAGAAGCTCGGAGTGGACGTGAAGCCGTATTGAGTTGAGGTAATTAATTTCGCCCCCATCTCGTCGTGAGCGATGATGCTGAAATTCTACTGTGTCGAACTATCTCAAATCTCTTTTTGTGTTGCAGAAAACCAGTGAATTCATTCAGCCAATCAGCTGTCTGTTCAGCAAAGTGACACGTTCAGTCACTCCGTCAGACACAAACTTCTGATTGCAACGCTTACTTGACTGATTTTCATTCTTCCAGAACAATGAGAAGTAAATGATCCAATTGTTTATTTATATAGGACAGAATCAAGACATGGGGGAAAGCGACAGGATGTTTATGGGAGAGAGATATCAGATGTAACCATGGGATGTCTGCTTACTGTCGTTACCGCTGCTGTCGAGATGTTAAGCGCTAGCAGAGGAGGAGAGTGATTGGTAAGCTGGGATGGATCAGCCTGAGTGTGGAAAAGCAATGGATGCATCATTTTTAGATATTCAGGTGCAACAGTCTCGCAAAAGTATGATTGGAAAATGCACAAAGAATCAATTAAGGTGTTTTTTAATTAGACCGTTGAGCGCTAAGTGAGAGCACAATTTTCTTTACAGTGCAAATTAAACACATATTCTGCTATTCAGCTGTGCAAACTGACTCATTTAGACTTTTATCTAAGGATGAGTTTACTTTATAGTCAGACTTTGATACAGCATTGTATTTTTTTCATCCACATGCGTTCTCACAAATATCTCTGGTAATATATAGCATATAAAGTACAATTTCTCTTGTATCTTACACTGATTACAGACAAGGGGTTTCTAATATACAAGATATTTAAAGACTGAGGTTACTGCAGAAAGCTCCCACTAATAAATGACTTTGTTATTCAGGTATCTCATCACAACAGGTTTACTTGTTGCCGTCTCTTTTCTGGTACAACCACCAGCTCTTCATCCTCCTACAGCCACCACGATCGTGATATACACCGTCTAAGCCTCATGAATCTATTTGCACACACATTCACAGGTGTACTACCGCCGGAGCAGACCCGAAACGAACGGTGCTCCAGCACTCTCTTTCTCCGACTGAGAAAATAGAATATTCACAGCTTGCGTAATCCGGTTGAAATTCATAAACATTTTTTATGGAAAAAAATGCAGCAGGAGCCAATAAAAAACTGATGGAATGGCCAAGCTGTCATATCGAGAAAGAGAGAATAAAGAGAAAAATCTCTTCTCTCTGCGTTTCAGCCATTCCTGAGGAGCAGTGAGCAGCCATCGTACGGCGCCCGGGGAACAACTCTAGGTTTTTAAAAAGGTGGTGGAAAAACCCACGCAGGCACAGGGAGAACATGCAGAAGGCCCCAGCTGGGAATCAAACCCACAACTTTCCTGCTGTGAGGCAAGAGTGCTAACCAGCGAGCTAACCAGCGAGCTAACCAGTGAGCTAACCATTGAGCTAACCAGTGAGCTAACCAGTGAGCTAACCAGTGAGCTAACCAGTGAGCTAATCAACTTATTCCGTCTTAAAAGTTGCAGGTTGCCTTTGAGTGGCACAGTGAGTTCGATCATTCTTCTCTTCTTCTAACTGTTCATCTTTAAAGGATGCCAACAACCATTTAATTTATTATTCACTGTCTTGACAGTTGCTTTGTTTGTGATGCATTTGCAAAGAAAAGCTACAAAGCCAGCTCGGTGCTGCATCCACAAAGCCCGCTGGTCATGAAGGCTCGCTACATTTTCATAGGCGAGCTAGCCATCTGCCATCACTTAAAGTTTTCCTCAGAATTGATGTTTCTAGCTCGTTATACTAAGGAAGCTGAGCTAAGAAAATGCAAACAACACTCCAACAGCGGCCAACACACCGCTGCCTCTGATGTAAGGGTTTTAGGGTTAGCATAACCTGGCAAGTTTAGCAACGAGATGTTAAACGGGACATGCAGATGTGGTACGTTGACCGTTAATATCAGCTTCTCTTTATTTTCTCTCCTACATGTTACAAACGCTAACAGCTCCTGCCTTAAAGCAACTTTTTGAGGGGCGACAAAACAATTTTGTGCTCTCTAGTTGGGTGGCTTTTAAATTATGATGCTACGATGATACAGTGCTCTGTGACTGATGACTGTCAGCTATCGGCAATGGGCTCAACATCGTCCATTGGCCCAACCCTACTACACCTCCGCTTAAACTCATGTGAATCCTTCTCGATACTGTTTTACTTTTTACACATGAGATGGATTTGTTCTAAATGTTCATGTCTCTAATGATTTAAAGGGAAATCATCTCTGGCTTAATCCAAGGTGGCCTTCTCTTCTTAGTAGACAAGAACTCTTTTCAAGCATTTCCAGGCCTGAATATTTTCCCACAAGGTGTTTTCACGTATAATAACTCAGAAATGTAAACCATTAGGTGGTTTAAAGGAAGTGTCGCTGTGAAGGACACTGCAGACTCAGATATGAGAGAAATATTTTGGTGTGTGTTTGGCCGACAGCAGCGTGTCTGTGTTTGCAACCATCTCTTTCCACAGTCCCATCTGGAGTTCTCTCTAAATCTGTGTGTGTGTCCATGTGTGTAACAATCCATGGCTCTACCCCTGTCAATATTGGCTTCAAACGCTCTTGGAGGAGTATCAGGCCGTGAGGACACACACATGAAAACACACACACACAAAGAGATGGCGACATGACGCTGACTTTGATAACACACGTATTTTATATCCAGCTGCACGAACGAAATAGCAAAACAAAAAAAACAACTGCTGAGCAGAGAGATGTACATGTAAACACAATGCAGACTGACACATACAGTAAAACACACACTCTGCTTCCTCTCTCTCACATACTGACACACAAACACACCAGCTGTTCCACTACATACACTAACAAAGTGTCGTCTCCACTAATAAAACAACACAAATTCTGTGCTTCAGATTGTGTGAACATACTGGATCCTTGTTTGTGTGTTTGCATGCACACTGACTCCAGTGTGTGTGTGTGTGTCTCACATATTTGACTTTGCACACATTTGGTAGATTCATCGCTCTGTCTTTCTGTCATTTGTACTGTAATTCTGCACCTACTTGTCCAATGCAGCCTTACTGTAGCCTGTGTGTGTGTCTGTGTGTGTGTGTGTGTTTTGTGTGTGAGCGAGTGTGTCGACAGGACCCATCTCTGGTGGGCACTAATACTGTCTATAGCCTGTGGCAGGCCTGTTGCTATTCAGGTAACACCTTGGTCTACATCTACAGTCCCTAAAACTGAACTTGTAGACAGTATTTGACTCTAACACAAATAACTATCAGTAAAATAATGTTTTGTATAATTACTGATTTATCTAAGAAGGGAGAAAGTGAGTGAGTTTCAGATTCAGTTCCTAGATTTATCCCACTTGGTTGAAAATGTATAAAAACCTTTCTCACCCTGTGTGCAGCTCACTGATATCTAAGATCTAATACAAAGGGAAATCAGCATTCTCACTCTTTCGAGCCATCCACACCAAGAACAACAACTTCAACGATAACAATGTGAGCTTCCACACTGATGGACGACAGCGTTTGGCAAATGGTGGCGGTCGGCACGCACTGCAAGCTCTAGCTGTGTCAGCAGCGGAGGAAAATGTTCGCTGATGACCGGTGACTGCTTTACATTACACAGAGGATTTGGTTTTCAGTAAAGAAAAGCGAAGTAAGGAGAATCTAACACTTTTACAACAGCTGTCCTCTTTTGAAACGTCATTTATACGTCTGCATGAGTCATTATCAATTAGACCCCATCGTTACATTAAAGAGTGTTTAGTAGAAAAATGTCCTTAAATTAAGCTCATTGGTGGCCCTGTAGATTCGGATGGATTCTGATTGGCTGCCAGTGTTTCTATCATTCATCAAATCACTCAGAAAGTGATCTAAACATATTGTCCGCCACCACCATCGTTGATATAGTTGTGGTTATACAGTCACTGTTATCGATCTTGATGTGGCTGACCCCTTTCGCTAACGCATCCATGTTTACATCAGTCTGAGTTTAACCCCGCTCTGAGGACACATGCGTGCTCTAAATAAACATTAAAACATAAGGATGTGGCTCTGGTAGGACCTGACTGACCCAGCCTTGCTTGTCAGGGCCGTTTAAATACACCAAAGTCCTTCAGGTGAGGGTTAGAATTAATAATTCAGATATTTCTGCACGAACGCCAGAATACAAGAGCTAATGTGAACAGGCAGATGTGGAAGCACTGCATCAGGGCTGTGCTACATATAGCCACGGGTGATATCACAAACCGCTGTTCATTTGCTTGTTTGCCTTCAGTAATTGTCTGCTTTTTGTCTTTGAGCCATTTCACTTGTTTTCATCTAATCTATGCGACCATAACGGTTTCGTCTCTCTCTCTTTTTTTTAATGTTGACCTGGACATGACGGCGGCACGGAAGCCTCAAATAAAAATAAAATCACAGAAGGTGGCTGCGGGGTCGGAATTTTAAAGAGCTCGGATGAAAGAAAATAGGAGCCAAAAAATTTAAATTCCATATTTTTCCATCAATTTGCGGATCCAGAGACGTCACCTTTTCTCAATTATTTAGTCGAGATTTGCTTCTCTGGCATCACCCCAAAAAAAAAAATTCAGCCCGCGCTTTGGGAGCTTGAGGAACATTAATTATTCATCCGCTCTCCTCTCAACCTTTTTATGAAAAGTGTGTCTTCCAGTGCCGGTTGTTTAGAGCCCTCTGGGCCACCTGGCTGTAGAAACATCGAATCCCCATTAAGACTTCAGCCATGTCCGGCGTTATTCACTTTTACATTACATTATTAGTAACATCGCACGGCTTTTCCACGAAAAATGGAAGTTTCCATTTGGAACATGTGTAACGGCGTTCTGAAAGATTAATTGGACAGCGGTTCGTGCTCACAAAGTTTTGTCATGGAATAATTTATGGGGCTCTGAAAGGCATGTAAAACACTTTCGATTTAAGGAAAAAAAACACCCGGGCGGCTGGCTAAAGTGTGCGGAATGAAATATAGATGACCTCAGAAAACGGTCAATGATATGGTAAACCTTCTCACCGTCCGAATCCATTTGTCAACACGCCTTTTGTCAGCTCTTTTTCTTTCTTCCGTCACTGTCGCTTACAATCATTTTGCTCCTTTACTTTTTCTGTGTTTCTGCAACTTTCTACAGCTATTTTTATTTCCTCCATCTGCAAGTCTTCCTGCTTTCTTGCCCTCTTTCTCTTTTCTGTCTTTCTGCCATACTTTCATATGTGCTCCATGACTCCACTCGACCTGCATGGGACCTTTAGCTCTGACTGATGGCCTGGATTAAACTTGAGCTCACGAGGATCCGAGCAGCTTCCTTCCTTCTCCTCTTCGACAAGGTTGCTCTTTTTCTCACTCCCACACCCGCCATGGTGCTGTTTGCCCTCTAATTGGCCTTTTTATGTATATTATGCCCCGTTAGCTTGGTTAGCATCTAATTAGCATATCCATTTGACCCCTGGGTTAACCAGCACTGCCTTGTTTTCATCTCTCACATTCTTCAAACCTTGAACATTTTCTTTCTTCCCTATTTTTTTTTGCATTGCTTCCTCATTCTGCTTCTCCCCTATATTCCCCAGCTGCACCCTCGTCTGAAGTCTCTAACTATACGTTTCTTGTTACTCCCGGCATGTCTCCTCCTCTGGCTCTAATATAGTTTTATCCTCTTGGCGTTTTGGATATTCTTTGTTAGCCTCTGATTAGCATTGCCAGCTGACCCTCTGCCCTCTCCGACTCCCCAGCCTCCTTTTGCTCACTTGAAATTGATGAAGTGTTGTATTCTGACTGGTAATAAGGTATCTGCCAACTTCCAGGACTGTATTACTGTTGGTGGATTGAGTTTCCATGTTTCCCTGGTTGTTACGACCACGCTCATGAGGATGTTTGTGGTGAAAAACAGTCAAATAGCTTTAAATTGTACTGCTCATGTGTGTTTTTTTTTCTCCCCTAATGTAAAGCAGTGCAGTCATATGCATGGCACTCACCATGTGTTTGCCATTGTGGCACAGAAATATGTAGAATAAATTGTATGTTGAAAGATTCACGATATCCTTGGAGCGAACATGTTCAGTGCCATGCTGCCTGAACACACACAGTATATCGCTCTGACTCGTTGACTGAATACAAGGTCGTGTTGCCTTGTAACATCGGACACGTACATGCGAGGAGAGCTAGATAGGTAAATCCATAAAATGTTATTTCTTCTTGGTTTGTTTTTTTTCCTCCTTTAAGTTTACTGTGTCTGAATATTTTCCTGGGCCAGCTGGTTTCTACCCATCATGCTTTGCCTGGGGGCCAATTTTGAAAAATGACAGGAGGCCAGGGGCAAGTTAATAATAAAAAAAAATAATTAGTGGTATTAATATAATGACATACAATGAATACATATTAAAAAGGCCCATAACTTATCTTTCTTTTCAATTATTAATTAAAATTAACTGAATAATAATTGGCACCAGGTCTGAATCAGATATTTTACCGCATTCAATAGCTACAACTGCTCTGGTCACGTGTGGAGGAGCTTATACAACTTGAAATATTGCAGGAACCTTTTCCGTCACGCAATCACCAAAAACTGCTCCTACCAGGGACCAATGAACCGTCACCTTCATCAATAAACGTAGAGTCAAGTAAACTTAAGTTAATCCTTTTTTTCACAATTGACAGACAATGAAATGTTGTTTTAACAATTTATCATAAACTGTTTACTGTAAAGTTATCACTGATGTTTATTAATCTTTGTAAAAAGGTTGATAAATACTGTGTAGTTCATTCTGATAGCCATTATGAAGTCACCATAATCATGTTTATAAGCCTTTATAACTGCTTAATAAATGGTTTATAAAAGCATTTCATTGTTTGTTGACAGTAAAAAGTATTATCCTGAGTTTAATTAACTATAAGTTTACTACTTATTAATGATGGTTATTTTAAAGTGTTACTGTTGGGTTTCCCTGCTCACCCTCTGATCCTGCTACACTACTGCACAACCTAAAGGGCAACAACGCAAAGATCAGCCTGTTACTAACAACCTCATTTATGCCATCATACAAAACTGGTCTATCTGTCAACCAGGGAAGACTCTTGAATATTTACTTATTGATATGAACAAACAAAACAATTATGTGGATCCATTTATTTTTATCATGAATTAGAAAATGTTGAGTATCACTGCCATAGATGAGGTTAAAAACACAACAATAGCTTTTGTTTACAGAAAGTTATCTAAACTGGCAACAAATGCTAATTTGTACTGAAAATAGAAGCTACCTGCTTTTCTCCTACGAACTTTCAGTCTATTTTGTTGACCTATGCACAGATCAAGTGGTAAAAGTTAAGGTAGCAAAAATGAGGCAATCAGAAAGTCATTATCAACGTCCAAGCGTATGAAAATTGCAGCTTAACGGACAGACAGCTGCTGTGCAGCAATATTAACGACAGCATGAGATGTGGTAAACCTTAAATATTTCCCTGAAATGACAACCGTCCCAGCGTCCTGCTAAATGTTGGCTCTATCATTACTGTGACACTCACTTCAACATTGATTATAGCTTTAAGATGACAAAGCTGTGAGACATTAAAAACACAAAGACACAACTTCAACAAAAAGACGTTCACACCTGATCTCACAACAAATATCCTCCAAATTATAGGTAGAAAATTGTCCTTTAACAATAACAATGCTCGTCCCTCTGAAAAACAGCCCGGTTTTTTCGAGTCAACACCACAACAATTGTTTTCATGTTTACTTATTTAAGGATTTAAGGCCTAAGGCAATCGAACCAAGTCATTGTGTTTTTCATTTTCTATTGCAGGAGTCAAATTAAAGGATTTCTTGACTTTAATGATTGTTTCTCCGGAAAGTTTTGTACATTTCTTTTTTTTCCGAGTGTGAAGTAAGAAACTGACAAAAACAATAAAAAAAGAATGACAAGAAATTAAACAAATGTCCTAGCCAAGCAAATGTACGAGCGTCACGTGAGTATAGAGGGATGGGAGAATGGATGGAGTGATAGAGAGAGCGAGAGAAAGTGAAGGAAAGAAAAGGCAGGTGATGGTGGCAAGCCAGTGTGCATGTTAACACAGACACAGGAAGCTGTGCATGTCTGCTAACAGAGAGAAAAGTAATACAGTTCATCTGGGCTTTAGATATCTAGAAACTCTGCGCACACCTTTCATTATTATTTATTTTGCCCTTCAGGGTTAGAGAGGATTAAGTACATCTCCAGGTTTAATACATAATTCTGACCTTTTTATATTGCCTGAAGAACTGAATAAAAGTTGGTGGCCTTCACAATCGTAACAATCTGTGCATTACTTGCAGTGTTTGATGAATGCTAATCTGTTGACTGGCACTGAAACTATACACACAGATAAGAGACATTCAAAATTTGGATTCAGTCTTCCCTATTACACATTTACACATCTATCCAGACATATATTCATTTCTACCTGCATATCATCTATGAGGACACCTGACATTATGAGGTTTATCTTTAAATCTGTCTGTCTATACGTCTATTCTGGTTTAAATGTAGTATTTTATTCATCAACACAGTCCAAAACCTGACTCTTACAAAACGGAACAGTGGTCTCAAAGATGATTAGTAGCCTCTATCTACATGCCAACACTGGTCTTATTGTTGGCATGTTTTAACAGGTTTTTTAAACAGCTGCAGGCTCTGTTCACCATCTGCAATCTGCAATGTGAGTTTCCTGTGGATGAACAGCTATCGTCCTGCTTAGTGAAAACAGGACAAGGGCAAACTTCACCTCTAAAATTTGGGCCCCTTGCTCAAAAAAGCCATTAAAAAGTCGAATGGTGTGTTCACACAGAAAGCGAAGTGGATTTTTCACATGTATAAAGGCATATTCAAGGACGCAAATATACAAAATTCTTATCATTCCGGGGTTTAAAAAATAAAATAATTGTGTCGCAGGGCTTTCTTGAGTGTTGTCCAGTCCTTCTGGAGGAATAAACACCCAGAGTCACATCAGATTCTGCTCTGATCCAGAGATGTTTAAGAGCAGGAGGAGAGCTCAGAGATATCTTTTTAACTTCTGGGATTAAATGTGGATTTATCTTCACTCCTGTTTATCAACCTGACTGCAGCAGTGATCCACAGAGGTGACCTCCATTGTCGGGTGTTTATGTTCTGGTGACGGGAGCTGGAGGGGAATCTACTTTACTTAATGAACGAAACATTACATAAATGTAAGGTGAAAAAGAAGAGAGAGAACGAGGGAATTTGCTTCGCGTTCAGTGTGAACACACCATGATAGAGGCTACCAACTGTTTTGTCTATGAGTTTCGGGAAATGGATGTGTTGATGATTCATAATTGTTATAATGCTACACATAGCACCTTTAAGCTGCCAGTACGTCCTGACGTTGGGTTTATTACCTACCTGCGCTTGAAGGTGAGGACGACACCGAGGAGGATGATGATGAACATGAGGATCCCCGCGATCACTCCGGCCATTTTCACCGTGCTGTCCACCTGCTTCTCTGGCTCCATGGCATCTGAGTCCTGGGTGGATGCACCTACACACACACACACACACACACACACACAGACACACACACACACACACACACACAGGTATGCACAAAGTCACATCGGTAGGCAACCACATGAAAATAGCAGCACACACACTTTAAGGACAATACATTTGCATGCACACAAAGCCAACATCAGGCACTCATGCATACACACACACTCGTACACCGTCATTGAAAAAACATGTTCTTACACATACATGTTCACCACAAAGACACAATGGACGCTCTTGATCCCAAGGTGAAGATACTCTAAACACAACCATATGTAAGGAACATGAACCGAACAGAACGTACAGACATCATGTGGAGGGATGAAAACATCGTCATGTCAAAGAACTCAACGAGGACACAAGGTTAATCCCAAACAGCACATATGAAGTGTTGTGTTAAAAATGAAATGTTGAAGTGAGGAAATACTAAATCCAAATTCAGTTTTTTTGTGAAAACTATGACAAACCAGACTATAAAAGGGAGATGTTGTGAAAACTCTCTGTGTTGTCATTTCAAAAGTTTTTCTTTTGCCAAATGTGATTATCTAATTTTGGAACAAACGATCAAATTTGTTTTTGGTTGTGCCAATGCCAAAAAAATATCATTGAACACCATGGAAAGTCACATCCTGAAGCACAGGTAAAGCTTACTGAAGTGGGGAGCATGGACACGATATGTGCATGTAATAAAACATTGTAGCTCCAAAATAAACAATACAACATACGCTGATTACGAAATTAGACAAAAACAAGAAGAGGATGGAAGACAAAGAAGATTTTGAAAGCTACAAGTTTTTTTTTACGCATTCTGAATTCATTCCAGGTTTAAAACACTGAAAACGGCCCAAGGACAAACAATGCACGAATGCAGATGTTAAAAAAAAAAGACGTTGAGGTTAAAACTACCAGCATGCACATAAGAAATGCCCGACATGCAGGACGATACAATATCAATATCAGTCAGCACAGGGTTTAAAAAAGCTGGCAAACAAATGAACAAACACAGAGGACAGAAAAAAAATAAATAATCGGGCAAGGTGAATGCAAGGATGGTGTGCAGAGTGGATTTCACAGAAGGATGATACATATTCACGTTGATAAGAGCGCCGCTATCAGTGTGTGGTGTGATACAGAGGCCAGGAGGTGACTCACTCCCAACAGACTGAATGAGAGAAGGTGCAGCCAGCGAATGAGAAGGAAGGCAGGTAAAAGACAGAGTCACCTCTGAATGCAGAGAAGGGATGGACTTTGCTTTCTGCTTGCTGCTTAGACTTCGACTCCATTTCAACATTGGTCTGATGATGATGATACGAATGCTTTCTTTTGTTTAATATTCTCTTTCTGTTGCAAAGTGCAGCCCGTCCTCATCAGGAAAACAGCTTGTGCAAATGTACGCTTATTGATAGATGGGGACCTCTGGTGGCTGTAGTAATTATGTCTGGGGCAAAAGAGAAAGTCAGGTGATGCAGTATAAACAGAGACTTAGTCCTCGTTTCAGGGAGGATAGAGCGGGTCAAGCACACCAAGACTTTCACCCAGAAGACTGCTGTTTGTCCATGTTGACTTATTATATAACTAGAATGACACAGTAGAGTGTATACCTCCACTAAGACCCAATAATTACCTTTTTTCACTCACTCATAGATGCTAGGCACCTAAATATGACCAGATCCATGCATTATTCCCCGAAATATTGACAAAATGTTGAAAAATAACCCTATCTTGCAGTGTTTAAGAAAGTGAGGATCCACACCAAAAGTTGCTGGGGTCTATTCTGGGCCAAGACCCATCTTTAATCCAAGATTTGAGCAAATACATTTGGTGGTTTTGTGTAATCCTGCTGACAAACCAACCAACCAACCCACAAACAAACAAACTGAAAACACAACTTCCCTGACAGAGGTAGATATGCAACGTACTGAAGTTAGGCCCCAAAACAGTATCTTTTCCTGAACCTAACAAAGTTGTTTTGGTGCACATCCCTATTCAAAACCAATCCCCCTTGTCCTTCCCGTCATCATCTCTTATTCAATCCTGTGCATACCTCTCCCATCTTTGCTTTTCCAGGTACTGTCTGGGGCCTCTAATTGGCTCGGGTGACTCAACGTCTGAGACGATCCCCCACCATGACTCTCCTCTGCTCCGGCCTACAATATTTCTATCCCTCGTCGGCCTGAACAAACAACTTCCTCCACCATGTTTATCCACTTCTAACTCAAGCAACATTAAGCAGGTCATTCATGTGACTCACACAAAGAGGAAAATTCCAAGCGTACTTTTAGAAACGAGGAGCATGAGCTGTACATCTGAACCGCACAATACATTCGCCTTCCTTCTCGAACAATCTTCAAGCAAGGAACACGACCATACTGCGCTCTATTCGACAAAGTAGTTTAACTCAACTGTTGATAAAGCTTCCGCTCTTTGAGGGAGGATGAATGGAAGTAAGGTCACATAACACGAAGATACGAACGTAAAGAAACAGGGAGGGAAGTACTGGAGGTAATTACCAGAGATTGAATGTCATGGAAGAACAAATAAACAGAATAGGACAGGAAGAAAAAAAGTAAATGTGGTAGATGACAAGAGACAGTCAGCACATGAACAAAGAAAGAGGAAGAAGAGAGAAACATCAATGACAAAGATGGGAAATATTGTTTGGATGGAAGGAAGAATGACATAAAGGAGATAAAGGGGTAGAATCGGAAATATATAAAAAACGATCTGATATGACAATGAAGTAAAAGAAGACGGGAAAGAGACGAGAAACCCTCAAGCGAAGGACCCTGGGACGCTACACATGAATGCACCTGTTCTCTCACAGACGTGCACCAAGCAGCCTCTTGTTATAACCTTGATAGACAAAGACAGCCGATTAATAGAGTAATACTGCTGCGTGGGAGTTCAGTTTAATCCCCTGTCTCTCTCATCTTCGCCCCCTCTGCAATAACAACACAAGGTTGGCAGTGGATTCCACGGAGCTAACGGCTTAAGCACCTAACCTTGGCACGCTTGGTAATAGCTGCCGCAGTCCTCAATGGCTGCAGTGACGAGATGTTCTTTTAAAAGAGCCTGAATGCCTTCAATGACAACACATTCACCGCCTTTGTAACCCGATCACGGACAGCTTACCCATCTTGAAGCTGCATCACGTTTGGAAAAACATTTATAAAACACACCTGTCACTCTCCATCCTCATCTGCACCCTATTGTTCATGCATGTTTATAATGGAAATAAGATGTCAGAGAGACGTTTTAATGGAGTTTAAGTGCTGTACTTTTTAGCAAAGTGCTGAATTCTCAACATATACTGGATATTCCTCAGTGAATAAAAAGGATATGCAGTGGATCCTAAATGTTTAATGTCTACTTCAAAAGTGAAAAAAAAACTCTTGGTTAACTGTTCATGAGTATCTAAAATATCGTACAGTCATAAAATGATGAAAGGGATCGTCTTTCAAACCGAATATTGACTTGCTCACATTATATAACATTCAAGATCATCAGATCTTTGTACTGTTTACTCTTCACAACAGTTATTTAAAGTAAAAAGATGACCTTTTCTGAACCCTAACCAAGTGGGTTTTATGCCTCTGGTTTAACCAGATCATAAGCACAGCACCGTCAAGACATAAAATAGAATATTAAACGTAAAGAAATATAAAATTGCGCCACAAAGAAACGTTAAGTTTCAACGTATCCATGGTTTGCAGACACGTACAGTGCCGACATTTATTCTGGCCACTGGGTTGATAAACTAGCTAACTAAAATAGCACATTATAATAAATTGGAATTATAATTAAATTAATTATACTGAACATTTCAGTGTATGTTCCCAGACACATTTTGAATATTACAAAAAGCTAAAATGTCAATTTTTCAGCACTTATCACACAAGTGTGCTGTACAATTCCTACAGGAGCCATTAAAGATGCAGAATCTCGTCTGAACTTGCATATTTCAACTGATGTGGAGCAATACACTCTCTGGTTGCTTAGTGTTAACTTAACCAAGTCATTTTTAGATAACAGCCATGACATTGGTGAGTGTGTGGCCTGCTTCTTTTTATCCCATTAACCCCATCAGAACACACGCGAGGAAGGACACCTTCTGATAGCTTGTGGCCTTATAATCAACGGAGATGTGTAGATGTGCTTTTTCGAGCTTGTCTCTGTCTGTCAAGCACATTATAGTTACAGGAGATCCTCGAGCGATCACGCAGGAGACGAGTTCACACGTATCCCTGTAGTCCGTGCCCTGGTAATCACCCCACAGGTGTATTAAACCTCAATTTCCCCCCTGAGTGATCCACAATATGTATCACCTGACACATTACGGCGTGACCCCATTTGTTCACACCTCACCGGCCCACGTGCTGATTGGGTTCAACAGTTCACGATGTAACAGTAGAGGACCCCATCTGGCGACGGGTTCGGCTCCATTTAACACTGCGATTGGCCAGCTCGCCAGCCACTCAGCCAATCAGACGAACTCTGACAGGGTTCTGACCGTAGCAGAGAAGAAGTGATCTAACGTGACTGTGTCCATTACCGGGAGGGGGGGCGAAAGTTGAGCTGAAGCAAATCGTCAAGAGCAAAATAGGATTGATGGGCAACTGGTGCAAACACAATATGGAGGACACCGTGGCCTCATTTATTATTGTACTGTTACTGTCATCAAACAGGTGGCTTGTAAGTATGTACAATTTATGGATCCATCTTGCTGACTTGCCACCGGTACTGGCAGGTGGCCTGGCTATTATTTTCTTGGCACAAATCAGGTCCCTAAAAAAGACAGTTGGAACGGTAAATGGCATCATAACAATATGTATGACCAGGTGAGTATCCTCATCTCCTCTCAAACATAAATATCCACCAGGATATTGTTTTAAAATTTCATAATGGTCCTTTGAACTTGACATGACCTTAAGTCCAGTATCTTGTCCTTCAAGTTTTAATTGTATCGTCCAATCTTGAAAACACAGATTCATTTACTTGCTGTCTTACAGGATGTTTACTTCTTCTGCTACTCAGTTCCTGTGTCAGTAGTGGCCATTAGCTGTTAGCCACGGGGCACTACTGTGAAATGTGGGAAAAATCAAACCATCACACTAAAAGCTTTGGACTTGATCAGAGAAATAAATGTAGTTACAGCCATTTTTCATTTCTCCAGTGATCAAAAAAGTGTCCAAAATGACTCAAGATTATCACTCTCTACACATCACGTCGAAGATGAAAAGGTCTACGTTGACACTTGCCCTCACTGGCTTGTGATGCTCAGTGTTGCCATGGGTAACCAAATATGTGACCAGAAACATTAAGATAAGAGCGAAAGTGGTTTCAAAGTGTAATAAATTGGCTTGAAAAAAAATAAAAATACAAATAGAAAACTTAAATGAGCTTTCTCAAATATAGAGAAAGCTCATTTAATATAAAGCTTAACACAAAATTGCTCATCTGTTTATGTGTTGCAGAAGCGCCTCACAGAGAAAAGAGCGGGTTGGGCCTGCAAGATAATGGCCTGAAGAGGGTCTTAAATTCTGTATTTTTTTCCCTGTGAAGTCCTCCCATGAGAAAGACATGACTTATCGATCTGAGAGGTATAACTGCCCGTCTCTGTAGATGCCAGAATTCACAACCACTTGGCCTTCACAATGATAGGCTCTGCTACCCGGGGAATACTGCAGGCATGGACAACAGAATATTTACCGGTGGCTACTGGGAATATGAACACACATACCGACTCTTCAGTTCGTAAATATGTTCAGATGTCAGGCTGCAAGGCTACAACACATGCTTACTGATAATAACAAATAATTAGTGGATCATTTTGCCCACTGAAATGTTAATTTGCTATGATAGCATCTTAGAATAACATATAATCAAATTTGGTACCAAAGCAGATCTTGGAGAGTCAATTGGAGTTTTTGGGGGACATGGATATACTGTTCAAGTATTTCCCCTCAGCAGTAACCATGAAGTATTATAGGCTCTGCTTTATTCAATCATACTCAACAATGCTATAAAGTCCGCTCATACAGTAGAATCACCCATGAGGCATGTGTTGCTCTTTTTATATTTCTGCTCGGAGATGTTAAACACCATTACGTTAAGAATAATTTTCGTGCAGGTGGAATTTATTTTACATAAATCCCGAGGAGATCAAGTATTATGTTGAAATATACTCATTTGGTGGTACTGTGTCATATCTAAGGGAGAGCAGCCTTCAGCACATAAACAGAATAAAGGAAGGATAAATGAAATAAAGGCGACTTTATCTCTGTTAGCCATTATAACTGTGACAACATCGGGTTAGTCGTGATATTGATTGCGTCCAAGAGGCATTCATCCTCAGACTTCCTTATTTTCTTAAATAGAAGCAAGCCGTGTGAGGGTGTATGAGTGTACTATCCTTTTATTTATACATCTGCAGTTTTTCTTTCGTTTGTTTTTTTTTTTTCCCCCCTCCTACTTGGAGAGCATGAGAAAATTATCAGGGAAGAATTACGGGTAAAACCGGAGATATTAAAAACATAATCTCATCCAAATGGAGAGTAGATTGATTCTCCTAGCTACCAACGCACTGCAGCAGCCCTGAATGGCATATTAAACGCTGCTTTCCTTGTGTGTGTGTGCGTGGATGTGCGTATATGTCACAGATCGCTGTTGGAGTGTGGGTGCAGCTTTTGTTGCGTGTGCTTGTTTGTGTACAAATTGACTTTATTCCGATATTTTGATTTTTTACGCAGGTGTTTGTGTAAATGTCTGTTTGGTTGTGTGTCATGTTAAATTATCAAATGATTTGTGTTACACAGGTTGTGTACTGTGAGTGTATGTGTGTCTTAGCTCGGGGTTCATGTCAAGGTTTAGTTTTAAAGGCATTGTTTGTCAGCAGCTGCGGGGAGCATCCTCTGTGGATTAGGGTTAGCATGGCTGAGTGTGTTTAACAGGATTACTAATCTGAACTATGCTGCCGCAGCAGTGTGTGTGTGTGTGTGTGTATCTACTATTATATTTGTATGTGACTGTTAATCTGAATATTTGTGAGTCTGCGTGTGTACACTTTTGTGTACTGTAGTTGACGACGCACTGGTGTGTACATGTGTGTTCCCTTCATAAACGTCTAGCTCTATGTGTGTGTGTGAGGTCAGATGATGATGGATCATCTCCATAACTTGGTAAACAATGGACAATGCTAATGGATCCCACCTCCCTCACACACACACACAGACACACACACCAGTTTCCATTAATGTTGACATTAATGTTAAGGTCAGCAGGACACGGTTTACTAAGTACTTTAGAGCTTTTAAGAACGAAAAAAACGACTTAAATGCTTCATCATCCGCTCCCCGAAGAGCTTTTTGGAGTTTGGGGCGGTGGTCAACAATGAAAAATGTTTGTGAGAGCATTATACTGACACTATACATTATTATAATATGCCCAGATAATACACAACTGAAAAATATGTTACTTGTAGTGAATACTAAGAAATCTATTGCACCAACATATGAATTAAGCTCCATTCCTCATTCTGGCACATAGAGTAGAGCTTCTGTTTAAAAAGGTTCATCTATAGCATACAGCGATCGACCGTATGTGTGATGGTTATGCGTGTAAGTCAGACCGTGTGTATTACACCATCCTTTTTCCGATCACGATCTGTTGACAGCTACATGACAGCTCATATATCCCTGCTGTACCCATTCTCTGAAAAACAATCCCTGAAATGCAATGCAACATGTCGGATGATGACCGAATCAATTATGGGGATACACAAACACGCCGAGCAGAATAGGACTTTGATTCCCCCTTGAAGGGAATTTGCTTCTGACAAGGTAACACAGCCAAAGGCCAAAGTGAATTGCGTGTTAGGACACAGCTGCTGTAAGCTGACAGCCACAAAAGCAGGTAGGCTGGCAGGGAGGTAAGGCCTTGGAAGTATAAAAAAAAACAACAACCAAGAAGTGACAAATCACAAAACTCTAACTCATTCTGAGGGTCTGAAATGAATCAACACAATTCAATAACGGAGCTTTTATCAGAAGTTCAGTAAATCCACACTAAAAACTAATTCATCACAGAGAAACTCATCGCTTTCTCCATAAATACCGGGCAAAATATATTCAACAGCATACATAACTATGCCAAATACAACTTTATATATCTTTTTTTTATGAAGTATGGTTTTAATGAACCATATCTTTTATCACAAATGCAAGAAAACAGCTGTTCCAAGCTTCATAAACTGAGTTTATAAAGTTCAAAGTTGTAGTTAACAACTACAGTGTGCAACTGACATGAGACTATCCAATCATGACACAATGTTTTGGTTTTAATTCATTAATTCATTAATGCATTTATGAGTTCTATTGACTTCTGTCAGAATAAAATGTAATTCTCATGATTGAAGCAGGTTGAGGGTTTTTGTTCTAAAATGAACGTAGGCAGCAGAACAATATGTCCCAATTAATCAAATGTTTGAGAACTGAGGTCATTTGTGTATGTGCGTCATTAAAAACGACATTCATCGCAGCTTTAAACGTCGCATCAATTGTTGTACATTTGGTCAATTAAAGCAGAGCACTCGGAAATCATAAGAACAATCGAGCCCAATCAGTCCAAGCAACCGGATAATCATAAGCATTTATTTGGAGAGAAAAAAAACTGAAGCAGAACGTTGAAGGACACAGCGACCAAACTGAGCACAAAAACAGGTTTCGTCTTGTTGAAAGGACACGGTCAGGGCTTGTTTTGAAGAAGTGGCCTCAAAGCTCCCAACGCTTCTGTTTTTCCCAACCAAACAGCCAAACCCACAATCTTGTATTTTAAATCAACAATATAGTTCATTGGCTATATGACAACATTCAAGACCCAACTGTGAAATGCTACACCTTTACATCTATCTCCTAATTTTCTGCTTTTCCATCTCTCATTATTGTTTCTTTTGCACAGTCTTCCTTTCTTCCTTACTGCTTTTTCTTTATGTCGTTCCCTCCCTCTTTCCTCCTCTTTATTCCCAGATGCCGGTGAGTACTTTACGACCCGGCCTCTAAGATTTACGCGGGGACAATTGAACATTTTGTCGCTGCGCCGTGGAGCAGATGGAAAATTCATGGCGGAGTTGGAAGGGCGAATTTAGCATAAGACAACAATTCGCCAGAATGTGTGTCTGGCGGAGAGCAAGGCAGGTACACCTGTCTGCATGCACAATGCTACGATAAAGAAAAAAAAAATCCCAAAGAATCCTTCAGCCTTGAGTCTGCCTCCACTGCTGGATTTCACTTTATTTTCCCCCTCCGACTCTCTTCAAGTCAGTTTCTGTCAATCTCTGTCTCTCTTGGTTTTTGATCCTCCCCTTCTCTCTTGGGTTTTATTTCTTTTCCTCTCTGGAGTCAGGTCTCTCTCGGTTTTCTCTTCTGTATTCCTCTGTCAGCTGTAGTCGCAGTCGAACCCTGCGTGCTCCCTGTGCAGCTTGAACAGCATTTCACCCATTGCTGACTGCTATTGTGCCCTTAAAATGTCACATTGTCGCCAGATATTCACCTAAAAACAGCCCTGAGGAGTTATTTTTTCCCCTTAACAGTCTGACTCAATCTGTTGCAAATTCACAGAGCAAACTGACTCACTAAGCAGCAAGCAGGCAGCACTCGCAGGTGATGGGAAAACAGGAGGAGGACAGGTTGTAAAGAACAGTGTGTGTTCCTGTGTGTGTGTGTGTGTTGCAGTGCAGGTCAATGACGGGAGATAATTCAGATATGATTCCTTCAACGTTTATCTTTTGCAGTTCAGTCACGCACACTCACATCACACACGCACACATACACAGACAGCAAGCCACATGTTGCATCAGCATTGCACAGCATCAGAGTCGGTTTACAACACGACTCCGTACACCACCAATTATAATCGACCTCAAGACTAATGATAATGGGAATTGAAGATGACATATAATACCAGTGTATGGATGACAGGGGGGTGTGTGTGATGCTCCTGTGAGCCACAGAACCTGAACGCGTGCGGGGCATACAGACGCTGCCAGTGCAGAAGTCCAACTCGTAAATGTAGGCTTTCCACTGCCCTGTTGCCGCAATGGGCAAAAAGGCTTGGAAAATGACTTCTCTTCAGCCAATCAAAACACGAAAGAAATAGTCTAAGATATATATGCAGCATTTAGACTGCAGGCCTTCTTGTTGTAAAAAGTTGAAATATACATTTCTAAGGAAAGTGGAAATTCTGCCACCTGGCTGGTTCTGCACGGAGAGGGTGTGATATAAAACCAGGGCTGCGCTCACAGTCTCATCAATCCGTTTAAAAAGACCTGAAGGAGTCACAGTTACCAGATCATCAACAGGTACTGTATCTAATACCTTTGTGCTACTATCTTTTCTATTTATAAAGCTAGTGGCTATAGCCAATTTAAAAAGGTCCAGAGTGTAGGATTTTGGGGCAATATAGTATTCATTATTACCTCCGCAACGGAAGCTATATTTTCGCCCGTGTCCATTTGTTTGTTTGTTTGTTGGTTGGCTTGTCAGATTACACACCAGCTACTGAATGGATCTCCTTGGATCGATCTCAGCCCAGAAAAGACCCCAAGAACTTTTAGGGAAGGGAACGATCCTGGTATTTCTTTCTCGATTTCTTTAACGTTCCAAGACACAGCATTTATGCAACATTTTCGTTTGTTTCTCAAGGAATAATATAAGGATCTTGATGAACAAAATCAGTCGTGTTGAAGCGGCTGGTATCTTAAAGTGAATATCACTGGATGTAGATCCATATAAAAATGTGCATATAGCAGAAATTGATATGTTTGGGCCTTGGTGGAGGTATAAACTCTCAAGTTTATAAAAAATATATATTATTCTAAAAAAATACAAAATACTACCGTCAGGTTTACGAAAACAGGGTTTGGGTTAAATCATACCCTCTCATGATATTAAACACGAGTTTGAGAGGAAAACTTCTCCTACGTGCACATTTTTTCTGGTCTTCATCCCAGAATCGCAAAACTATGATATAACAAAAATGTGACTGGTCAGTTGCAATGGAGCAATATTATTTATGATGTTCCAGGAACACGGTAATATCAGATCGTTGACTGCAGGGGCGGGTGAGAAGTCCACACTGCTAAGATGCCACTGAATCCTACACACTGGACCTTGAAAACTTTTAGAAACTAGACATTTGAATGTAGGAGAATATGAGCTGAGACTGCCGAGGATGAGAATCAGCTTCAAACAAGTCCTCCTTTCTGACTTTTTAAACGGATTGATGTGAAAATGAGCCGATCTCAGCCAAGAAACGATGTCAAAGTAGAACCATTCATATTGTTGTTTAGTCCACTGAGACAATATCAAGCAGTTAGTTAGCTTGCTGTTGTCACTGGCTAAGCTGTTAAGTGTTGAATGACAATGTGAGTAGTGAACACAGGTAATACAGACTGGATGAAGGTAAACGGATACATCACGATGTCGTATGTTGCTCACAGACTTATTGTAGTTTGATACATCGAACCACGTTTGTGTGTCGCCTCCATAATACGTGTCTTTGTTCTGATAGTTTACTATTTATGATGGATAATGTATGACATGTTCATTTGTGGAAGGAATAAGTGTTGAAAAGTATCTCTGCAGTGTTCAGCATCGAAATGAAATGCCATTTTAATGTACCGAGAGGTTTTTCTGCTTTCATTTGCATTGAGGAAAGCAACCGCTCTTGATATGAATGCAATCTGTGTTTATTCAATTTAGAATTTCAATAGTGTTCGCCGTTGTGCATGATATGCATAATTCTTTGTGTTGGGCCTTGGAACCTCAATTTCCCTCAGGACAATAAGCGTTATTGTATTTATGTGAAGTCATCTCATATTCCCGACAAAGAACTGTGACAGCAGTTTACGACTGTGCTTGCTATTGACTGATTCCCTGTTGTGTCCCTATTGTTCAAGTCAACATTTTGATTGTTGTATCGCTGAATGACATTCATATTCTGCTGTCACGTCTCTGCATTTCAAAAATAAAATCCACTCCGGTGAACAATGTTTAGCTCCTGTGTTTTTATTAAGCATGGAGGATTTGATTTGGAAGAACTAAGGTGTATTAAAAAGACCAATGCATCAAACAGTTTCACTATAAAGTGTTTTTTTGACTGTAAGAAGTTTTATTCCCATGAGGTTTCATGCTAGCTTAAACCTTTAACAATATAAAATATTAGATTTTTCTTCACATCCAAGTATTGATGACACACAGTAATTGGTGTCAAAATCTTTCAAGGGTTGGTATCTTTCTTTGGAATGTAACCCATTTATACATTTAAATGCAGCACTGCTGATGAAGACATTAGTTTTGAAATATTCTGATGATCGCAGAGAAATAAGGAGATATATTTTCTTTCATGGCCAAATCTTTTAAATGATCATGAAGGCAGAAAACTGATGGTTGGCTCAATGTCCTTGTACCCCCATTTTCAATGGTTCAAATACTTTGTTAAGTCTGTGAGTGTGACATACTGTACAGTACAGTTGTAGGTTTGTTCCATAATTGATGGTCATAACAAATGCCAAGGACTAAATGGAAGCATGATTGTATGCAATGAGTTGCCGGGTGTGGGGGTTGTGTTTGAGGGGAAGTGGCATCAGTGATCAGTAGAAGATGGTGTTCAGTTTAGGGCTCAATCTAAACCAAACACCTTTGAAACTAATCCACTATATCAGCAACCAAATCTGTATTTGAGAATATTACACCTCAACAGTTGAGATGAATGTGACCACAATACTGATTTAAGTATTAATAAAACAGCAGTACTAGCATAATATTATAAATGTGTAACTGAAATAGGGTAAGCCTAACCTTTTCATCATGTTCAACCATGTCCTGTTTTCATCAAATCTTACACTAAGGATGAAATGATACTAACAGTTGAAGCTTGTGTATTGTAACCTTAACTGTTGTTTTATCAGAGAGCAACAAAGATCCATAGACTAATTTAGTTTGTGGCTCTCATCCGTTTCTATTTGACTAACTTTACCTTCAAATTAAAGTCTATTGCATTGTAAATTAGAAGACAAACAAAGTCTAATGTTAGCTTTCTGTGCCAATGTTTAGGCTTTTGAATATGAATCACTCGCATAAATGCAGACAGTGACAAAAGGTGTTGCTGCATCAGGACCCAGAAGCTGTTCGGGGACCATGTAGGACCAAGAAAAGAGCCTGAAGCAACAAAACTTCCTGAAAAAATATAGTTGATTGTCGAGTCTCATCCTCAGATCATCAAACGCTGATGCACTGGGTCGGCTGCTTGGGTAAGGGTCAGTATTTGATGACCTGATGATGAGACTCAACAATGGACTAACTTTCTCCAGGATGATACTTTTTTAAATGTATTTATTAATGTAACTCTTAGTTCTCTATGATAGTTCTTATTGCTACTGATATAATAGATTCTGGGCATCAGGATTTTGGTGGTCCCAATTTTGGATAAAAGTAAAGAGATGCTTTTTGCACATTTGAGTGACAGTCAAAGCAGCAGTAGCAGCTAAAAGAGGTCAGTGCAAGGTCTTTTTTTTTAATCCCCCTGCATTTTATCACAGCTCTGTCATCTAACTTTTCAAAGGTAAGCCCGGCTAATTCTTTTCAAGTAGTAAATTACTGATTCCCAGTCGTGTGTGAGCAAAGTGTTTTATGATATCTGAATTAAGTTAAGTTGTCTTTGGTTTGCAGGATGGGAGATGAATGGTGGCTCTCCATGGTGTGTGTGTGTGCAAGGATACAGCAGCATCACTGGTGTTTGTCTCTGTGTGTGTGTGTGTGCTTGTGTGTGGATGCAAGACAGAGAGAGGCGGTTCAAACAGCCAGCGACACTCGAAGCGGAGCAGACATGCAAACAAATGCAGTAAGATGGCGATGAGAAGGAAAGACATAAACCAAAGAGCAAAAAACAGAGAAAAGTCAAGAAACAACGGCAGGAGAAAAAGGAGGGGGAGGGCAGGGGACAACCGAAATGAAACAGGGTTCGTGTCGTGTTTATGGTTGTACTGTGATGGAAAAATATAACATAGGGAAGAAAATACTCTGCCTATAAAGCAATAATCACCTTCGCTTGGGATGACTAGAATGTACGGCGTTGTTATTTGTCCCCTACCTATTACCACTAAGGCCAAGGGCCGCACGTCCCCGCCGGAAAGCATGAGAAAGAGAGGGAAGAGAGAAAACAAACAACAACAAAAAAAGGAAAAAAGAAAGAAGACAAAAGTCTAAGAAAAAAAGACGTATAGGTTTCTTTATCCATTTCATCAAGGTTTAGATCTCCCTTGTTTCAATTGCACAATCTGTCTTAGAGGAGAGAAATTGCAGTGGTGAGAATAGCACTAGAACATTACGATCAATCGGACAACTAGCACTCAAGATGTGAACTGGGGCATGACTGGTCGTATTACCAGGAGGTAAGAGCATCTTGACTGGCCCATTAGCAGGAATAGATGTGTTTGCTGGTGAGGATGTTTTTTTTTTTTCACCAAAGAGTGAGTCAGTGAATGTTGATGTGGTGCTGGGGGTTAACATTTGGAGTTTGCTGAGTCTGTCAGCTTGGCTTGACGGGTTAATAAAAATAAAGGGAGTAGGAAATGGAAGAGAAAAGAAATGAAGTGATGGCTGAAAGAAAGAAAGAAAAAAAAAAGAAATATGAACTTTGTGGCGTGGCAAAGTTGGTGCAAAGATAAAAATCTGGCCTCCAGGTTCTGCTGCAAAGGCTCAGTTCACCCAGAGACAAAAAAATCAGATCAGTTAATACTTTCATCAAATTTGTTGACAATGTGTTTCTATGCTGAGGCAGCGAGGTGGCTCAAGTTGGTCCTCACTCAGTTTCCCTGCAGATAATCGCCACATTCGCTTTAAACGATGAGTGGCCTGCATGGCGACAGGGTGGTTGTCAATTGTGAGCCAATAAAGAAAGGTTACCGGTTTATCTAAATCTGTATTTCTCAGAAGCAGAGTGCGGAAATCATCTAATTTGTCATTCAAATTCAGTTGGTAGAGCCAAAGAACCGAGCTTTCAGGTGGCAAGGCAGGTAAAGTAGATAATGAGACCTGATCACCACGTGTGTCCACTTGGAAAATAAAAAACAAGATGGATTGTGTTCTAATAATAACCACGTGTTTGTGTTCAGATTAACATGTGGATAGACCTGTTTCAGTGTGAGTTATAATCTGGCAATGCAGAATCAATGCTTTAGTTAGCACTTAAGTCACTAATAAACAAATAACATGTCTGCAGATCCAAAAAAACAAGGCCAACTACTTTACCTTGTCATCTATAGGCTAGTAGGACTCTTATAGGTCTATGCATTACTGTACATCATCTCTCTGCTCTTTTAGCTCTAAAAGCACTTAAATGCCTCCATCACCTGATCAAAAACATGCTTCTTTGGCTCAGTCTGTTTGAGTATCTTTTAAACCCGGGCCCTACATTTAACATGTGTTGGGGTGTAAATGATTCACACTTACCAAAGGTTTTGGAATCATGGTTTCAATGGTTTTGCCATTCACAGGCTCGGGTTTGTGACTGACAACAAATGACGGAAACAATGCCTTACAGTAAATAATAAGATCCTTTCTGTAACTGTATCGTTACAGGAGAAGTTTCGCTCTGAAATCTCGCAAGATGTGAGTTGTTGCAGGAAGACAACGGTGGAAAGGTGAGTCAGAGTTGGAGAGAGGAGTTTGGAGTTTACTGCCAAGAGGAACAGCCAGCAAGACTTTATGTCCAAAAGACATGGCTGACTGGTTAACTGATTTTGACAATCTAGACGAGGCAACAACTGGAACCACTCACCTCAAAAGATTTCAGAGCGAGACTTTTCCCTGAACAAGACTTGTGTTTCTGGTTACAAAAAGGATTCTATTATTTAACAAAAGGGTCTTTCTCTGTAGGAATCGTTTCCGTAACGTGTCAGTCACTAAACATAACAACCCCAGCCTGTCAGTGGCAAAAACGAACACTTTATTGGACGTTACTTTGATAGTTGAAGTTGCCCCAAAGGATTACGTTGTAGTGCCAGCTGAGGCGATGTAGCGGACCGATTCCAAAACCTTTGGTAAGTATGAATCATGTACACATGCATACAAAAACAACAAATTCTCCCTTAAATTAAGTCCGAATCAGATCCTCTGCTTCTGACAGATTGTTGTATAACCGACCCTCAATTCTGCCTCACTCGCTGCCTGCAGGTATTTATTCTAACCAAAAATAAGTACACCAGCTGATTCACTGATTAGACCACACTCAACCAGACAAGTAGCGTTCATCACTGAAATCAGCTGCTGTAGTGTGTGGATAGCAGGTATCTCAAATAAATTAGTCATAGGCGTTTGCAAAATTAGCCATCTGCATTGCCTCAGAACGCTGCCCACATATCAAAAAAACTTTTCCAGAAGTACGTTTAAGTTGATTCGAAGTTTGTTTTGGGAACACTGAAAATTCTACACATAAAAAGGAAAGTTAGCATTTTGTCATATGGAAGACAGCCACAAAGTTAAAAGCATGTCTTTTCCCGAGCACACAAACATGCAGACAGACAGAGAGCAGTGTCTTCACACTGTAGACCTCCAGCCACGGTACCTTCCACTCGCAACAAAAAAAAAAAAAAAAAAAAACAAGAGCCTGGAAATGGACAGAGATAAAAAGAATGATATAAAAGAGGAAAAATGTGCACAAACGAGCAATAAATGCTTGATGCAGACGAGAAATAATAAGCGAGCGAGGGAGACTGAGAAGAGAGAAGGGAGACGTGGAAAAATCAAATCAATGTTTGATGCTGAAGAAAAAAATAAAATAGAGAAAAAGACGAGGTGAGGAAAATCAATAGCGAGCTGAAAAGCTTTCGAAGCACATTGCCTGGCACACAAATGGGTGTATTTGCCGGAGATGAGCAGCAAATAAAGATGGGAGACATGGGGAAAGCAAAACAGAATAGGATGAAATGGGTTCTGGGGCTAACGCTTTAGCCTCCATCCATCGGGTTTAATGAAGGCGGTCAATCGGTATGTAATGGCCCTGATGTTCCACTTTATACACTGATGAGCAACATGGATGCGGTATGAAATGGAAAAAGAGAGAGCGGGGTAGAAGAAAAAACAGGTAGAACGCGGGATAGAAAAGGGCGATAAAAGAGAAAGACCGGGAGAGAGGAGAGAGAGAATGCTATGCAACGAAATCATGCAGGATAACATGGTTAGGATGTGGGGTTGTCTGGGCTAAAGGTTGCTGGTTCACCTGTTTCTAAACCAATGTGTGTGTGTGTGTGTGTGTATTCATCTCGTCTAACACACTTGTAACACTATTCTAGGGGCTCATGTTATTACATTATTCTTTAAAATGAACTCGACTATGAAGTTAAAGTCAAACAATATGTTGTCTTTCACTGGAAGTGTCAATGGAAGGGTGCTCATACCTTTGTTAGCCAGGCGGACACAGTTGATTTTGGTTTCCTGTGGAGAGAAGACAAAGACAGACAGACTGATTAGGTGACTTGTGGTAAATGGTCGGACAAATTTCCTCAAATAGAATCACAATCAGAGCGTTAAGTATTTAAATAATTGTTGGAAGAGTTCAGCTTCAGCAGGGTCAGCCATCTTTGATGAAAAGGTAGAGTAGAGATCATTTTCCAAACTCTTTGTGGTGCCGTGACATTCACGAACATAAATCATTGAGTTCAAACAGTAAACACACATAGATGCTGTTAAAAGGATTATGTAAATGTAATTTCTTGCATTGGAAAGGCTGTTTAGTATGCAAAGTATCAGACGACTACATGTCCTTGAATTAGCGTTTCCCACACGTAGACTTTACTCGTCTTTGTCCGAGCATTAACTCTGCACAACCCATCTACTGACATTCAGACATGCTTCATGCTGCAGTGAAACACAGAGAGAGACATAAAAAAATAATGTTCTCTGGCATTATGTCCCCTCCTGTAAATGCACTAATTGTGATGCGACCACTCCTATTTAATGTGGGCCTACTTGTGTCCCATGTTCCATAAAAGCATGTAAGTGCACCTGAGTGAAGTCATTTGGTACCACATTGGTTTTAATAGTTTAAATTGGCTTCATAATAATAATAAACGATAAGCTTTCTCCACATATGGCTCAGCTGCTGCTGTGGAAATGGAACAAAATGCAATGTGTGTTTTTTTACCAACTTTATATCAGCCTAAAATGTTGTTTTAAAGATAATGATTTATCTTGATCATAATCTCAAAACTGTACATGTCTAGACATCTTTTGACTTCAACGTTTCTGTAAAATTAGCAAATTAGCTTGAACAGGACAGGTCAAAACACCTCTCTCCTCCTCTGTCTCTATCTAAACCCACTATTGTTCAATCTGTCAAGCCCATATGGGCTTCCTGTGCCCTCCTTTTCTGTTTCCCACACTTCACGTTCCTGTGGTTCCACCGTCCCTGTCACTTTTTTTTTCTGACGGACTGTCACCACTTGAAGAGGCGAGTACTTTTCTTTATTCCAGCTCTTTTCATTCCTTCGCTGCTCCAGTCTTTTCCCTCCATAATGTGCTGTCACCAGTAAGTGTATGTGTCTAACCCAATTGTCATACAGAGATTGGCCTCCTTCACGTGTTGGCCCATTCGTCTTCATCAAAGACGATTACGACGGCGGCTGCCGACGTTGACGCCTGTCACTTCAGCAGTTGAACACAATCACTCCCGAGGTACAGCCCCATGTACATTTATTCCCCTCAAAATGTGGCATTTTCAGGTCATATTCACATTGAGCATTCCTTTTAAGCAACTGAAACCTTCAACACAGACTATATTTCAGATGTACTCTACTGTTTGATGCTCTTTTCACTAAGCCCTTCAGTCTTGCCTGCTCTAACTCTGGTCCTGGTCTCCCATCCCTTGTCGTGTCAGCTAAGCTAGACCTGAATCAGTTGGACCGGACAATACCCCGCCAGCTGCCTAATACAAAGTCTAATTGAGCCTATGAGTGAACAGAGTAGGTCACTTTCTGGAGAATTTACATGTACACAGGACAAGGTTCATGAGGTTTAACACTCAAGTGTTTCTAAAATATCTTGGCTGCTTTATGTGAAAGTGGATTTTAGTTACCTGCGATTTTTTTTTATTTTTCTAACCACCTTCTGTGTTTTCACTTTGTGCGATCAGTCACAGCAAGGAGAGGAGGTATAATGATGAGCACAACAGGAGAAAGGACCCTTTCTGTTTGAATGCCAAAATGTTTGCTATTGTCACTTTCATGTGCTTGTGTCTGCATCGTGATGCACCTGTCTCTGTGTGTGTGTGTGTGTGTGTGTGTGTGGGCTGAATAATGAAGTTAAAGAGCAGGGAAGACGAATGTTAGTGGATGATGGATGGTGTGGGCCTCTCAGCTGGATCTCTCCACAAGACTAAACACACCTGCTTCTACTGCATCTCTGTCTGCTTTCCGTCTGTCTGTCTGTCTGTAGGACTGACTAAGTACCTTCGCTGTCTATCTGCTTTATTGTCTTTTCCTGTTTCCCTCATTGGTTTTCTCATTGCAGCCGCCAAGTAACTCAGAAAGACAGAATGAAAACATGTTATCATGCAAATCCATCTCGCCAGGCTTCATGCTACGAGCTTGTGGCCAAACACAAAGTGGTTCAACCAATCGGCGTCCTATGTGGAACTACTGAAAGCTACAGATGTGGTTTAGATGTGATGGCCAGTGAATAAAAGGAACTGCACAACTGAACAATAGCGGCTCCTCTAGGGGCTAGCATCCATGCTGCTAAAGCATCAGTTATATCACAACTGGAGAGTTTATTCCATTGAACGAAAAGCAAAGACCAGCACTGATGACTTCCCACGATGGAAATAATGTTTTTGCTCTCAACAGGCTTTGGTGAGAGTTTTATTTATCAACAGGTCGGTAGAGGTTAAAGTCTGAAGGCCATGACAGACGGTCATAGGCAAAAGGTTTGTTCAGTTACCTTGAAGGTATTTTTTTGAAAGTGCCTGCCCTTTTAAAATAGTTTCCATGAACAACTTCCCAGATGGTTCTGTGTAACAAATAGGGCTGTAACAATATCACCATCAAGGGATTTCATCAAACTTAACATTTAAGGAGAAAGTTAAGTGACCATATCTAAGAGTTTCCTTCCATGAACACATCTGTTTTTGTGATGAAAATCCACTGGGATCCAGGTTGGGATAAGACCTCAGCCCTGAAAGATGCCTTAAATGTTTCTGCTTCTTTTAACGGCCCATCATTAGGGCAGAGCTCATCCTCAGTGTGGTTTTCTCCTACAAACAGCCACCACGGGGATACGACCAGTTGAATGAGCAGCAGTGACTTGTGTTTTCTAGAAATTGGCCCTACCGCGCCTGTTTACGGCCCATTTAGAGGCCCGGCTGTTCTGGATTCACAGTCACCGTGAATAGAGGCGCTGCCTCATCTTCACTCATGCTAATGGGCTAAACCTCAGGAGGTTGCTAGAAGCAAAGTTAATAAATGTAAGGCCAATTTATTGCCCTGCCTCTATCCAGAGAGGCTGCGAGATGAGGGGTGGGGGGGTGGGGGTTGTTTATGGTGGAGACACTGGAGACACAGTGTGTGTGTCTCTGTGTGTGTAGTAGTTAACTTTGTCAAGCCTGACAAGAATACTAAGTGTGTATAGGAGATGCAGCTGCTGTGTGGGTGAGTGCTCTCTCTCTCCATCTATTTATCTTTCCATCTTCCCTCTCTCTCTCTCTCTTTCCGTCTCACCACCGAACAGTTGGTTGGGTCAGTGTTCTGACTGACAGGCGGGATTTCCAACCATGTGGGTTTTCTGTCTTACTTCTGGATACTGTGATTGGCTGCTGAGGTTCCCAGGCAACCCAGGGTAGCCAGGGTAACAACTACAACTTTCTTCTTTTTTTTTTTTTTTTTTAATGCAACTCTCTCACACTCTTTTTTTTTTCCTACTATCTGTGTTTCTCCTCTATTTGTTTCTTCAGTTTTGCTAAAGGCCCTTTCGGCTACCAACAACTCTCTTGACACACACATTAACACACACACACACACACACACACACACACATTTTAGTTTGACTAAAGCCTTGAGCTGATGTTGATGTCTGTCTATAACATGTGCGTACAAACACACACATAAATATGTGCACAAATTCCTACCTTCCTGACCACAAGCCAAATGCACGCAGAAATATGTGTCCTTTGCCCACTCGCACATGCACGCACACACACACACACACACACACACACACACACACACAGAATAAAAGTGCATTTAAGGATTTTTCGAGTCAGATGAGTGCATCTTGATTGACATCAACTGTCAGTTGGTAAAATCTCTCTCTATGTCTCTCCGACAACCTCCAAAATATGCACTCCGAGGCTCGCTCGGTCTGGTGTGTGTGTGTGTGTGTGTGGGTGAATGTGTGTGTGAATGACGTTGATTGTCAGAGTACCTTGGCCAACCCCTGAGGCTTTTTACTTGTCAAGAAAGGTGTCTGGCTGCATTTTTCACTGAGCGGGAGGGCATGTTTTTCCGCGTGTGCCACCGTTTCCTTTTTGTTTCGTGCCATTTCTCGCCCCATTTCTCCTCGTCTTCCTCCTCCTCTAACAATTCTGCCTCTCCTCTATACTTTTGTGTCTTCTCTCCCTCCCTCCTCCTTCAGTTTCCCCAGCTTCATCATCTGTCCATCTCCTCTTGCGTGCTCTCCCGTGTATCTTCCCTGAATTGCACATCCTGTATTTTATCCATTTAACTGCTGTTCCCACCTACGTCGAGTGAGAATGAAGTTGGTACATGCTGTGTCTGTCATATGAGTGTTTTGGGACAAACTGTCTCTTCACTATTTTACTTTTCCTCCTCAAGACAAGTCGATTCAACTCTCAATTCTAAGGTCACGATTTGATTCGATTTTAAATTTAAATTTTTTTGTTACAACACTGACGGCTATGCTGTTGTTAGATATTGACATCTGGATTTGTAGAGATCAGCAGATCATTGGTTTTATGCCCTGATAACTGTCATTTACATTTTTCAAATTCTTCCCAAATTTTTTGCAACAACAGCTTGATTTTGTGCTGGTGGCTTTCTGCAAGTTGGGGTTTAACATATTCAGAAAATATTTGAGTTTAACCAAAAACCACCACCCTTCAGGGATTCAACAATAAACAGAATATATAAGTTGAGTTTGAAGGAAGAAGTTGAAGACACTTCAAGCGCCTCACATGGAGCTGACAGCCCGTCTGGCATTCTAATATAAGGAAAAACTTCAGTCACAAAGTTTTGTTGCCCTAAATCGGCGTTGTGTTGGAAAATTCAGTTTGTTACAAAGCTCAGCTTCTCAAACCTGTCCCGAGTAAACCCTCTTACTAAGCAAATCAATAAAGGATCTCCAGAAATGTTATCGGTTCAGCTCGGTTCTTCCCCCACGAGTAAACCCCTCTTCTAAAAGAATAAATCAATAAAGGATTTCTGAAATATCTCCAACGTTGCCGGAGTTACTTCCAGCATCAGTTGATCGTCTTTGTGCAGATGAGCGTCTGGAACTGAAGCTGCAGGTGGTATCACATTGAATTTGATGATCAAAACTGAAAGCTCATTTTATTGATTTTAGATTTAGAATTTAAATTGCGACACCACTCGGGACACTTGTGCAGCCTGCAAGACGAGACTGAACTGATGGAGGTGAAAGGCTGGAGGTATGTTGACACTTGAACGTGAGACATGGCTTCAGGGAGCCATGATGGTTCGTGAAAAGGTCAGAGCTCGTGTCAGGCAAGTTCTTGGGGACACCATTTCTTTATGGACCTGGTTTTGTCATAATGAAACAGGCCTCTTTGAAACTGCTGCCACAGAGTTGTGAACACTGTTCATTTAAATATCATTTTGTTCTGCAGCCTTAATATTTTCCTCATCTGAACTAAGGAGCTTGCCAAACAGCCTATATCCTCATTATGAAACATCATAGCGGCGTATCGAGTTTCTCACACCCACTGTTATCCTTCACTTCGTGGATTTTTTGGATTTCACTCTGAAAATCGTGTCCTCCGTTTCTCTTTCCTCTCCCACTATTTCTCTTTAGCCCTGCCGGCCTCCATCTTTGCCTCCAGTATTATATCTTCTTTAATGTCTCTTTCACTCTTTTTAGACTTTTATTCCCCCTCCCTCTATCCTTCCTCATCCCAAAGTCCCCGATCACTCTTGCTCTTACTTCTCTTACTTACAGCCGCAGGCACTTTATTCTTGTCTGTGTGTGTGAGTATATGTGTGTGTGTTTTCTTGTAATGTGGGTGGTGTGTGTGTGTGTATGTGTGCATGTATGTGTGTGTGTGTGTGTGACATCACACGACATCGAGGGAGAGATCAAGATTGCCGTTGGTGAGCAGTTTTAATGTGCAGAGCGTCGACTAATTGGCACAATGATGGGAGATGAGAGGCTGGCATCAGACTGATGTCACCCCAGAGGGGGGAGAGAGGGGGAACGATGGAGGGAGGGAGGGAGGGAGGGAGGGAGAGAAAGAGAGAGAGAGAGAGAGAGGTGGATTAAAGAAAATGGCAGAAAAAGAGGAAAGGAGAGGGATGTGAAAGTAAGAACAGAGGTAGGAGGACAATGAGAACATTACAGAAAAAGGAGGGAATGGAAAGGAGAGGGGGAGGAAATGAGTTTATTGGAGGGCAAGTGAAACAGGTGGTAATGTAAAGAAACAAAAAAAAGGTGAAAGAAAGAAGGGAAAGGAAAAAAAAGGGTTAGATAAGATGAGGTGAGAATGATGGAAATAAAAAGAGAGGGGGAGGAAAGAAAAAATAGACAAGGTGGGAGATCGCAAATCGAAAGGTAGCAAGGAAAGGAGGCACTGTAGAGAACGAGAGTGAAAGATGCGATACGTGGATGGAGGGAAGGAAAAAGGGCTGGAAAGGGAGCTGAAGAAAGAAGTTAAATAAGGGCAAAGGAGGACAAGATGAGGAGGGGGACAAAGAAATGCACAGAGGGAAATGGAATTGAGGGAAAGAAGACAGAAAATAGAGAGAGAGAGCAGTGGGATTTTTTTCCTATTAGAGAGACCGAGGCAACAGCAGTGAGCAATGAAGAGATGGAGAGTGGGTGGATTGAGAGAACAATTTCTCCTAAATGTTGTCAAGAGAGAGAGAGTGACAGGAAATGAAAGAGAAAGAGGGAGGAGAGACGGTCTCCTTGATGGACAGGTGGAGCTCAGAGGGAGGAAAAAAAAGAGAAACACGCAGGATTATCCAAGACAGGGAGAGAATGAGAAACAGACTTTCATCCATGAGATCAAACTACAACAAACCAGCCAAGTCCTCTAAAATGTAAATGAGCAGCGTCTTTCCAAAAATGAGACGTCCGCCCGCCTGAGAGGAAAAAAGAAAAAGTGACACCTACTCCCACGAAATGACTGACAGCAAAGAAATTAAACAAATTACAGGACTTTGTGAGAACTGCAGATAACTTAAATCCTTGATTGACAAAATATCACTTTCAAATAGCCTCCCTGCAACACTATATAATGGAGATATTGAATTTAGAGAATGAATTATTCAAATGCTGACATTCTTCTTTGTGCAGAGACGCGGCTCAGCAGTCTATTCAGTGTCAAATGACAACTGGCCACGGCGGATTCGCTGGCCAATTTAACTTCTTCATAGCCGCGGCAGCTTTCCAGACGTATAAAAAGAGCTGATGCGAGACCTTTATGATCCTCCGGTGTGAGAGGAGACGTGTCCTTCAACCAGACCAGTCGGGTTCAAGCTGTTGTCAACAAACATTCACCCTGTTGACGAGGCCGTAAGGAAGGCTTTGAAAGTCAACAAGCTCCAGGGCAAGCTGTTGTGTACCTGACCCTGACCATTTATTTCAGCGGAAAGAGGACAGGAAAAGACACAGCGAGGAGGATCAGAGAGACTGTCCTCAGCAGAGATACGGCAGCGACAGTGTTTTGTTCCAACCTGTTCGCCAGAATAAATGTTTGACGTTTCTGAAAACTTGGAACTTTATATTTCACTTCATCTCAACTTCTTATGTTCATTTTTCAGTTTTATGTATTGGCAGTGCTGGTCTGGTAACGATCATACTTAGGCTGTAAATTTCCTCCTTTGGTTGCCACAAACATGACAGATGTCCCAAGGTCTCGTTACAAGCACCCAGTTTTGTCACAACAAACACTGAAAGTGCAGTTGTGAACTACAACACTGGTTTGGTGACAATTAAACCACTTTCCCTTCCATAAAAAATGTAATTCAGACTGATAATACAGAAGAAGCCAAATGTTGTTATAATATCAGAAAGCTTCTTTGAAAGGAGGATTTCACACCAGAAATCACAGTTTGCATATCATTTAGTTCAAACAGTGTTTTTCTTCAAACCCTAATACTGAATTTTCCTTAACAAAGTAGTTTACCGTCCCTAAACCAAACTTTTTGAGGTGGCAGGAAATTTGTCATAAAGGTATGAGGACTTGCGATCAAAAAGTGTCGAGACATAAAAGTAGTTCCATTTGAAAATAAAGACTGTGAGATGATGTTAAATGATACTTTAAGAGCTAAAAGTGTGTTTTTGCTTTGTCACACAGGGTTAAAATCGAGAAGATGTTATGCAGTAAGACTATCCTCTCAAGAAAAAAAGGCAATATCAATTATTTCACAAATATATCCCACACATATATTTCACAGATCTAGTGAGTCATTATACAGCTACATAATCCTCAGTGGAAGGAGAATTCGGTGGATGGAAAGGTCAACAAAACATTTCTCATCCCGCTCCCTGAAAACAATCAATACTGGCCGTCAAGCGAGAGCCCACCTTTGTAAGTGTGAAGCCACTGGATATTTTTTACCCAACGTTGGAACGGTTTCCAACCGTGTTTGAGTCACAGAGCCAGGGAAGCCAAAGCACGATTAAATCATCGCTTGTTTAGGGTTAGAAAAAGATCCTAGCCAGACCATAAGCACAAAAAATGACAAATGTTGTGTTTTGTTAAATCTGGGGACTTAAACTTTAGCCCCAATCCTACCTCCAGTGTCTAACAATATCTTACATTTTAGAAACTAAAAGCAAATTAGGATATTAGCACAAATTTCTAATGTCAGTCAAAGTGATTCGACCTTTCTGTTAGTTGACATTACAAGGAAAAAACAACAATTATTGCATTTAACAGTTTCTCTTTGGGACGGAGGACATTTGTGGGGAAAAAAATAATATTTATTGGCAGAACTTCACAAGTTTTATGAATGTGTGTCCATTTTTTATGCCTGACTTCCTTATCAAATCATCTGGTTTACGGCGGCTGCCACCGACCTCCCCAGCAGCTCCCTCGCAGGGCTCCAATCCATGACCCAAACAAACCGCACACTGATTGGATTGACTGAGATCCAATCAAATACAGAATTCTTATGTGACCGGATTTAGGGTCTGCACATATACAAAGCATGCACACACACACACACACAACTGCCAAGCACAAGCAAAAGCACTCACACACTATTAAACACACTCATCTAGTCACACACACACACTCTTGTTCAATCATGCGAGAATCCCCCCCACACTCACGCCCACTCGCGCACGGTCCCCTCTCCGTGTGAGTGCATTGTGGGAAATCTGCCTTCTGGAGGAGGATATTACATCACGGCGTCAGCCAGCTTCGCCCGGCCCCGCTCGCCAAACCGAGTTACCGTGGTTACGGCGGTGGAAAATTAAAACAACCCTCGCAGGGGTTCAGAGTATTATGGAAATGCAAAAAGCCAAGTTCAAGTTGTGAATGAGTTATGAGAAGGGGAGAGGTGGGGGAGGTGGACGAGGTGTTGTCGTATTTGCAGACGGTATAATTGCGAGGCAAAGAGGGGAGGCAAACAGACAGATGGATTCTGGGAGTGAAGGCTCTTCTTTTTTTCTTCCCTGATAAGAACTGACAACATTCACTTTACTGGACGAGGGCCGTGAGAAGGTAATTCAAACTCCTCGACTCGACGGTCGATGGCTTTGACCTCACCTCAGTCACCGGAGCTAATGCTGCGTTCCAGACAACTCGACACTCACAACTTTTCTGACCTCGCGCTAGAAAAATTGCAATGGCTCACCAGTCAAAGTCGTGATATCTACTTCTAAATCTCTCTACTCCAGCCTCATTAGGGAGCAGCTGTCTGACATCACACAACAATGGCAGCACCCATGGGGAGAGTGCAGGATGTGTTTGTAGATGACAGTATTTGTATTAAGCTAGTTAATGGAATATTTAGATATAGTTCCAAATATAAAATCTCCATAACCTAAAATATATAATGGCTTCTGTTACCTCATGTGTTGTTTCCCCTCCTCTATTTCAGTGAGGCGACATTATTTTATAACAATCAGCAAAGTATGTTAACTTCTGGCATCATGCAGCTGGAACTCTTGGAGGTCGGAAGTTGAAAACGTCAACTAGGAAATATTGACCCCCGACTTTAATTGGAAGGCAGACACCTGCAGTGACATCACCGATAAGGGTGTGGCCAAAAGTGCAGCAGCATTGTGATACCCTCTTACACTGTTAGGAAAAGCCTCAACAGCTTTCTAGTAGCTCTGACCAAACCTGCAGAACTTAGGTTTTGGTTTAAATGTTGTCTTCGGGTGTCTGTCAAAGACTTTTAGAGATTCAAACCCCTCTCTGTTGAATTCTAAAGTGATCAATACCATCTTTCCTTTGTATTCTTCTAACTTCATATGTGCATAGGATGTTCTTATATGTACTGTAATATGTCTCATGAGCCATGCATCAGCGTATGACTTGAATGACTATGAATTAATTTGCATTATTTCCTCAATTAATGGACAAATCAATCAATTTCAGAGTCTGACTGCATAAGTTGTGTGTTTATAAGAAGAAAATGAGAGTACTGTACTTTCACCAAATATTCGTTCCATCTGTTAAACATACTTTTGGAGTCTTGACACTCACCCCATTGGCTCTGCTCATGGCCTGGTAGTAGATGCTGTAGCTCTTAGCCGGTGACAGCGGTGGGTTCCAGTAACCGCCGTAACTCTTGTTGTCGCCCACCGTGAACGGCTGAACGACCGTGAGGCTGGACGGCGGCAGCTCGGCGGCGATGTAGTAGGGCGAGTCCAAGATGGAGGCGTTGCGGAAGCTGACAGGGGCGGAGAAACACTCGGGGGCTTCGGAAGCGGCGCGGCGGGTCTTGGACTTGCGCTCCTCCTTCACGACGAGCTGGTAGGAGCTGGAAACACAAATAAAGTTACGTTAAAACTTGCTTTTGTGTGCTGTTTCCTGGTTTTTGAAGAGATCTGTTGTGGAGTCACTCACTCTAAATGAAGGGACTTTTAGCTTCTTGTTAAATCTTATGGTGGGGATGACTTCATAAAAACTGTGTTTGTACCCGTCATTAAAATGAATTTGGTCAAATAGAGCAGATCTGCAGGTTTCAGTGGGTGCAGGTGCCACACTTGCCTTTGTCATCTGAACTATGACTATAACAGTGATTTGTTTGACAATTGTACTTATCCCCATTACTCTCCGTACCCTACGGAGCAGCCGCTATCGAAAAACTGTAATTTCCAGAGTGCTTTACATCCATTTTGGCACATAAAGCATTAGCAGAAGAGGGCTGAAGTCTGCAAAGTTTGCTCAGGAAAATGCCCAGTAGCCTTTAAAAAAAGGAATAGAATTTGTTCCAAGGGTCACTGTCGTTTCCCAAATGGTAGATATACTTTGGAAGCAAACTTCAGCTAACTTAAGAAAGTAGCTGGCAGATCGTTTCCTGTGATGACTCAGCAGCAAAGTATGAATTAGAGATATATGTGTGTGAGTGTGTGAGTGTGCGTGTGTGAGAGAGATGTGAGGTTTTATTCTCCTTCACATACATGTGTTTTTTTACACATTAATAGGCTTAAATGGCTCTCTCTCTGCCCTGTGCGTGTGTTCTAACAGGTGTACTGAGATGCGTTTATATACTTAATACTGTGTGTTGCGTATGTCTCTAGCTTGTGTGTGTGTGTGTGTGCGTTTCCATTCTGCTCTAAGAGGCTTCATGAATGGCTGAGGGCTCCTTCAGCGGTCAGGACAAACGCAGCGGCCCTCCGCAATTACCTCCGTCCTCCAAGCCAAGAACTCACTTCACAATTATACGCAATTAGGGAAATGTATGTTTCTGTGAAGGGGGCCGTGGCCAATTATCCCCAGCTCCCGTTTGGCAGCTTTCATAAAAGATAATTGCTGATGACCAAAGATGGGTCTCTCTCTCTCTCTCTCTCTCTCTCTCTCTCTCTCTCTCTCTCTCTCTCTAATGGCTTTTAGAGCTGCACAAGGGTTGACGCAGAGGCCTAATACAAGGGGCAAATAGGGAATTAGGTGTGTGTGTGTTTTCAATTACATGTGTACATGCGTTTCTTACAGGTGTTCCGATATTTGCACGAGTGTTGCTGTGTTGTTGTACTTCTCTCTGTGTGCGGTTTCGAAACATTCAGTCGTCTTGGAAAATGACAACAATCTGGAGAGCGTGGACCTTTCTGGGAAAACGTTTTGGAAAAATGAGGACATTTCTGCTGATTCTTCAAAGAGCTGTTTGACTGTTCAGACTCAGCTTTGAGGTTTAAAGGTTTAGAATTAAGTTAATTAATTAATTTGGAAAAAAATACGTCCACAATTTGAAGGTAGCACCAAAGTGAACAACAGCTGCTGCTCTTTGCTAGCTATCCTTGGCTGTAGCTAGCTACCGTTAGCTCATGGCTCGGTTATCCGTGGCTCCGGTCATGCTAGAGTTTGCCCTGAACCGAGACCTTGCTCAACACGAGCAACGAGGCTCAGCTCAAGCAAGGTTCGCAGCTTGAAAACAAACGTGGCTGGCAGCGAACTGGGACGGAACACAGCCTCCAAGACAGAGTTTGAGCTCAGTTTGAAGACAGGTGTGACAGTAAGGAGGTGAAGAATCAATACAAAACTTGAATTTATGAGGTGTTAGGTTGTATTTTTCTGTTTGGTACGGAAAACAGATACAAGACTATTTCCTTTCTTGACAGTTTGTGAGTTTACTTTGTTAGTTTATTACACTAACTAATAAACTAATGAACTGCTCCTGGCATATATTAAACTACTTCGCCTCTAGAAGCACAAAACGGTAGTGTGAGCTGGGACGGGCCAAGGCTAGCTGGTTAGCATGCTAACTTCAGTTGTTTCAGTTGTTTCTTTGAATTCTGTTGATAATGTTTGTTCATTTTTTGAATGTTTTAAACTTAAATTCTGGTCATGTCTTACAGATTGCTGCTTAAACACCTCTGAAGTGTGTTCTTGACCGGTTGTGCATGTTATCACATGTGCAAGTCTGGTTACCTGTGTGTGCAAATGTATTTCTAGCATTGACTTTCAACAGCTTTTTGGTGATTATCTGCGTGTATCCATCTTCCATCTATGACCAGGTGTTTGTGTGCGTGCATGTGTGTATTTCCAGCCTTCCTCTGTGTGCATTTATGTGAATGCATGTGTATGCACGGGGGGACAAGGCAGCTAATGTTTGAGGAGTGTGTGTTTCTGTCTGTTTGCGTGTGTGTGTGTCGCAGCCGCCACCAGCTGCTCCTCTTAGCGCAGCCATTACAGTAAACACTCTTCATCTAAGCTCCTGAACTTGAGATGCTCTGATCTCCTCCAAATAAATAAAAAAAAACAAAAAAAAAACACCACAAAGCATTAGCGTGCACATTAACCAACAGATGCCTTTTTCGCTGCCATCCCCACGTACATCTGCTGGCACTTAAAACATGTAATACTTGCACAAAACACACACATAATAAGCAAACACGCTAAGGGGCTTATCTCGGGCTGATAAACACATAAAGATGTTGGCGATTGGAGCGCAGCCTAATTTAAAATGAGATATATTTACCATGTGTGGGTGATAAATGGTGAGATATGGTATGGGATTTACAGAAATTAACACTGAACCGCTGACCCACGCTCACATTTCACGAGTCCATTTCCCCTAGTCCAAATTGAAGTGATATATATTCTCCACGCACCCCTGCGAAGCTGTATTTCCCTGAAGGCAACCGCAGAATAATGTTCTCTCCTACACCAATTAAATGGATGAGATCACATGTTCAAAGTGAACTTTTAATTAAAAAACACGCCGGCTGAAAAAAATGAGAGAAAGGAGAAGGCATAAATTAGCTGTGTTTCCATTCTTAAGACAAAACCAGTGTGTGTAGAGAACTGGGGCCTTAAAAAATGAAACTCCAGTTGGGTATTTATGTTCTTTCTGTCCTCTCATACTCATTCATGACAGATGATCACTAACGTCACTTCAGGAAAAAGGTTTGTGCGTCAGTTGAAAAAGAAAATGTCGATTCCTTGTCCTTAAAAACTTGCTTTTTTATCCTTTAATGTCAACTGGCTGTTGGCAGGTTGCTTCAGTTTCAGCAGTGAAGTCCCAAGTGACCAGACATTGATTGCCAAATTACCATTAAACATTCAGGCCTGTCAAGTTCAGCCTGGAGTTTGAGGCAGCGACTAAAAAGCTACAAGATGCGAGTGACTAATGGTGATACGTTTCTCTGCCACATTTATATATATAAAAAAAGAAAAAAAGTAAGGTCCCATTCTCTGAGTTCCTTTGCATACAAATTGGACTTATATGTGTGAGTGACTTTAATGGCTTTAAAAGAGACCCTTGAGGAAGAGGAGAGAGCAAAGTGAATAAAAAGAGAGGAGAGGAGAGGAGAGGAGAGGAGAGGAGAGGAGAGGAGAGGAGAGGAGAGGAGAGGAGAGGAGAGGAGAGGAGAGGAGAAGGAGTAGGAGAGGAGAGGAGAGGAGAGGAGTAGGAGAGGAGAGGAGAGGAGAGGAGTAGGAGTAGGAGTAGGAGTAGGAGAGGAGAGGAGAGGAGAGGAGAAGGAGTAGGAGTAGGAGTAGGAGAGGAGAGGAGAGGAGAGGAGAGGAGTAGGAGTAGGAGTAGGAGTAGGAGAGGAGAGGAGAGGAGAGGAGAGGAGAGGAGTAGGAGTAGGAGAGGAGAGGAGAGGAGAGGAGAGGAGAGGAGTAGGAGAGGAGAGAAGAGAAGAGGAGAGGAGAGGTGAGGAGTAGGAGAGGAGAGGAGAGGAGAGGAGAGGAGAGGAGTAGGAGAGGAGAGGAGAGGAGAGGAGTAGGAGAGGAGTAGGAGAGGAGAGGAGAGGAGAGGAGAGGAGAGGAGAGGAGAGGAGAGGAGAGGAGAGGAGAGGAGAGGTGTAGGAGTAGGAGAGGAGAGGAGAGGAGAGGAGAGGAGAGAAGAGGAGAGGAGAGGAGTAGGAGAGGAGAGGAGAGGAGAGGAGTAGGAGAGGAGTAGGAGAGGAGAGGAGAGGAGTAGGAGAGGAGAGGAGAGGAGCAGGAGTAGGAGAGGAGAGGAGAGAGAGAGGAGGAGGAGGAGGAGGAGAGGAGAGGATGGGAGAGGAGAGGAGAGGAGAGGAGAGGAGAGGAGAGGAGAGGAGAGGAAAAGAGAGGAGAGGAGTAGGAGTAGGAGTAGGAGAGGAGAAGAGAGGAGAGGAGTAGGAGTAGGAGAGGAGAAGAGAGGAGAGGAAAAGAGAGGAGAGGAGTAGGAGTAGGAGTAGGAAAGGAGAAGAGAGGAGAGGAGAGGAGAGGAGAGGAGTAGGAGAGGAGAGGAAAAGAGAGGAGAGGAGTAGGAGTAGGAGTAGGAGAGGAGAGGAGTAGGAGTAGGAGAGGAGTAGGAGTAGGAGTAGGAGAGGAGAGGAGTAGGAGTAGGAGAGGAGGAGAGGAGAGGAGAGCAGTAGGAGAGGAGAGGAGAGGAGAGGGGGAGGACAACAAAGAAGAGAAGACTGAAGAAGAGACATGAGTAAATACAGGAAATTATCATAGAAATAGAAAAGAATTATATGAGGTCACCTGATCGGAGCGCCTCGTGATTGGGCGGGCTTCAGCAGGATGGTGATGGTCGTCTCCGTCTCGTTCAGCGGAGCCTCAGACTCGTACTCTGGCATCATGGGGGCTGATGATGAGAAAAGAAACACACAAACAAACACACCTTTTAAAATACATCCTCAATAAATGATACATTTCGTAAAATAAGGCGAAGAAAGCAAATCAGAGGAGTAACAGAGAACTGCTGCTCTTTGCTGTTAGCTAATACCGTTAGCACGGTTAGCTACTCTGGTTTTATATGGGGAGAAACACGATGTGAAGTCGACATACTTCTTCAAGTGTGTTTGCTTTGGAAATGTGTGTACAAGGCTGTCGAACAAAAACACATTCAATTATTTCAGGTGAACATTAAAAAATATCCATGTCACACTCCAGTTGCAACACAAATCTGAAGAGGCGAATACACTCTGTGAAGATTTAAAAACAAATCAAATCAACAAATCTGCTCTGACCTTGTTCATGACATTTTTCGAATCATCTCTAAACAACAGTTATCCTGTCAAGGAGCCTACAAAAGAAGACGGATGCGGGCTTCAATCAGAAAGCCGTCGCAGACATTCAATTATATTCAGAGTGTTTAATTTCACATCTGTCACGGCCTCGTTTTGCAAGTGAAGCGTCTGTGCCAACGTGAGTAAAACGTCAACACTCCTTTGCCTGATTGGTGTGGCATTTAGGTTATTAACACGAGCCCAGCCCCTCCTCCGGTGTCCATCCATCTCTACCCGTCCGCACCGTTTAATTTAAATCTCTTCATCCTTTGGTCCCTGAATGAGATAATGAAGATTGGGGATGGCGTGACATTTGGAGGGAGACGTCTCTGTAACATGTGGAAGCGCCAAGCTTTTTTTTCTTCTCTCTTTTAGCAACACGTTGTTAAGATTTGAAAGGATGATGGAGTATCGGAGGCTCGGCGGAAATGTCAGCGTAAAGTCACTGTAGGTGTTGACAGATAGGACAATGTTAATAACGCGCTGATGACACATTTAGATCGAAGTCTTCTGTAGTCCAGTCGGTACTTAACACCGCGAGGATGCAGGATTCAGTCGCGCAGGTCAGCGGGCAGAGGAAGGCATCAGAACAGCTCACGCTTGGGTTCAATTCAGAATCAGAATCAGGAAAATCATTAAGAGCGTTTTGCCTGTCAAGTGTCAGTATGTGCACGAGTTAAAATTCCAATTTCCCTCATAGCTTGTTTATCATGTTGATGTCAGAAGGAAAATATTTGTCCTTGCCAGAGAGCCTTTGGTTCTGGCGCCTGACGGAGTGAGTTGTGGAGGTGGTGTGAAGGGACCTGTGACATGAGGACTGCTTTATGTTCCTCTGCCCGGGTTTACAGAGCCGATCATGAGGACGACATGCTGTTTGTTTTTTTACTTGACTTGCACGCTCAAAGATCAGCAAGATTTTGACTTGATCGTCACAGAAAGAAAGTTGCACCGTGAAGTGAAATTGAAAATGAGCGACTCAATAAGTGATTATAAAAGGTGTTAAATTCACCTTCCTCAGCAGAAAGAGGCGCTGCTGGTTAAACACAGATAATTCAAAAACCGTACATCCTCCTGATAAAGTGGACACATTGTGAGAAAGAAGACAAGTGCAGCTACGTTCTTGGAAAATATCACTATTGTAGTGTGAAATCTGTGGCTAGGATCGTCATCTAAAGAAACATTTTCGGAGAGTTTTTTTCAGGCTCCCCCACTCTGCCAGTTGGTGCTGCATGAACATTCCGCAATACACACACACTGAAAATCCTGAATTTTTCTGAGTTTTTTCGAAATCACTCACGATCAATTAAGGGTCACCGTTCAAAAACTAAACATCGTAGAAAGAAAGTTCAAATACAACTCAAATAGAAAAGACTTGTGCCTACATTTTAAAGTTTGAATGGTGTCTCTAGGTCAAAGTATGCCAGAGCAGGAGAGGTTTGAAAAACGTAGTTTTTTGGCGATTTTTTTGACCCGTCCCATTCATTCCTTATGAGAACCACCGTGCTCAGAGAAGGACGCGGTTCTGTCTGTTTCACCAAACCAAAACTGGAAAAATGGAAACCATTATCCGTTTGGAGATGTATTCCATTCGAGGTTGAATTTGAAATAATTTCATCTTGAATTCACATTGCTGTGATTGAAATACAGTGATTTCATGCCACACCGCAAATCCAATCCAAAGCCTCGTGCAACAAAGGAGAAGTGGCCACTTGCTGTGGCGCTAAACACTTTCCAGGACTGAATGTGTGTAACTGCGTGAACATGACAGGATGGGAGTGTTGGAAACAGCTTGCCTGCTCAGCAGAGACTCTCTGGGTATATTAAGGCTACAAGAGAAGACTCATGCCGCTAAATCACTTGCAATGTTAAGTCAAGTGACGCCGATCGACGACGTATGTCTGTTTGGACTTAAATATTAAAATACAAGTAGCTGCAATCTCGCTTTGGAAGTCAGTATCCTGAAGGTCTATTTATGCATCAATACACAGATTTTGAAAGAAGTCGGTCTACATTTTGAAATACAATTCTGCATCCTGTGCAAGGAACTGATTAATATGTGCAGGTTTGAACTGAGCAGATAAATGCTGCTCTGGTGGGAAAGTTTGTCACCTCTGCAGGAAACGTTGGCAGCAGCTGTCCACCCCATGTTTCACCGGTTCTTTGCGAGTCTAAATAAAATATAGCCATGAATATCCAATACAATTCTAAATCCTGTTGCCAAAATGTTTACAGCGACAGAAACAGTTCATCCTGCATCCAGTCAGTGTCAGTGATGTAATGCAATAAGCCAATATTTGTGAATGTATCCTATAATTGGTACAGCGCACAATTCATCATCGACACGCCTCATCATATCGTTCTATACACCGGGAAAAAATAGTCCTCCGTCTGCCTTCAATATAAAGTTGGACTCGGGATTGGAGGAAGTTGTATTTGTGGCTCACAGCTTCAGATGTAGCGATAAAAAAGAAACTCCTAAAGGTCAGAACTACCTCAATGACACGGGAACAGAAATAACATCCTGCGAAGGAGAGACAATCAGATATGCCATTTGGGAAGGGATTATTAAAGAATGCCAAAAAAAAGAAAGAGGAAGGTAGAAGCAGGGAGAAAAGAGAAGAGGCCGACTGAGACGCTGAAAGAGAAAAAGAGGACGGGGAAACTGCAGAGAGACAGAAAAGGGTGAGTCAGAGAGATGAAGGGCAGCGAGATGCACAGAAAGAATGAAAAAGTGAACAGCTTTTATTTCGCATCAGTCACTCTGTCATTTGAACAACAAAGAGCACCCTTCACAAAACAGCTGGAATAAGAAAAGAGAGGTCCTCTTGTTTCAGAATAAAGAAACGCGTTTACATGTGAGGGCATTTCATATCTCTCCCTCACAAAAAGTTGATTGTTTTCCCTTTTTTTGTGGCGCCGCTGACATTTTCTTTGGACGAGGCGGGTGACAAAAGGAGAGGCACAAAAGGAGAGAAAAAGTCAAGATATAAAAAAAATGGTCACTCAGACAGACAAACAAAAGCACAAACAAAGAGCCGAGAGTGGCACCGTCACAGAGAAAGTGACGGACGTGCCGGCCCACCAACTAGCCAACAAACAAGCCTTTAATGCCTCCCTCTTTACCGGCAAGTGTTGGGATAAAAAAACAAGGATGGATGTGACACTGTAAGTTTGTGTGATTGGAGTAAAACTATTAGAGCTTCAAAATACGATGACGGATTTTTACCTGCTATCTTGGTGCTGATGCGGGTGGTGACGGGCGGGCCGAAGCCTTTGTTCGTGGAGGCTTTGAGGGTGAAGAAGTAGGTGGTCCCCGGGTAGAGGCCTACGAACAGGTGATGGGTCTCGTTCCGCAGCTTGAAAACCCTTCCCCTCTGGGTGGTCAGGTCAGCGCTGGGGTCCAGCGAGCTCAGGGCCTTGTAGGTGATCTGGAGGCAGACAGGAGACAGGCGGTGTTACACATTTCATCCTGCAGCTTGATCGGGGTCGGATAGAATCGCAAAGTTCAGTTTAATTTAGAGATAACATTGATTCTATAGCTTACATCAGCTTATTTGAGTGTTGCTTTGTTGTTTACTCCTTATGTTAGCCAATAACTGACTTTATTTATATTCCTAGTCCACATTTGAGGCCCTTGAAACCTCATTTTGTTCAGATGATCTTCAGCAATAGTTGGTTTTCTTCGATTTTGCTAGAGGTAGAATTAAACTGAGCGTACGATGACATTCACCTATTATCACCTTATAAAGTTGTGGTGAAAAGCATATTTCATAACAAAGAGTTGCCTCTTTACACATCCAGCAGACACAGAATAACTCTAACATTCCTCTGGACTCACGTTAGAGGTGACGACAAAACGCTTAACAAAAGGCGTCCAACATTGATTCCTTTGTGGCTCTTTTTTTTTACCTTCTTTTGAGGAAAAAAATTCTCTAGGTTATCAACTGAGACGCTGCAGGGATGACGTGCTGGAGGTTAGCATCACCTTGGTTCTTGGGTTTTTTTTATAACTGAACTGAACATTACTTCAGAAAATCAGCCTGGTGGAAAGTTTAGGATTCTTAACTTTGTCGTTCAGCGTGATAATCTTCATAAATGTACACCAAACTTTTCAAACTTGACTATAAATGGATCAATCTACTAGTTGGAAAGTTAGAGATAATATAGTTTGCAACAAAATTCCACTTGTAAAGACAGACGAGTGAGTGATCGGCATAATGTTGTTTTAAACACACGCTAAAATCTTTAATTCATAAGTGGAACAAAACACAACAATATCTTAAGCCTGTGTAAACCACAGACCTTATTTCAGACATCTAACAGAAAATCATTCAAAATGTAAAACACTCATATTTTGTTAAAGACACACTGTGGAATTATTTCTCCCATCTAGTGGTTAAATGTTATTCTGCATCCAAACGAATACTGCTCTCTAGCGCCTCGCATTTTCAAATGTGCGTTGCAACCTGTTGGAACTACGGCAGGCGGGATGTGTCAAGATTCAAGAAGCTGTGACAACAACATGTCTTCAAACAGCACTTCATCAAGTTTAGTTTCGGGTGATGAGGTACGTTATTTCAAACAGACTTCAAACTGCAGCTGACGAGCGCGTCTGGCTAAGCTCCTCCTCCGTTCCACAGTCACGCTGGCTCTGAGTGAAAATGCCTTTAGCCTTATCTGTACCACGTAGAGCTTTTTGTCCCTCTCACCAGCTCATCGTTTTTTATAGAGCGGAAGGACATGGAAGCCTCCGTAGAGCTCGCCCGTCCTATGGAAATACAGAGAAGTGATTCTTCCCTCAGGAGGAGAAGTGAGATTGTTGGCAGAGATCATTTTACACCAATGAGGACTTATTTATGAATGAAGACGCTGATTTGAGGTAATAAATTACTTAAAACACGACACAGTGGACCTTTAAAGGACTTTACAAAAAAAACAATTGGTAAAAACGTCATTTTTCTGATATTCATATTCTCCTATTAAAGACTAAATTAACCCTCCTCCTGTGTATTTTGCTTCTCAGACTGAAAAACACCTAAAGTACTTCGAGTGCCACTTATCATCAACTTTGCTGTTGTTTTCGCTCTCAGTCTGAGACAAACAGTGAGCGTCTGAGTCTGAGCCCCCGAACCACTTCCACCGTCACATCACAGCAAATCCAACAGATCGACCGTCGCTTATTAAACTGTCTGTTAACCGTCATACAAGTCAATTTTGGAGTGAAGTGATTGCGGCTTTATACGACAGGTCTGTGTGTCTCGGCACGATCTCCACTCTGAGGCCGGAACAAATTGAGCAAATTGACCCGCGGTCGCCAAACCGGCAAAAAGCACTTCAATAGTTTGTCTGTTAAAAGAACTGTCGATGTCTGCTGTCATGTTGCTAGTGGCAAGTTTCCACACTGCACGGCCGTCGATGACTGCACACACATGGACACACAAACACCGGAGGGCAGCTGTCAATGTGAATGACAGTCAGTACAAAAGAGTATTGACTGTTGGGGGAAAAGGACACATTAATAGCAATTCAACCTCAAACACGTTTCAGCACTCCAGCCGGTAGGTGTGTCTGTGTCCGTGTCCGGGTCTATAAGTGCATTTCAGTTTGTCTTTCAGCCGCAGCGCAGGAAAAACATACAAGATGGGGCCATATAGAGCGTGGAGGCAAGGTGAGAACAAGCGAGGGGAGGTGGAGCAGAAGAATGAGCAAAAGAGACAGAATCACAGAGAGATAACATGAATGACCAGAAGGCGCTCGGTGGAGCGGAATCCACCGACACAAAACGCAGAGCTGTAGCCCCCGGATCGGTTCCTGTTTCCTGTCATTTGTCTTCTGGGTTTGATTTCTTGACACAACAGCATGCGAGGGCGGCGTTGTTTAGCTGACTGCCAGCCTGGAATGCGTATAGTAAAAGTTTCCGACCAGTACGAGTGCAGCATCGCAGTCATGGCCGCAAGAACAGAAAATATCCAGTGCTCAGTGCTGATCGTTAGATATAAGCAGTTACCTGCTACAGCAACATTATAGAGAAATGTGGCGCCCACCACAGTTTGTGAGTGCAACACCACTGTCGTAAATACAAATAGGTGCTAACTACAAGCAAAACTCATTACATCATAACATTGTTATGTGTTTAAAACTTGTATCTTGAAGTAAACGTTTTTAACGCTGTGATCCAACCCTCTCAATGGACAGAGACTTCATTCTATCACAAGACACTGTAGCATCAATACAATTTAAATGCTGTTTTTTTTTTTTTTTTTAGTTACATAATGTTACTTTACATTGCTGTATAAATGTGTTTGTAGTCTGTTACAGTTACTGATCAATAGGTTGGTGATTACAAAGCAGTTACATCCCCATTTATTCTTTTAGGGAGAATAATTTATCCAGGAATCTAGGCAACAAGGCTTCATGTTTCGAAAATGTGTAAATGTGACACCACTATATTCAACAATCGCCAGCCATGTTTGTGGTGACAAATGCTGTTTTTAAAACCTCATGACACGTCCAGCCTGCTCTGTGTCAAAAACCAAACCAAAATGATCCTTTCCTAACCCTTAAAAAGCTGTTTTGTGTGTGAAACTAACCAAACCTAAGAAATGTAAAGTTGCAACATATCCGTGGTTTGCAGAAACTTGCAGAAAAATCTGGCGACTGGGTCGTCGAGAAGGAATCGAAGTTAGTAACATGCCAACAGAGCCCTGTAGACCAAACCATATCCAGATCTTCTGGGATGGCGTGCAATGATCAGACAAATGGGATTTAACATACACATATTCAAAGTGTAAAGGTAAAGCCTGAGTATAAAGGTCCAAGATGAAGTCCCCAGTTTGGATCCAGCTTGGGAGTTTTGTCCCATCTGCCCCTTGTTCCTGTCACACTCAAGTATGTCCTCTAAAAATTCTTTAGGACAGACTGAATGAGACAGAGAATAAGGCTAAATTACAAACCGAGCCCAGTGTCCCAATGACACCAAATATGTACTGATGTGTTACAAACTTCAGGCACTTTCTGTCCTCTTTCTGCAACAAAAAAAAGCTGCTTTGAAATAAATTCAAAAAGAACACAGAGAGGTGAGCTGAGGCGGAGAGTAAACAGAGGGGAAACAATGTTTGAGGAAGAAAAGGAAGGAGTGAAAGAAAAGCTGTGGGGCGACAGAGAGAGAAACACTGAGACGCAGAGCTGTGATGAACGTCCAGGTCTACAGACACACGACACACACTCGCACGAGAACACGATGATATGAGGGGGATTCCAGAGAGAGATTTAATTTGTGCAAACTAATTATCTGTACGATTATCTTTCAATGTCCGTCCATTTGGTATCACCGTTGTAGATACGCCGGTGCCAATAAAGAAGTCTGAATTGGAAACGGAAATTGAGACAGGGAGAGTTGTTCATCTCACGCCGAGGGTAGTTTGTATTCTGTTTTATTGCGGGCTTTGGTGAAAATGTAGTGTTGTGACAAAAAGCACATTGAAATAGAGGAGAGAGAGAGAGAGAGAGAAAGAGAAAGTGAGAAAGTCGAACTGAGAGAGAAAATGAAGACTGGGAATATACGAAAGAGAAAGAAGCGAGCCGGCGCCGAACTGAGGCTAGACAAGAGGGAGAGAACACAACAGAGCAAAAAGACGGGGTGATAACAAGTGATGCAGATGGATGTTTGTGTAAAACGGGTACCTCAGAGGCTGGAGGTGATCTGTGTGTGTGTGTGTGTGTGTGTGTGTGTGTGTGTGAGTTAGTGCAGTGAGGCGGTGGGCAGCTCGTGGACCCCTCGTCGCTCCATTAGCAGACTCAAATGAAAAGCACTGACAGCTGGCCGCCTCACTCCGACTGGGCCTGCAGGCTGCAGTGGTGAAGTGTGAATGTGTGACCGTGTGATGCGTACGCAAGTGCGAGAGGCAGAGAAAAAAAAAAAAAAAACGTGACGCGGGACATACGAGGTCGAGGGCAGACGAGAGGAAAGACATTCATGAGGAAAACAAAAACAAAACCATCCAAAGTGAGATGCAGTAGAAAGATGGCTCCGTTCAGCTGGTGTGGGTTTTATGTTTGCTGGCCAGGAGATTTGTAGTAGAACTAGATACCGAGCACAAAGATGGGATGAGAATTGCTCACCTGGCAAATGCACCTGGAGTTTCTAGCCTCAGGATTAACTTTCTGGTCGTGCAGCCCACCGAATATGCACAGTGGAGCTTCTCCCACTGGCCCTGCCTGCCTGCTCTAGGAAGGTTTTACAAATATAAAACGTCCATGGATCAAAAATTCATAACTGTTTGCAGTTTAAAGTGCGCTGACAAAAGTTTTACAGATGTCTTTTTTTCTTATAACGGCCATCTATGTGTAAAAATGCTTTTTGAGCCACAGGAGGACTTTCTGCTGCAATACCGCAAGTGGCCACCGGGCAAAATTGGAAGCGAGGCTGAGTGTGGTCGTCGTATCCATGTCTAAACTTTAGATTCATGATCAGAGCAGCGAAACATGTGACATGTGATTTATCTTATCTGGATTGGTGATGCTTTTCTGTCAGTCATAGAATAAATTAGTATTGTTTGTCCCGTTACGACCCAGCTCCGAGGTAAATCTGTCTGTTGCATATACGTCTGCTTCCCCGGCTCTTTAAAAAATATTGTTCTCTGACTCGCAGTACTTGGGCAAGACTTGAACCTCTAATGTACTCCCAAAGATTGTGTAAGGGAACAACAGAAGTAGCTTTAGACCCAAAAAAAATAAAACGTCTGAACATATGAACGTGATTCAGATATCCTCTAGCCTGATGATAACAGTGTATACCATGGTTTCTGAGGACAGTGGTGGTTATACAGGCATAAACAGGGGCAGGAGGTCAGATAGAATGAATGGTCAGATAATATGAACTGAATGAATGGACGCTGCTGAATTTCAGGTGAGTGTTTGAATGGTGATGAGCCCATCTGGCCGAAAATGAGTCTAACTCCGGAGTTTAAATGAAGGCGTGAGCATTAACACACCCCTCTTCTCTATCATTATTTTTTTTGTTGTTGCCAGTAGAGTGAGAAAAAAACAAAACAATGATGATTTCTCCTCTCTGCTTTTCTAGGCTCTCGAACTCCCCCGGTACAACACAGACGGACAACTAAACGCCACTCAGATTGAGGAACTGGGGAGAAAACCTTTAGCCGACAGAAGACAGCAGGCTTAAATGCAGAGAGCCCTCGACAGAGCGGCAGCCTCGCCTCGGTCTCCCCGGGCCTGAAAGTTCGCCCGGCTGCCTGAATAAAACATGTTAAATCAATAGCTATTCATACAGACTGGGACTGAGAGGCTGGAACAATAAAATATCATCTATTTCATCTACGCTGCAGTTTTGGTTTGCACATCGATGGCTGTTATTTTATAAGTCATGAATGGCTCTCTATATTTTTATGAGCTTTACGATCTCTCTCTCTCTCTCTCTCTTTCTCTCTGGCTTCGCTCTCGTCTCGCCCGCTCGCTCTTTCTATATTACGCGATAGACTCTCTTTCTCTGTTTTATCACTCGTTTCACTGAGGCAAGTATTTTCTGTGCACCCTTCTCTATTTCTTCACAGTTTCCCCTCCATCTCTTCCTCCCTCTGAACACCTGCTCTACTCAGCCGTTCCCTCTCTTTCTTTTTCAAAGAAAGGTGGAGTTTTGGGTCATAAACCTCAGGTGGACTCTCATTTTGCATCGCCCCCACCTTCCCACCCGTCTCTCTCCCTCCATAGTTGATGTACTTCGAATCGGTAGAGCCATAAAGCTCAGGTTGTTTTATTGGCCAATGAAAAGGCAGGCATGCAGCGGGGCAGTGCATCTTGGGTAATAGAGTGTGCGTCTGTGGGGGATAACTCACCGGAGGGCACGGTGCATGTGAGTATGTATGTGAGATTGAATTAGCAACTAGGATGGAGAAAGTGCGAGAGGTAAAACTGAGGATAAAAGAAGAAAAGGGAGGAGAAGACCAAGAGAAAGTGGAGAGAAGGAAAAACAAAGGATTTAAAGAGAGAGGGATGGACAGAAAACACGACTGATGCCAGGATACAACACCTTTTATAATCAGGTTTATTGGTCGGAACTGGCAGCTTTATTAATGGTTAATAAATTATTCACAAATGTTTTCTGTTACCTTATGTTTTCTTTTTGTTGTTTTTTTCCAGCCCAGATGCCAGAATACAGTTTTTTTTAAGTCAGCCAAGCCACTGACCACAGTTCAAGACTGCTTTTCAACATATGCAAGCATGACACAACTGGATATTTTTAAGGAGACCTCTGGATAATTCACAGATGTGATTCTGGTACCAAAGAACTGATATTTTTGATGAGAAGCCTGTACATCTCCAGCCGTGTTTATGGCGACAAAAGCAGGTATTTTCTGAATCCTAACCGAGTTTGTTTTGCGCCTAAACCTAACCAGACCATGAGCACGATTGTTGTCACAACATAAAATTGAATACTGAACCTAAAGAAACATAAAGTTGCAACATAAGATAGTACAGAGTGTCAAAATATTTGTTGTTTGGAGGCAGATTGGTTGGTTCATATTTTAAAAGAACTGAAGATTATCGATGCTAAAATCCATTTTATCAACAGCTTTAATAACGTGCATGACAAAAAACTTGATGCACAATTGCACCAACCTTCATTAATGAGTTTTAACATCTCTAATTATTCTCCTATTTAGCCTTTCTGGAAAGACAAAGGAAGTAAAAACCTCCTTTATTTGCAGAAGTTACCTCATTTAAAAGCAATGCTTGGTATTTTTTACTTTGCAGGCGTTGCTGTCTGTTATTGTGCGTTGTGCGTCCATGTGTTTGCACACACTGCTGTGTGTTTGTCCACACAGGAGATTGATGCTGGTGAGTATTAGAAGCCGTACCTTTTACCTCGCAGCCCTCTTCATCAAACACACCGCTGCTGCAGTGTGTGTGTGTGTGTGTGTGTGTGTGTGTGTGTGTGTGTGTGTGTGTGTGTGTGCCCTGCTGGGCCGCGGCTCCAGCCAGGTTTTATGGAAATAAACAATGTTTACGAGGCGCCGTCGTGGGATCGCTGCTTTAGAAATGCTATTTCAATTCAGTTTTGTCATTTTCCATTTTTTATCCTCTGTGCTGCTGTTTGTTTTATTAGAAAATATCCAGTAGCTTCATCCCGTACTCTGTCTGTGCCGCTGTTCTCTGTCGGGTTGAATTAAGCAGGAGCTATGTGAGGTGTTTGTTCTTTCGGCTTTAGTTTGCTAGCATCCACTTGAGAGGAGTTTCAATTTGTTTACTCCCTCTCTACTTTTGAAGCATTTAGCAGAAAGTCTAATCGGAAGCAGTTTAGAAGAACAAAGTTGGTTTCATTTGCAGCCTGTAACTCTCTGTTGTCCAGGGACTGTGACTGTAAGACATTATCCATTTCATCTGCACTGCAGTTCTGCACATCAATAATGTTTCCTAACTGAGATTTTTATAGGCGGCACGCTCAGTTTTTGGCCGTTTGTGTTTGTTCTTCTCCGTCTCACTGTGTTTCCTTTCCCGTGCATCTTTTACGCCGGCTTGTTAAAATATGTTCATTAGATGAAAGTGATGTGTTTTGTCACTCCCTTTACAATGCAAGATCCTGATTATGTGTAGTAAAGAGAGGGAGCAGCATTCAGAACGCTTCCTCTTATGTGACGCCGATATACATATACGAGACTTGAAGCGGCAATAAAATCAGCTCGTTACTCCTGCACTGCATGAAAGACAGACAACAGCCACTATAGGTGTTTCATTTCCTGAACTGAAGCTCTAAGACCATGTAAGATTGCCTGATGATCTGGAGGATTACAGGCTACGTTCCGGTTCATAAAGGGGTCAACAGGCTCACAGTGTGCTCAGGGAACAGACCCATCTTCTGTCGCTCTTCTTTAAATATGAATAAACTGGTGCAGTGTTTTCCTTCTACCTTTTCTGACCTTATAAAGATGACGCTATGATAATCAGCTCTATGACAAGTCTTTGTGCTCGAATGTCTGCTAGTTGCCAACGCAGCAACTGTGTGCTGATGCCAACACAAGCCGCAGTCTAAGATATTGAATACAACACGTGTCTTTCCCCATCTCCCATCCTGCCTCCGGGATGTGCGTCTGGAGGTTTGCTGAAGACATGAATAACCAAGAAGAGGAAAAACTGCCACCTCAAATCCACTTTCAAACCGTGTTGTGACACTTCCTGTCCTGCTTATTAGACATTGCTTAGAGACTATTTTATACTGCCTAAAAAAAGGAAGATATTCAAAATATGAAACCTGAAATTCCAAAACACAAAGTGAAACAATGGTGCCTTTGCCAGGATGTTGACATCTCCTTCCTTCTGCCTTCAGACTCTCTCGACTAGCTGCGTCACGGCCCAATAATCACAACATATAATCCTTTCAATGTCTTTTCACCTTGACAAGTGAAATCCTGCCTTCCAACTCAGCAAAAGCTTCCTAAGAACACCTTCTCATACTTACAAAATATAAAACACAGCATTAAACTTTCCTCTTTTCCTTCTGCTCGGCTCGCATCGTGTCCTGGCACCTCCCGCCTCGCCCGGTAACATAGTAAGCACCCATTGTTTTAAGTTACAGCGTCTCTGTTTTTAGAAGTTTCCATTTGGGACGGGCTGTTCTGCTGCTTCCCGGCTTTAAAATGTCAAGACATTCTGGGTCACCGCAAATAGAGAGGCGAAGACATTCACACAAATGCACAGATGCTTACCGAGACACGTGCAAAGACACGCCGATCCAGAAATGTGTGGACACGCAGATGCGCACGTGAATACTCGTGCATATATACATAAAAACAGAAATGGAAATCAGATCTTTGGATTCTTCTTCAACCCAGTTTTCTATTGTTCCCAACTAGATAAGCTAACCGGAGGAAGAAATAGCAACAGACAATAGTCCGATAATATTTTGTGGCTGTGCCGCCTCTATTGTTCTCGTCGACTCTCGATAAGCAACCAAAAATGAGAGAGAGAAGCAGACGGAGCTAGCTGAGGAGGAAATAGCATGATAAAATTTCCAGGCCACAGTATTGTTCTCGCCGAGATAAATACACACAGGAGAGAGATGGGAAAGAAAAAAAAGACAGAAAGACAGATGAGCAGGAGACCAACAATAATCTGGCTTCATAAATAGCCAGGCAAACAAACAAAGGCCTCAATCGCTTAATCAGGCCGCTCGCTCAGCAGCTGAGGGGCTGGTGAGAGCGACCGGATCTGCTGGGAACATTCAAATTCAACAAATGACAGGACCTTACAGCCCGGTGTGATCAAAGTTCACACCACAAAAGTATCAGAGAGCAAAACTAGGTTCACCCTGACACAGACGGAGCATTAAAATCACACAGGAACATCAGCCGGTGGTGACAGTTTGACGTGAAACGGCCTGAATCCGCATCCAAGTGACGCTTGTTTGACAGCCACACAGCAACTTCCTGCCAGCCGAGCTGAGACGAGTGACAGAAAGAGCGCTCTCCCTCTAGATGCTAATATAGGCCACACATACATCTTCCGCTCTCACGCCTGCTTAAAAAATCATTTGCTGACAAGCTATTCACCGCAGATTGGCAGTGATTTACGAGCGCGCTGTGAAATGTGTTTTGTATGTTGTGGATCTGTCATTTTCCATCTATCAGCGGGAAACGCGGGACACAATCAATAGACACTCAGTTTGTGTTCATCTTTTCTTGTTTTTCTATCTTTTAGACTTCATTGTGGAAGTCTTTATGACACGATATACGTGACAAAAGGTGATGAAAGGTGAATAAACTCAACACATCTGCCTAAAACAACTGAACAGGTGACTCTCAAGATCAACTTTCATCATAAGGTCCCAGTATGTTGGATTTAAGCAACAAAACCACTTGGTTGGGTTTAGGAAAGGACCCTGGTTTGGTGCGTATAGCTTGAGGCCTTGCGAGATGGATTCTCGGCTCATGTGACCTCGTGTGATTCCAGCTGCCTGGAAATGAAAAGCTATTCCTAGACTGTAACCTTATAATAGGTCAAAAGTCAGTGTAGAGTTCCTGCAACAGTGGTGTTAGAAATATAATTGGATAGGAGCTCTAATTTGATATTTAATTTAACATTAAACACTTCCCTCTCGCCAAAGGGACAAGTAAAGTGGAAACCTAATGGAAAAATATATTAAAAACGGGGTCAACAGGAGCAAACCCTGCCTTACAACCGGGGCAATAAAGGAGCGAAACAAAAAAACAAACACGGCAGAGGTAGGCCCGGCCGCAGCGCCGAGGTAATAAGGGAGAAATGAAAATATTAGAATTGAAGATCTGACGGTACGGATGTCGGGGGAGGCGTAACCGCCTGCTGGAGAGATGGTTTGTAGTTTTTTGGCCCGCGGGGGCTCTCAGGGGACAGGTGATTGGCTAGGGAGATCGGAGTGGGGGCCCTGATTGGCTGCAGGGCAGGAAGTTATGGCGCTTGAGAGATTAGACCCCTGTGCTAAATCCTGAGTGTGTGTGTGTGTTTGTGTGGAAGAGACACAGTGGGCAGGGGTGGGGGTCTTGATGGATAATCCTCTCTGACTATTACCCCCTCGTGTGTGTGTGTGTGTGTGTGTGTGTGTGTGTGTGTGTGTGTGTGTGTGTGTGTTTCTAGGTGTATAATCCTCTTCTCTGAGACTGACTTGCTTGAGACATGAACTCATTGCTGCCTATTTATTTATTTGGATTTATACGTTTAAATATATTTTGTGACTGAGTTTTGTTTGTGGATTTAGAAGAAACAACAGTAACACTTTATTATAACCGTCATTAATTAACGGGAATGCATTTGCACAGTCAGTTTTAATAATAGACATACTGTATACTGCCACAACCGAAACTTTGATATGTTTAGATCAAAAACCTCTAATGGAAGAAGCAAATCTAACAACCTGAAACTCTACACTTCTCCGATAAATATTCAAGATACACAAAGGGAAGGCAGAGCAGCATCACTATACACCGACACACACACAGACACACACAGGTGTAAGTGATACGAGGCCGTTCCCCCGCAGGCCAGACAGGCAGTGTGACGGAGTAAACGGGGCCAGCAGCTCTAGGACTTAAAAGCCACGCTAAATATAGTCTATTATTGACAGAAATGGAAAACAATACAGAGGAAGAGAGGAACGAGACGTCGAAGAAACAGAAGGTTGAAGAAGATGGACTCTTTTTCTGTCTTTATTATAGTCTGGAAGTTTTAAAAGTGGCCAATAATTTCTAATCCAAACACTCAGACAAAGACCTGATCGGTATTTTTATTCGTCTAAACCTTTGCTCCTTTATTTATTCCTTTCTTTATCTCTTTCAGATCTTGTTGAAACAGAAACCAGCAGGGAAGCCTCTCTGCATGTGTGCATGTGTGTGTGTGTGTGTGTGTCTACTGCAGGGCACTGCGGAGATCTCGTCTTGCCGATCTTAATCAGCAGTCTGAGCGTGCGTTGGCGGCGTGCGTGTCTCAGACTCGGAGTGAACTTCCAGTAAGAAACGGTGTTAAGCCTCGAGTCTGGCGCGGGTCGCGAGCCGAGGTCAAATCCACAAACAAGCGACTCGTCGGTAAACAGTTGTGACAGCGGAGCACTCGTCTTTGTTAACGGCTCATTCTGCGCTCCGCATGTAAACAAAGGGGGTTGGACTGAGGCAACATGGATGTAATCTCCAAAAACCGATTGGCAGCCTAATAACACCAGTCAACCACTTAATTAGAGTCATTCATGTCTTGTCCTGTAAAAGGTGTCCTAACATTAGTAAAAAGGGTGATTCATTTCACTTATCGGTTAACGAACAACCAAAATGCTTCAATTCACACTTTACTTTACTTTAAATTATAGGAAATGGTCATTTATGGCTGTGTTATTGCAACATCAGTGAATATCTGGAGTACTTTCAGCTATAATACTGTTTTCTTACAGATTATTTTACATGCCAACATCTAAAATTCTGAGTATTTTGAGGTCGACCCCGTCTCCTCTGAAAACACTGATTTCCCTAAGTTATACTTTCAAATGCTCCGAGTTTGCATAGAAATGGCGACCTCTGTCCTGCCGTCTTCAAGCAGTCGCACGCCCCGCTGGATTTTCCGAGGCGTCTTTAACTTCTTGTTTTTCAGCGAGGCGAGCCGCGGCGCTGCCATCGCTCAGTAAACAGTAAACAGAATCGATAGCGGGATCACCTCAGGCGACTGCTGCTCTCCTAATGAGAATCAATCATTCCTTTGTTCAGAAAACCAGTGATAGGGGAAGAGAATGTAACAACTATATGTCTGCAGTTTCTACAGAAATCAACGGCTCGGAACAGAGTAACTCACTGAAATAAATGCCAGACGGGTTGCCAGTATTGATTTTTGTGATTGATTAAAGGCCCTACTTGAGAGGAGAGGAATTGGAGAGTCAAGTTATTCACACACACAACACCAGACCAGAATAACTACATACTGTACTAGTAGCCTATTGCTGTAGTGTGTTGGATTAAAGAGCTCAAAGGTTTGTCAGCAAAACATTCTTGTATTTTTCTCCCCAGTCTGGAGGGTCGTCCTTATGGTCCTTATAACGGCAAAAGAGTGTTTGACTTCTTATTACATTTATGAAATAAAACTTGTTCGTTAAGGTCAGAGAAAGATCGGCTCTGTGTTGGATTTGGCTCACTTGACATTGCACGTCCTACGATGTGACTTGTGCAAGAAAATAGATAATTTGTTTCAAGCTATATAACCGTCACTGCCTTCCCTTGATGTTGGTATTGATTATAGTAATACGACCAGTAGACGGCGCCGCCACGCCGCTCAGAGGTCTCGCATGGACCTCCACTTTCCTTTCACCACCGTCCAAATCTCATCTGATTCCCGTCCAGTCTCCTCTCAGCTGATCCGTAGGAACTGTCTCTGCGCCCGGGCGTAGTAACATAACCAACTCACAGAACCTCTCCCTAAAAATCTCAAGGAAATTGAATCGAACGCAACTGGATTTGGTTTTTGTCTTTGAAGACGTTTCACCTCTCATCCAAGAGGCTTCATCAGTTCCTGCTCGCTTGACTAGGCTGGGACTAGTCCAATTAGCCGGTGTGGAGGTTCAGCTATTTAACCTCTTAGGAGGCGCTGGAAGAATGACATAGTGTCTTTGAAACGTCTTCAAAGACAAAAAACAAATCCAGCTGCGTTCAATTCAATTTCCTTGAGATAACTATGACCTGGATGAATGAGAATATTCACAGGCTCTACCCAAAAAGTTCCGCCATTTTTAAGACTTCTTCCTCTTGTCCTGTGGTCGTGTCTTGCGTAAACTCTTGGCTACACTGCTACACTTCGTAAGTACAGCAAACTTCAGACCAGGATCAGGAAACACAGCATCACCAGATTAGAATAATGAAATGCATGGTTTTTACAGTTATCTTCTTAAATTGGCATGGCTTATTTAATTGGCACTTAATCTGATCACTATGTCATTCTTTGACGTCAATTTAGCCTCGGTCTGAGTAGACCTTTCCGTCAGCCATCGCACAACTGCTGATAAATTAAGTCTATCCAATCCAATCCTCCGTTTTGGGTGGTCACTGCCAATCAGGTTGAGAGTGTGTCATGTTGTGAACCTGTAATCCAAAATAATGAACCCTGACTGGTGAATCTGAGATGACCCGGGCATCATGGCAATTTGACAAATGAGTTACTTTTCTTGCTCAAGAGTAGATTAGCTCAAATTTGATGCAGGATTTTCACCCTGATCTTCTTAAAGTGGCATGTTGCAGTTTAATTGGCATCCAAGCTGGTCAGTAAACTATTAGTTGGGATTAAGCAGTGGAAATTTACAATCCTGGGGTTAAAGACGTTTGATGTTTTTAAACAGAAAGTGGTGTCAGCGGTTTCTATGTCTTGGTGATACATTCACCATGTGCATGTTGTATATATACCACCCCGGCAACAGCTTCAAAAATAAACCTATCTTGATGTTTAACTGACAGCTTCTACTGTAATTGGTTTAAACGACTATGTTCTCTCTCATCTAAGACTCCCTGCAACTTCCCCCGCCCTCTATGGCCCCTCGGATAACACATATTGGCAGTTACAGAACAGATAGCAGACAACCACTCAAACACACTTTCGTGCACGCAGGGATCACGACCTTGTCAATCCCTTCTTTGATTGCCTCATCAGACTACCCATGCGCTACAGGTCCTCTCTGTTTACTAGCTTGCCTCCCTGCTGGGCTCTGTGGAGTTATTCCTGAGCCCCTGCTAGCTCAACAGATGCTGGTACTATCATTGATTAGAAAAAAGCAGCGAAGCAAATCTTGAGATCACAGCTTTGCTGATTTGGTTTGACCAGCCTACAAGTTGGCGATTTTTCGTGTTACAACGCAATCTGGAGAGCAACATACGCTTTCCGTGAGAGGTTCTAATTATTTTGTTTTCAAATAATTTTTTATATGAGCTTTGGGGTTTCATGCACTGTCTACCTACATTCCAACACTCTAGTACAGCAAATGATTCGTATCACCGTACTTACGCTGTACTTAATTAGATCAGGCGTCCACTGCCCGGCACCTGTGCCTGACATCAAGCAGGATTCCTGTCCTCCGTTGTCGGAGCAGAATTTTTTCCGAGTCTACTTGAGACACCCGCTGGCAGTTTAACCTTCAGTCCAGGCTCAGGTGTTGATCAGGAGAGCGTCCTTCCCATCGTCGTTATCAAAACGTGAGGCAAATTCTCCTTGTTGAAGTTTGAGAGTTGGTAGTTCCTCTGAAGAATAACCTACTCAGTGTGACGAATCAGAAATCGTCAACTCATGTGGCATGTAGAGAACACTATGCTTGGGTCTCCATGCCGCATGTATGAAAAAAGATCTGAATCACTCCGAGTATGATGGTCTTAACCTTCAACAAGGAGAACTTCCATCACAGGAGCTGCTGTCATTTCAGCCAGCTCACAGTTTGTGACTGACTTGACCAGCTAACTTTGCTAAACAACGACTGGTGATTTCACAACATCCATGTTTGACAATCTAAGTCACGGACAACACCATCAGCTGGGTTAAGTCGAGCTGAGACGAGCCAGTTCACATCAAGCAAATGTTCCCTGAAACGTTCTAAATAAGCTTCATTTGGTTGCAAGATATTGAATCCCAAAATCGCTCCTGATGTACACTTGGCACCTTACGAGGCGGCCTCTGCCATCAGTAAAGGGCCCTACGATGAGCTGGCGACTCGTCTGAGGTGTAGCCTGCCTTCGCCCATAGATACCTGGGATTGGCTCCAGAAACCTCCCCGCAACCCCTTGAAAAAAAGGGATAAAGCGGCTACCGCGACCATCAGCGGTTGACAATGAATGAATGAATGAATGGTTGCAAATCTGATCCGAACTGGGCTTAAAGTTTAGGTCCAAAATGAGAAATTACAACAGATTGCAGTGCTTTATGAATCCAAATCCTAATGAGTGGATTGTCTATGTCTTAGAGATAATAATCAGTACATATCATGCCTAAGATTTTGTGATTTGCAATGGGTTCGTTCTTGTTTTTCTGTTTGTTTTATGTCACATGAACGGAAATAATAGAACTGCTAAAGAGGTGGATCAAACAGAACAAATGTGCTCTTTTAGAACCGCTGTTCTTTCCACTGACATCCATGAAAAAGACTGTAATAATTTTCTTCTTCAAGATTTTTTTTGTTCTTCAAATTATCATATTTCCCTCTCATCTCACTCTGCTCACCTCCAGCCGCCCCACACACACTTCCTCCCTCCATCACATTTTCCCCAGACATCATCTCATCCCCACTCAGATGAATAGGACAAGAGGGAGTGAGCAATGGGGCCTTGATCCCTTTAGATCTCACCCAGATGTTTCCTTTAATCCTGTAATTAGCTGCAATTATAGTAATGGATGCGGGAGATGAAGTGATCATATTTGCACACGGAATTAATTCACGTAATCGCGCCCATATGATGAATCCTGGCTCTTCTCTTTCGGACACACTCTTCCACTTGTTTTATCTCCTCTCACAGTTCTCGCTTCGTTCTTCTTATTCTCCTTATCTCTTCGCGCCATTCTCCACCTCCGCCATCTATCCCACCATCCCACCTCGTTCTCCCCCTCCCTTCTCATTGTCCTAGATGTAATTCATCTGGTTTCTATCCTGAAAAGCGAGAGAAACAGATAGGAGGGAAAAAAAAAAAAAAGATAACACAAGAGACAACAGAGCAGGATGGGACACAACAAGAGCCCCTTTAGATGTTGCAGATGATGCCTTTAATCCTGTCAATAGCTGCAATTATAGTAATTATCTCTAATAGCAGTGCATTGTGCCGAGGCTCTGATATGTTTAACAGATGATGCCGAGTCGTGCCGCCTCCGCCGAGCAGAGAGGGCAGGGAGCTTAGGTTCACACTAATGAAACCGACACAAAACAAGGTGGAATTGATGATGGTCCCAAGAGGTTTATAGACTGCGGAGAGTGTTTTTCAAGCTCTGGGTGGAGGTCTAATGGAGGTCTCAGAGAAGGGTACCGAGTGGTCTTTGAATTGCACAGAAAGAGCGGAAGGAACTGAAGACTGATGTCAGGAGGTATGAAGAGCTCCAGAGAAAATGGAACCAAGTGAAATCAGAGGTGGATGCTGTGAAAACTATAAGTGACATAAAATATGCTCGTGTTACAAGACGATGATAAAATCCGTGAAAGGCATTTACAAAGAAGAGCGATGAACAATATCGACTACGGTATAAATAACTATAAAAGCACCGTGTTGATGTTGTTAAGTCTTGTGCCTTCGACAGATTTTTCAATACCATGTTCTTAAAATGATTGGATTTTGCATGGTTTAGTGACTTTTTCTGTTCCGGCACAGTGTGCAGGTTGTTTACTAAAGAAAGAAAAAAAATCCAATTTGTGTGCCTGCAACTTTTTTTTGTGCTGTGGTTTCCAAAGGGATGTCAAATATTGTTCTTTTTTTATACTCGTATTGTATCGGAACTTAATAATTCTTGTATTGTGACAACCGTAAAAAACTCAACAGAAGAAGAAGATGGGGCCAGAGCGGATGTACCTGTACGTGTGAAGACGCCTCTAGTTATTTTCAGGAACATGGCGGGGCGGTGTTCTTGCAATTTATTTAAGATTCAAACATTTTGCGAGACAAGTGATAGTATTTTTCTTGATCTATTTGAATCAGAAAACAGTAATTCAATGTGTTAAAAGGAACATTAAAAGATGTCATCGTCATCAGAAGAGTGAGAGAGTCCAAGTGAAGGCGTCATGCGTCAGATGGATATAATATCCCTTTAGTGCTTGTCCATGTGATATTACTGCTTTCATACACAAAATAAAACGTTACGAGGACTTGGCCCCATGCAGGAAATGTTTCTGAAGCATGTCACGGCATTGAAAGCGTATGAAGAACCTTTATGAACTTAGGTTAAGTTTCGCAATTGGAAGGAAGACTTTTAAACTTTGAGAGTCTTTTTCATTCCTGCCCACTGCACATGGGTAAAGTAAATACTATATAGAGACATATTGAAGAACAAAGTTTACTTACTTACTCCCTGCTTCCCACATTCTCCCTCTCAAACACACAAACTGAAGAACACACTTTGTCGATGACTCCTCCACTAACTTCTTTCACACACTTTCTCACACACTCACTCGAAAACCCATCAACTTATTCAAGAACGCGCATTTCTTTCGTTGGTGCTTCACTGTCTTTCAAGCACACGCACACACACACACACACACGCACTAATAGCCCTGCCAGGTCTTGGTGTGAGGTAGCTCCTTGATGCAGTGATATAAGAGGCAGACAGGAGACAGAGAACAGGTCAATAATTCATTAGATAGAGGGCTCAAGTCAACTTCAACCCGAATAAACCAGCTATGATCACACACACACACACACACACACACACAAGTGTACACCCACGTCTCTCAATCTGTCTCTCTATCTCACTCACTCCCAAACATTGTCTCAAGGGCTGTCAGGGGAGAAGTCTCTCTTCCACTTTCTCATTTCCAAGCCCCTATTTTGCTCTTTCTCCTTCCACAAGAACTGACGCTCACTTTTGACTTGCCGCTCGTAGATAATTTGATGCGAGTGTTCACATCTATTCCTGGATACAACTCATACCTGGTAACAATACGACCTGGCAGTGTTGTGTTAAATTAAAAATGACAAACGGCTCTACTGCGTCTGTACCTCAAGCTCCAGATACACATTAGATTGTCACCTTGCCATGGCAACGCTGAAGGAACTTAATTTAACATACACATGTGCACTATACTGCCAATGGTATGTATACATGGCTGTTGAATGTCTTTGAAACAATGTGGGTAACTGTCACTATGATCTGGATGAACTGAACTGGACCTGACCTCTCCTCTCTGAACCTCTCACATCCTTGCTTTCCTCTTGATTTGTCTTCTCTCCTTCCACTTCTCTCAGAATAACACTTCCATTCTCTTTCCAACTCTCAACCGTCTTTGTTCTCTTAAGTATAATTCTGTAAAATATGCACAAATCAATTCAGTCCTCTTATAAAAGTACCACCATCTTTCTGCGTCGTGTCCCCAGTGTTGGCTGACAGAGGTCTAAGTGGGTTGTGGCTACAGACAGACAGACAGACGGATGGACGGACAGATTGTTGAGTTTCTGCTGCTGTTGTAATAAAGCAGAAAGCTGCCGGAGGGCCAGCTGAGGTGAAATAAGAGATCTGGGACGAGAGATCAGCATAAAGCCAGGGATCAAACCTGCAACCCTCTGCTTCACAAACTGTCACAACCCAGCAGGTTTAGCTCAAATTGATGTTCATACGAAACATAGGCCTTCTACGTTTTCTCAGTTTGGTTTTCTCAGTTGTGAGTGTGTTGTGAGTATTCAGCCTCTTAATCCTCAGTCGTTTTGCAGATCTTGACAATCCAATAAAATCTAAAGCCCCACATTATCATACAAACAAACAATTTGAAGACACACACTGTATTTGTTCATCAAGTATGTATCGTAAAACCAACACTTACTTTAGAAATGATCATTTTGGTAAACACTCTGCTGGACAGAAACTTGTCATTACAAATAAAATAATATTGAAGCCCCAGGAAAAACAAGACATTTTTAGTTAGCTTGATTAACAAGAGTGATTGATATTGACAAAATCCTAAATGAGCTTTTACTCCCTCATTTGTCAATATTATGCAAACCAACCACAAGCTGCAGCTTCAACAGCTGACCACACATTTTATTTGGCACATAGAGTAACAACTTGATATTGACTGATGTTTTTATGTCTAAACAAACTAAATTAACAAACTCTTGTTTTCATGGCTACATAAACTGAATAAAACCTTATTTTCCTCTGAGAGCAGCTGGTTTTATTAAGAAAATAATGAATGTCTCAGTTTGTTTTGTCACGTCAACTGATGGTAAATATAAAACTCTGACTTTAATAGAAGCGTCTTGTCTTAGAGTGCAGCAGATCACGCAGGTGTACCTGCTGCCCAGTACTAACCAATAACTTTCACCATGACCAGACACAGTCGGCACTGAGTCTGAGCGCTGTTGGAAGCTGCTGACTGACCTCGTACAGTGTGATGACCCCGTTGGTCTCGTTGGGAGCTTTCCACTGCATGAAGATCTTCTCCTCGTAGGGTGTATTCTGCAGAGACTCCATCGGCACGGAGCCAGGCACTGCCAAGACAAAAGAGGAGAAAAAAACATTAGAACGCCTTCTGACATTAACAAGTGCTTTTATATCGACTACAGTACAGTAAGTTGTGAATGCAACAAAAACTTTGGCAATTCAGTTTGATGTCTGATAACGCACTTTGTTATGTAAAGCAGATTTTCCACCAAAAATAACTTTGTTGAATTTAGTGTTAAACAGTTTAGAGGCGAGCAGAAGCTGCACAACAAGTAACTTTAGCAGGGTCTAAGAATAAAAGCGTCAGTGACTTCCTTATTTAACTGACCTCCGTTAAACATCTGACAGCAATAAAGTGGAAAAAGTGAATAAATCCAACTCAAACTTCAATTTCTCTCTTGCAAGCATTAACCACATAATGAAATACAGCAAAGTACATCAATAAAGACACTGCTGACATATTGGAACACACACTTCATCCCACACTCCTAAAACGCCATAAAAATATTTCTTCCGATACAAATAAAGCAGCTTGCACGTAAAACCGAGCACAGATGGAAGCGAAATATTGAAAAGGAGAGCGCCAAGAAAAGTGAAAGAGAGGTAGGAGCAGAACGGAGGGAGATTGTGCATATCAGATTTCATTTCAGCCTCTCGTCATTAAATTCTATTATTTAGGGTGGCGAAAAGTTTCACATATCTGTGAACCAATTCCACAGATATATTAAGTTACCTGAAATCTAATTCTGGGCTTTTTCCCTGTGAGGCAGAAAGAAACCCGCTGTTTGACCCAGGAAACTGACATTTACACAAATTAAGCATGACATGCCATCCATTATATGTCTTATATTCTTAAAAGTCAGAAGTCTCTTATATATATATCAGGTTTTGCTGATGGAAACTCAGCATGAACTCGACTGAGAGGCATTTTCTGAATATCAACTTCTCTGCAAAGCGTGATTTCAAACACAGTCTGTTGATTGTGATTATACAAAGAAATGCAGCTCAGAAATAGATATTTAATGTGAGTCTTATTTCACATTTCTGTAGAATAATGAACATAGGTTCAGTTAAGTTGTCCCCGTGTTTATAAATTGTTCAATTACATGAAAATGTTGTAGATTATTTCTCCGGAATGAATGTAATTTGCTGGTAAATGCAGAGAGAAAAGCTGCCGGGTTCATAATCAGCTTTTCGACGCTTCAGGACACACGTCAAAGTTTGACTCTGAGTTGTGACTTTCAGGTGTTTCTGTAATATTGTGCAGCTCACGTGTAATTTGTGACAATAAGCCAGTCTCATCCTTAGCTTAACCGGAGACGGACTGTAATGATGCCATGTGGAGATAAATCTTGAAGCAGCCTTGCAGACGCTGAATAATGGAACGACTGCTGAGACGAAATGACAGCGGCCGCGGTCATTTTCTTGGGCGACGGGCACATTTTCTGACAAACTGCTGGGAGCCCTACATTTCAAATCAAACTCATTTGGATGGAATACTTCAAACTTAAAGTCTATTAGCTGACAAAGTCAATTACTAATTCAATGTCAATGGACCAACTGTCTCCCGTCGGGGGAAAACTTTCACCTGATGTCTCCATGATATCTAGTCAAGGGAGGCTCAGTGCAGTTTTCAAGCATTTGCACAGAGACACTTTTTCTCTGGTGTGCTCCGTCTTTAATCACAATACACTGCACTCGAAATGAAACAGTGACTTTGAGATAAAAGTGTCAACTTTAAGCTTTAATTTGAACCATGATTAGATAAGCACTGTAGCAACTGTAGTTTTCTGTAGTTCCAGTCTTTAAGGAAAAGGGTGTTTAATTGGACAAAATAACCTTGATGATCGTTTAGACTAGCTTGTAAACTGGCTGTATAAAACTGGAAGTCAGCACTGTACCCAATCGTCACGTTAAAAATGCTCACTGTGCTGGAGTCAGTGAGAAAAAGAAAGTGTCACTGCTTAGCTACATGAAAACGCTCTGCACTTGTCCATGAGTACTTTACATTATGCTAACTCATGCTTCTTGCGTCCTCTCTCCTCCCGTGACCCAGAAATCGTTCCCTCTCCTCGATGCCTTTGTCCTTATTCAAACTGCCACCCCAGATCTGTTTCGGGCATTTCTGGATTGTATCCAGATTGATTTGAGGAAGTCTGGGCAGCAAAAACATCTGAACTAAACCACATTTGAACATGGATTTCTGCAGATGCATTTCAGCCTGGACACTCATCAGATTTCATTGTCTTTTGTGTCTTTTCGAGGTCCCACACATGATGTAAATGGTTTGTTAAGAACTCGACATGTGATTCTTCGGAAAGTCGCATGCGTACAGTAGTTACTGACACCTACGTAATCACTACAGCAACCCATGCAGAGCTGCCTGGATAGGTCGGATATGTCTGGACACACAAATCCAACCTCATCACCTGCTAATAATTGTGCGGACAGATCTGATTCAAGAAACCAATTGTCGATTTGCCTGCAGTGATGAGATGCAGAACATAAATGCACCTCAAGGAGACGAGGAGCAGGGTGACAGAAAGGCTGCCAGAGGAAACACAAAGTGTCTCCTTGCTTCAGACACAAGGAAGAGACGCTAGGAGACATGTAAGCATGAATATGTTTGCTTGTTAATATTTAGTGTTCAACATCCAAAAGACAACTCTTAAAAAGAAAATCACTGGCAGGGAAAGTGAATCCTGTCATTCAAACAGCGAGGGCCAGACAGGTTGACTAAAGCAGGCACTCGACTTATTATAGTCAAATCTACCTGGCAACAAGAGAGTGCGTGTGTTTTCGTGCGTGCGCTTTCAGGAAGAGACAGGCTTTCACACGTCTTTATGAAGGCATACAGACAGAAGAGGTGTCAGACACCTTGTCAGGGAGTGAAGCTGTCAAACACACCACAACAGTCACACGCAGACACACACACACTCGGGAACACAATAGCGCCCGTGCACACACTGAGACACAAGTGCACACTCGCTCACACACTGATGGGGGTGTGAATTGTTTCTAAATGTTAAGGAGAAGAAAAACAGACAGCGCCAGGAGGGACATCTAACCACAATGTGTTGAAAATGTGTGCGAGCGTGCTTTTGTGCGTCTGCGTTTCCCTGCCTCTCCTTCTCGCCTCTTATTTTCTGTTCCTCACTTTTCCTCTTTTCGTCATGATTATTCAACCCTCGCGCAAATATTTTCTACCTCCCTTTGATCTCTAACCTTTAATATATTTTCTATTGACTGTGCATAATGTGGGTGATGGATGGAAGTTAAGCTTATTCCGCTGTTGCACTCGCTGCAAGTCACCGAGGATGAGTGCCAACGAAATGCCCGCGATGTAACACTGAGACGGGTCTGACATTGGCAGGAAGCTTTTACTGCTCTTTGTCTGACGTGCATCCACTGAAAAAAAAAAGCTTTTCAAAAACATCCTGAATATTCAGCCGTTACAGACACAAATTTAATCTTACACTCAAAAAAAGATGTGCCACAGCATTTCCTCTGACACTAGAGTACTGGATGCCATTATCCATCTTTTGTCAGGATGTCAAGGAGTTTTTAAGATGACCTCAAATAACTCCATTACTCATTCACTGTCAGAAGTAACAGTTATGTTCAAACCTTACATTTCTTTAGTTTCAATTTTCAGTTTTATACTGTGACAACTCTGTTCTTATGGTTTGGCTGGGTGTAGACCCTAAAACATCCTCCAAATATCCAGTGCTGTCACCCTAACAAATGTCAGAACACAATGATCCCTCATAGGATATATCCAGTAGTTAACACTTCTGAAATAAACACTTTACGTGAAAGTGATATGACACATATTGTTGGAATGTAAATATGGTATGTACCCTAAGACACAAACAAATGTGAACATACTATTGGTTTGTAGAATCGTTAACCACCAACACTTAAACCCAGACGTTTCACACAGATGACAGAACCAGTTCTGAGGCACATGACCCTTTTTCCCTGGATCCACTGATCCAACGCATCTTTTCCTTTCAGATGTTTCAGCCGCTGTTGTTGACCACCCCTCCATCTGTGCTAAATGTGGTAGGCTACTTATCTCTGTTTGAATGCATTCTGCATTTAGAAGCAAATCAAATGGCTTGTGCACATATGATCTTTGTGCGGTTTAACATCATCTGATTGCGTTTTGCCTCCAGAAAGCATAGTGTCAAAATGTTTAGATGACCATAATTCAGTAGCTAATTCCGTCACTTCGAGCTTTGCAATTTTGCATAATTCATGCTTGTAGAGCCACAGCGCTCGCAGGGTCTGCGTATTCTTTTCACATTTCCATTTTGTCCTTTAGTGTCTGGATCTGGATCCAGATGCAGACTGAGAACTGCTGCATTGTTTTGACTATTCTGTATTAAATCTAAACAGATATTGTATGCTGTTTGAGTGATTTGGGGTCATATTTGTCGTATTATGTTTTCAAACAACAGCAGTGACTCATTAGCAGCTTGACAGCTGTTTACATGTCAGATATTCTTTTCAGAGTCAATATAATTAACGTGTTGATATCTGAATGTATAACACACTGAACTAAAGACATGGGGGGACACAATAAAAAAAATATTCTTGGACCAAAGAGTCAGGGGTCAAAACTCCCACGTCAACCACTGTGAGTCACAAATAGGGAGATGGACACACACACACACGCAAACACACAAACACTAACACACACAGCAGCAGACAGTCAAAGAAGAAGAAGAAGAATATTTTGATTAGTAATTTTAAGGTGTTGATTAAGGCCCTAGCCTGTGGAGCATATCAAATTACCCGAACAAAGAAACGCAATTAGGTGCTGCCATTTTTATTCAACACCTTATCACTCAATTTTGTGTGTGTGCGTGCGCTTGTGTGTGGGTGTCCTCTCATCTTTTATGATGCACAATGTCTACCTGGATATATGTGTGGTACCTTTGTGTGTGTGTGTGTGTGTGTTTCTTCTGCGGCCGTGTGTGTGTAAATGCATGTGCGAGCTCTCTGTGACTCACCAAGTGTACCCTGAGATCTGCGTGCTGCTTTCCATCCTGTGTGAGACAGTGTGTGCATCCTGACTCACAAAACCTACCTGTGTGTCAGCTCTGTGTGCGTGTGTGTGTGTGTGTGTGTGTGTGTGTGTGTGTGTGTGTGTGTGTGTGTCTCCGTGTATATGCACCTTGGGGGCTGAGACAGACGAAAACAAGCTTCATTGAAAAGATAACGGCAGCTGTAACACATTAATCATAACTTGATTACCTTCCACCATGCTGCACAATGAATGGCCTGTTTTATTAAGCCAGCTCTCTCTCTCTCTCTCTCTCTTTCCTGCATGTGTCTATGTCTCTCTCTCCTTTTTTCTATTCCTATTTTTCTATCTCTTAACCTTGCAATCCTTAGTTAAATTCAAATTGTCTTTACTGGCATGAAATGAAATGAATCTCAGCGTTTCCTTTCTGGCTTTCATTTCTTTGGCCCTCTCTATCGGCCCCAATCCACGCTCTTGTTATAATGAGAAACAGACCTGGTTGTTTATATGGAAATTATAATTTTTATTCTTTGTTAGTGTTCAGACCTTGTGGCAAAAACGCAAATTAAAAAGTGTGCATATTAGTGATAATGGGTATCATTTGCGCTGCATGTAATTAAGATGTAAGTGAATGATTTTCAGCAGCTTTGCGCTCAGTGTTTCTGTGTGAAGAACCAAAACTTACTGGTGTAGAAACAAACCGCATCATGAAAAGTTGCAATACTCCTTTAACTATGTACTTTTGTGTTCGACCATTTTTTGTTCACATCCTCAGAAAAATATGACCTGACACTTTGAATTTCAGAAATAGTGAGCTGTCAAACTGACTTTTTTTTGAGAAAACGCCATCTGTCTGCAAACTTTAGTGGCATTTTTGTTTTGGTTCATGATTTAGTTTTACTGTCTATGACACAAAAATCCATAAAGGATCAAATACTTGACTGACTTTTAACTAAGTAGTTATTAATTTGTTAGAAAATCATTCACATATTAAATTAAAGTTTTAAAGAAGTTCAAATTCAGTTCCCAAACTGGTTTCAAAGGACATTCTTGACACCCTTTTTATGGCAGAATGTTCACTGTAGCTGCTAAGCTAAAAACTTTAGCCTTCACGAGTTGTTGTAAATAAAGTCTTATCAAATTAATTTGGGATCTCGGGGTATCCAGAGACTTGGAGGAGCTGTTTAGAGACATTTTAAAAGAAGTTATTTAGAAGAATGATGCAACAGTTTTGCTGTGAAGCTCCAGAAACGAGAGAAAAGAGTAGATCATGTATATTAGTTTGGGGGAAACAGATTCTTTAAATAAGAAATATTTCCTTTTTCTGACACTACTAATTACAGAAGACTTCAACAGATGTGTAAAAGCACAATACAACATCATCTGCATAAAGTGTGACCTAAAAGAGCATTTAAGTAACACTGAGATATGATCATAAAGAAAACCCCATCATTCACTTGAATTTAGTGCCATCAATCACTTTGTACGGATGACATATTTTTCTTTTCAGATGATGGGGATCTCGTTTGAGTTGAAAGACCTCATTTAGTCCGATGTTCACACGTGAAAACACGCTATAATCCAAACTATATCAACGGTCTTACAAAGCCATTTTTCATGTTTTTCAAGATTTCTTCACTGTAGAGGTTTACCCCTCCAGGGAACAAATAAACACATCTTGGTGAATAGGAAGCTGGAAGGAATTACCAGCAGTGCTGCTGGACTGGATTAAGATTAAATTAAACATTGTGATATAAGGATTACGGGACATACTGTATATGTAATAGCTGTTATGATTTGAGACCAGACTGTATTTTCCTTGTTTTTAAAGGGTAAGCAGGAGTGTTTGCTCTTCAGCAGATGGTCTGTATGAAAGAAGCATGTGTTTTATGTGAGTGAAGCACCTTGTTTATAACTATTCTTTTTAACTTCCAATTATCTCACAGTGTCATCTCCGTGAACATGTGAGCATTGCAACAGTAGGTGACAAAAGAAATGATGTTGCTATGAAACAGGGGCTTTTAAAGGTATATTATATTATAAAATATTAGGATGAAGAAGGTTTTGTTTTGAATTTTCCCTCCCTAAACTAGATTCAGGTCTTGGTTGAAGACGTTGAATCTTTTTCTTTTATTCTTCAATCATTCACAAACATTGCTCGGCCCGTTTTGTGGATAGGGAGCTTGAATGGTTCCTTGATCTACCCAGTAAATGGTTAAAATTATTAAAAGAGCATAAATGATAAGTTTGTTTTTACAACTAAATGCACTTTGATGAATTGCCTTTTCGAAAAGGTGACAGCTGCATAAACAAAACAATAACAGAAGCTGCCGTCTCTGATTGTTGTTTTTGTTGCTTCGTGATCTTAGGGGGGAAAAAAAAAATCCTGGCGCTCTGTTGATGAAAGGATTATTAAATCTCACTGACTGTGATTGTACTCTGAGTGAAGATCGTTTTTCTCTTTAATAGGAAGGGGGGTATTTATAAGGTTAGAAATATGTCACAAACATCGGGATTTGAGATCGGTACTTTAATATGCCGTATCTGCTTTGACTTTGAAAAGTGCTTAATCACAGACAGGATATCTAGCCTGATACAATCAACATGAGCCGAGCTATTATGATCACAAGGGGTAGCAAAAACATTATACTATTTAAGGACAATGTTAACCCTTCCTTTTTACTTGACGAAGAGTCACGGAGATTGTTTCACGGCATGACTAATGCTCTTAAAACTACATGACTCATCAAGCAACCAGCTGCGGTCAAGTATGCTGGGTCATCAAAATGGAGAGTGAATAGTCTTGTTTTGAAATACAGGCCTGCAATTTGTTTGCTGAAGGTCACGTAGACCTCGAACACTAGCGAATCCGAAGTTAGCAAAGCAGTTACTTTCGGTTTAAACGCAGAAATGAAAGACAGATAGTCGCCTCAAATGCAACAAGCCTCCAATAGATGATGGCGCTGAGTAACACGCTGAGACACAAACCCAGTCGGATGTGTCTCACTCGAAGCGGGGTACGTGCTAAATGGGGAATGCAAATGTAAGGAGCGAGCAGTGTGTGCCAGCTGTAAGATTAAAAAGCGACGAGCTAACAATAGCTACAGTCACGTACAGACAGAATACTGTCAGCAGCCGTTACTGTGGTGATGTACTGCGCCTGTTTGATGGGAGTATGAATCAAACAAGCGTTACATATCGCACCTATAAACACAGTTTGCTGATGTGTACAAGATAATCCTGAGAAGAAAAGGTTCCTCTGCCGTGTATTTGATGTATAAGAGGCCTGGCGGTGACGCAGCTGTATTGAGCCGACCTGACAGCTACCTGACAATGGGTGTTTTCCTGTTTAGGTTAATAGGCTAGTGCGTACAATGAGTGGACATGACATTTGTCTCTGAGGCAAGTCTCTCTCTGTGTGTGTGCATGAGTTTGCCGTCATTATGAACGGATGGACAACTGGAGGAAGATACTGGATAGAAAGTGGAACATGAAGACACACAAACACACAGCATGACCCTGAATGTGTGTCAGGTAACTATTCAGACAAAACTGAAACAACACCAACCTCAGAGTTCAGTCGCTGAATGTACCAGACAACTAATTTTACCTTTGTATCTTTCAAAGGAAAACGCGTGTTCTCTGCAAAGGTTCGCTCACTAATGAAGAAAATGTGTCTCGGTAAACTCACCCACGAGAAGTCATTTCAACTTTCTGACTTTTGTATTTCTTTAGACATCTGAACTTTTTGTAAACTCTGAGAGGCAATTAGCATTGCAGTGGCATGCCGCAGAACAAAAGCAATCAGTTTTTCTGGGTAAACACTGAAAATCTTCAGCTTGTAAGCAGGATGTTGCGAAAGAACGAAGCACGATTTTTCCAACAATTATAGACGCGTCTAATTAACAACGCTGGACGCCTCACAGTGAGGCAGCCGGAGCGGTTGAGACTTAGCATGATGGTTCAGACTATGGCTGCGTGTTTGTCTGCATGTTAATCTTATAAGTGAAGCTTGCAGGAGGTAAAACAATTAAGTTGGACACGATTAAGATCTCATCCTGATATTACGGGTTATGAGCTAAGATGAGTCCTGTGTGAGAGAGAACATCTTCCATCCTAATAGCAAATCCCTCATTTTTCCCCCTTAACACAGGTTAAAGTATATTTCTATGCCATCAGCAACATTAAAAAGTGTAAGGAGAACCATATATGTGTGTGTGTGTGTCTGTTAGTGTGTGTGTGCGAGAGGCTGCTTAATTTGCTGGAGCCCAAGCTCTATAAAGCCATTACCGTACAAACAGCAATTAGCCTCCGTGTGAACAATTGCTGTTCTGTTCCCTAATTACTGAATTACAACCGGGAGATTAACGATGGTTAAATAAAAAACAATTAAGAACAAAACAATTACAGCTTTTTTTCCTTCCCCCCCAAAGCCATTCCTACTCCCCAGTCATGTTAACTCCTTTTAAAGGCTTCAAACAACTTCAGTATGTGTGTGCTCAGCGAGTAAAGGTAGGAATTTCAGGCTGAGATTGTGATGTTCCCCAGAAGCTAAATTCAGAGGATATTAGTTGTGAGATCAGGAGAAGAACAGCGAGCCCCGAGGAGGGTGGGAAAGAGATGAGAGATTTGGGATCATTAGAACGATGTTTTTATCCTGCTTATCAGGCGTTGCTCTAATGGATTCGAGCTATTCCAGTGTATCGCGGGCATGTTATCGAGAGAAACGTGCAGCCTCAATGAATTATTAGTAGTAGTGGCTGGGGCAAATGCTCTGTTCTGAATTAGCAGAACACGGAGCCCTGTGGAGACAGAAAAAAGGAGTTTAAAATGTTGTTGTTTTGAAGTAATTTGAACTCCTAGGGTGCATTTATATCTGAGGCATTCATGAAGGATGTCAGCACGTCCTGAAGCTTTTCAGGCTCAAGGGCACGCTGATCAGACATAGCTGGTGATTGGAGCAATTTTGGATGTTGCAAGGATTACACCTGCGATCCCGTGATTACAAATCTAATATGTCTCTAAATGTTATCCTTCGGTTGCTCTTTAGCCGGCGGATGTTCCACCGTCTTCACCAGAGAGTTGCTCACTTTGTCTGTTTAATAGTGGGCAGTGGCATGATTATCAGAGTTATTCAGAGCAGCTGCAGGGAACGTTCCTTCTCTTATCGAGCTTTTATCTTAACATAAAAGATTTGTTTGCTCGGTAATTGTAATTTGGTTTAGAAAGTTTAAGTTAAAGCTAAAGCGTTCCCTCATAATGTCGTGATTCTTCAGGGAACCTGACCTGTTGGCTGGCATTAAGGAATTTATATAGAAATAGCCAATCTTCTTACTGACGGTCTCATTTGCTTATGTAGGTCATCTCGAGGCATCAGTGTAAAATTGAGACTGTTTTACAACCAGTTAGATCTCCTCGTAGTGGCTCTAATGACAGCGTCTGACACTAAGTTATTGACTTAGGACACAAGCTGCAGTGCACCAAGACCTCCTGCCTGACATGTCAAAAAATGCCTGTTTACATGCGATATCTATCAAATCTTCTACCCTTAAGGCTCATTTACGCTGCCTTCACATCTGAAATATAGATACGATATCCTGCTAGATATGATTGGTACTGCTAGCTTTCATCTGCATCCTTGAGCTTTAAGAAAACCTGCACAAATACAGACAAAATTAACACAGAGGGCTCCGTCTGTGTCCTTATAACGATCCCCAGTTGAGCATAAATAAGCCTAAACATGATATCCTGTCTATAGGAAGACAGATTCCGTTGCTGCTGTCAGACATGTAAAATAAATATTTTTCTGCGAGCAGGAGTGTTTGTACAAGACGCACCAAACAGACGTGAGTCCCTGGAAGACCTACAGCTGCCATGAAATGGCTGGTTATAGGCTGAACACATACATTTTATCCAGTTTGAATATATTTCACAAATGGTGTCACTCACCGTCCTCCTCTGTCTGTTTGACTATCTCCTCACTCTCCTTGCTGCCCTCGGGGTTGGCGAGGACCAGCCGCAGTCTGACTGTGACAAAGGGCCTCAGGCCTCTCAGGGTGTAGTGTGACGATGTCTGGATCAACTCCTCTGCTGCAAACTCCTGCTGGTTGAACACATACTGGTACTGCACCTGGAAAACACAGAGAGATACACGTCATTCATTTCACTGTAATCTGGTTTAAAAAAACAATGGTTACTAATGCAGAGCTGCCTCACTGCTGTCAGATAATGCTTCGTAACGGAGAATAATGAATGTTGCAGAGCACATCTTGTGGCCAGCTGTGCGTACCGTCAGATTGTAGCTGTGGCAGCGTGTCACAGCGTACCCGAACGTCTCCCACTGTATAGTCAGCTGGCGGGCTCTCACATCCACCACGTTGACGTTTTGGGGACCGTGGACTGGATCTGAAGGAAAGATGGAAAACAAAAGTTAGTTTTTCAGCTTAGAAGAAGAGAAAGAAGGTTGATGAAAGACAATTTTAGCTAATCTGCAGATACTCTCACTAAATTATGATAAATTAGAGACTTATGAACTAAACTACCGGACAATCGCTCAACCCTTTCACGGAGGTCGCCCAGTTGTCCCAAAAGTGTTCTTTAAAATCCAAGTGCAGTCCTTCTTTAAAAATCATCCATCGCCTTTAATCTAGAATCTAATGAGCTGTACAAGATTTAAGTTACTCTCTATAAACATCTCATAAGACAATTTCTCATAAATTATGTAATAATTAAAGGGGATCTATGTAGCAATTTGCAGCAATTTAAATGTATGAATCACTTCTTTATTGGCCATATGTGATTTAGAAATGAGACCTTCCCTGTCTCTATCGGTTCCCCGTCAGCCTATACAAGGCTGTGGACGACTTCTTTAAGTTAGATTAAGAGCTGCATGAATACTGTTAATATAGGGAAACTATGCCATATATTGAGTTCATTATTCATGGTATGCACTTAGGCCACAGAGCTAGGATTATCTGGAGTCCTCTTAATCCCCTGCAAAATCTGGCATGTCTTTGATTTGTAAAGTAGAAATTCCACCACAAGGTACCAAACTTCACCAAACACAATGTGCAAATCAGGCAGGATATCAGCTAAACTGATGTTTTAAAGTGATGACAGAGAAGGTAAAGAGCGACAGAAGCTGCAAATGTGTACAGATTTGAAATCTATCTTCAATATTTAATTGATATCAACTTCTGAAGAGTATCCTTCTCACAGATATTTAGAGAATCTAGTGCCAACCAATCATTTGGATGTCCCTTCCTCTCCTAATAATCCAAAAACAAAGTTCCTATGACACATTTCACTGGAGCACAATAGAAATATTCAACAGAATCAGGTGATGTAGTATTCATTAAAAAACGTCACATATGGATCATTTGGTTCGGTGCCTTGCTCAAGCCTATTATAATGGGACACGAGGGCTGTGGACAGGTTCGCGGGTTCCAATCTGTCATCTATTAATCACCGGGAAATCTGTCTGACCACTAGGCCACGCTGCATCATTACAGGACGGTCCAGATCCGCCAGCCAGAGATCACAAACAGAAGTCCCTGTATTGATCTACAGACATTTGGAGTGGTTAGCGTTGCCTCGTGCCCATATGTCACACACACACACACACACACACACACACGGAACACTGTTCCAGCCATATGTTGGGCTCTCATCCCCAGGTTTGTGCACCACGACTGAGTGCACACTAACAAGCCCGTTCAAAACAATCTTTCTGTCTGCCTAATTAGTTTCTATCAGCAAACGACGGCGCCCATAACAGGTCACTGCATAATCACAGACGCGACGATATATAAGCTCCGTTTCTCCCATGGAAATGAAAAACTTTGCTAACAATGTGTGTGATGTCCAAAAATCTGGAAAGAACAGACACCTACACGGGAGAAATGAGTTCTGGCGTTGCAGTAAAAACTCATTCATTATGTCTGATCACTGCTGGAAGAACAACTTAGCTAATGAATTAGTGACAGCTTAGAGGGATCTATTCACAATTCACAAACACTCAGAATTTCACCAGCAAAGTTTTGAAAAGCTGTCTTTTGTTGTTGTAGTTTTTAAACTCAGCAAACTTTTACAATCGATTCAGTTTGTTCACCTTGATAACACCGAGCTCATCCCAGTTAGTGGGATGATCGCAGCATACTAACATAAGATTTGTTCGATTACAGGTGTAACGTTCTAACCATGTCAAATGTTTCTCTTCACAAAACACAAATTGGACACACTTCTAATTCTAATCTTATTTTTAACTGATGCTTAGTCTGTCTATCACGGATATTTAGTATTGTTTCACTCTTTCAATCTCTATAAAGTGACCAAAAATCAGTCAATTATCCTTCTCAGTTCGTATCAACCCATCTCGGCCAATGAGTGGTTACACTTTGCTCCCTGAAAATGGAGAAGCCAGACACGGCGCCTCCTAAACTCATTAATCAACCTAAACGACTTGAAATGAAACTTAAAAATCCAAAAGATTGTGTGCGAAGGCAGTTGAGTGCATTATGAAGATTGTTCAAACAAGCTGCTTACTGAAATTTAAGATGAGCCTAATCAGACGAGATTAGACAACGGCACCATGGATAAGCCATCTTAGAGGCCATCTGAGACAGGAGACAAGGGTTTCAGTTGTCAGTGTGTGTGTGTGTGTGTGTGTGTGTGTGTTCATGTGGAAAAGCTATATGCTCAAGGATGAGAAGTTGTTGTTTATGTGTGTGTGCTGCATTGTGAGATCCATGCGTTGGGGAGTCTGGGTGCAGGCTTTAGGCCCCCCTTATGGTTTAAAGAGTCTATGTTTCTACTTAGAAGGCCAAAGCCCATAAAGTAATCCACTATTCCTGGATAAGACTGCGGCAGACTGACATTTGGCAGCCAGGAAAGCAGCAGGAGGGAGATGGATGATACAGGCCTAACCAACGAATAATCCAATCCTCAGGTCAGCACAGCAGGCAATACGCTTTCTCACCGCTCACACACTGTCCCTAGGAAACAGGACAGTGCTTCATCTGATTGAGGCTGACGCAGAGGGGCTGATGGCCTCTGACAAAGAAAAAATGCATGTCATCATGTAGCACTCAGACTGGAGAGAATGACCCATTCTGACAAATAATTCTTACGAGATCCAATTTCCTTTCACAGGTGATGCATTTACTTGACTTCCTGTTTGTCTGGCGGGAAGCAGGACGCAGGCAGATAGACCTTGAGCCAGTGAATCACCGGTTGGATCTTTACGGTATTACAGTATCTGATTTACATCATTTGATGACGGAAACGAGCAGAAATTTGATAACAAAGTCTAAGTTTCTAATTTTAGGATCGAGAAATCGAGATATATTAAAGTAAACATGATACTTATGGTGCGGTGAAACAATTAGCTCATGCAGTTCGGTTTACACAATGTGAAAAATAATTGTACAAATTAAAAAAATTGAAATCTGCCATTAGATTTGACCTGGGTCAGACCGTCACATGATGTATACAGGCCAAAAAAACCTTCTTCTCCTAAGCTTACATTGCGAAATTGCAGCTGTATATATATATAAAATAACAATAATGACTAGTCTGTCATTTAGTACAATGATTAAGTCAAGTTAATTCTATTTATAAAGCAGCAAATCATACCAAAAGACACTTTTCATTCCCTTTAATTTACAGAGACCCAACAATTCCCCTCATTAGTCAGCACATGGCGACATTGGCAAGAAAAAAACAGGCAGAAACGCCGGAACAACCCAGATTCCAGGAGGGCCTTGGATAGATTAATTTCCTGACAGCAGTGTAAACATTTTATCAAAGAAAAACCGACAAAGACCTTGTTTCCAGAGTCAAAGTCCTCTGGAGAGCAAACGGGTGAGCTAACCTGTAATTCTGCATGCTTAAACAGATCAAGTGATGTTCGCTATAATGAACGCACACTGTAACTCCTCAATTACAGAAACACAATCACTCATCACTGAGCTGGAGAGACAGAATGAAATAACCAGTTTTTCCCAAAGAACAGCAATAAATCAAAGCTCCTCTCTCTGAAATGACTCTCGATTCTGCAAAGACTCAAACCATGTTAGCTAAATCAGATCCGTGCTCGGAGGGTCTGGAGAGGAGCAGGCCAAGAACAACAAATAGCAGCCAACCGAATCCCCCTCGCCAACCATCACCACCACTGCCACCCACTTAATCCACTGGTCTCTCAGTCGGGTATGGTGGAAGCTAATCTTTCAGATAATCTGGCTAGCGCTCAGCTGGAGTCCCTCTAAACAGATTGCCAATTTCTGTTTTGGGAAACACCGTGGCGGGGGTGGGGGAGGTTAATTCAACAAAATGAAAACAAACCAGAAGAGATTCCACCAGTCGTAAATAAGACGACTATCAAAATTAAGGCTTCAATGAGTGTTACGTTGCATTAAATACAATCACTGGTATTGCTGTGCAATCCCACCAAACATTTGTTAAAGAGCTAATCCTCTGCCTCCCAACAAATCTGATGCCGTTCCAACTGTGGCCACTACAACAGAACTGCTGCACAGAGCAGCACTGGACCTCCCAGGGTCTGGTGTGCCATGTTTGTTTCTTTCTAAATATGAGTTCAACTCAAAAACCCTAACAACGTCTTCTGACAACTGCATACAGATGGAGGAAAAGACGGAGAAAGAAGAGGGTTCGACGTGATGAGGATGGAGAGAGATGCTGAGACGGGAGCTGGAGAGCAGGAGAGGTTATTTGAATTATAACTCTGTTTACATCGTTAGGTCGATTACGGTATCTCCCAGGCCGCCCTTGGTCGTGACAAATGTCAGATTTGCCACATCATCCATCTGATTTATTCTCTCTTCCTCCTTCACCCCCCTCCTCTCTTTCCCTCCATCCACATCTAAATTCTTCTTTCCGTCCACCTCTTCTGTGCATCTATTCAAACGCTCAAACACTGACAGTGAGAAGTGAGAGGTATAACACTGACAGAAAGAAAAAGCTCAGCACGTATGTATAAAACAAGGCGGATGGATGGATGGATGGATGGATGACTGATAGATGGGTGACTGCCTGGACTGACCACTGGATGAGTAAAAGCACCGTTGGATAGATGGGGAGAGAAGAGTGGTCAGTTATGCATGCAGGAGGAAGAACAATCACACCTCCGGAGGGACGTGAGCCCCGGCACTGGGCACGGCTTCCACCCTCATTAATCAGGATGGGTCAAGGGTTGGCATGTTAGCTATCACACGCTGCGAAAGGGCAGTTTAGATGGCACAGCTGGCGCATAATGTGACAGGGCCAAACAGTGAGTCATGTTGCAGCCAGACGTGGTCTCATTCTCCCCGTGGTGGACCGGGGGGATACAAGTGGCCCTTGATATGCCCATTAAAAGGACAACAGAAGCTACAGCTAGCCACGAGCTCGCTATCCTGCAACTGAAAAAATGTCACCAGACTACAAAAAGCCCTTGACGGCACTTTACCACTATTTTTTTTTACCAGGCTACTGCTCCACGAAAACACCACATCAACCTTCAAGCCTCAATTGTGCCGTTCCAATGGCAGTTTTGGCCGTGCAGAGTCAAACCATGCCATGCCGATCACCAGTTTCGCTGTGCCAGATGAAGCAGAGCTGAGGCCGGGACGGAGTCTCTCCAGCATGGGGCCAAAAGCGCAGCGGCCAACCTCCAAGCGGGCTGCTGTGATGTCTCACGAATGTGACCGAACCCTGACTACGCCCCGTGCTTCCTCAAACATCAGAGAGAAAGGCTCTCGGTACTTTTGTTGCTTCTAACTGAATCTCTTTAGCTTCTCTACTATGTCCCTATTTGTACTTTTTGATATCTGCCTTATATCATCATTTCACAGTGATCGCCTTTAGCTGTTTGTTGGAGACGTGTTGAGTAACGGCTTCAAAGTAAAAGCTTTTAAATAATAAGGACTTTTATTGTGAAGAATTTAGAAGATGCACTTTGAAGTTGAACTAGAAGAAAAAGATCTTCATTGACTGATTTTTTTATGACTAAATAAACACAAACTTTCTTTGTTTTCATGACTGAATAAACTGAATAAACCAACTGATCTTAAAGGATTAAACACAATTTCATACTGTTTCACTTTGTTTATATGTGGCGGACCCTGCCACCTTTCTAGCTTCAAACAGTGTTCTGGGGGCCTTACCTTCCTCCGAGAGCCTCTTGTTTAGTCAGTTATGGAATAAAACAATCATTTCTGAGCTTGTATTAGTAACTAATTTATATTGTAAACATTAAAATTCCAGGTTTGAATTTCTTCTCCAAAAGTACATAGTGTCCCTTTAAAGGAAATGACATCATCAACTTGTCGGAGCGGTCTCAGCGGGTATTCTTTAATGATACTGAAGCAGAAAAGTGTACTGCTGCTCCTTTGAGCACTATTCAATACAAGTGCGTCATTAGTTAAAGACGCGCCTCCAGACAGGCCGCCCTGTTGTAATGCAAATGTCGAATCACTGACACACTGGGCTGAAGTGCCGAATCAAACTGAGTCAAGCCGAGCCAGGTGACAACACCACCTTTTAAATGACTCTGACAGTGAAGGTCTTTTATTAAACCAAAATGAGAGAGTTGAGGTGGAAACTGCTTAAATCTGTAAGTGTCTTTTGTGTGTTATGGACATATGGAAATGTAGTTGGGAAAATGAGGAAACTAAGTGCGGTGCATAACACAGAAACGCTTTCAGACTGTGGAGGATGGAGATGGAGATGGAGCTGACCCCCGCAGCACGTCTATTATAAGATAATACCCGCGGTTAAGTGTATAATAACCAAAACCAGGTCTTCAAGCACTCGGCGTGACTTTTCCTTGACTTTTCCACAACTCTGAACTGAACTGTGTGTGATCGTCTCCGCTATGCCGGCTAACAAGCGCGCTGTATGTGCCGGTGGATAGCACCAATCCCCTGTTGATTTGACCTGAGGTAGAGATAAAGTCGTTCTCGCCTGCCTTTGAAAGTACTTAGGGGCCTATTGGATGTTTTGGCAGGTAGATATCTGGTTCAGGCAACAGCCTAGTGAAGCATTGTGTTTTGGGATGCCTTCCTGAATCTGATGAATGAGCAGCAGAAATGGAGCCATTAATCCAAAGACTTTAGGGAGCCGTTCCGGGGAGAGGAGAGGAGGGGAGGAAGAGGAGGAGTGGAAATCAATCTTGCTACCTCCCTATGCTCCCCGTCCTCCTCTACGCTGCTGCTCTCCTGTTCCTTTTGTTTTCGTCTCATTCTTTCACCATCGTCTGATTCTGAAACGTGTTCCTGTGACGTCAATAATTGCTTATTTCTATTCTTGTCTTTGTCTTTCAGCCTCGCGTATTTTTTATGTCTTCCCTGTCCATGTGTGTGTGTGTTCTATATTTTCTCTCACCAGCTTTCCTCTTTCCATCTTTGCCCTTTCCCTTCTGCCTCTTGTGCTCTTTCTCCCATGCCTTGATTCCAATAGCTCATCTACCATCCCAGTTGTGCATCCTCTTTGCTCTAAAATTCGAAATCACAGCTTAAGACACATAATGTAGATAATGTCAATGGTTTGGTTTGTTATGAAGATGGTGTAAAAAATAAGCCGTTTTAAAAAATAAGCTGTCCGGTAAGTTCCAGCATGTGGAAACTTTCTTGACCATATTCAGGAAATGTCCTTTTCTAGAATATTTATTATTAGGCCTACCTATGTATTTAATATGTCAAAATGTCATGATGATGATTACTAAAGCTCTCATTGGTGGACCTCAGAGTGAATAGATGCTGAAAAAAGGGTACGCTGGTGTGGTAAGCGGTTTCAATCATGCACTACTGTGAATGGCACAAAAAAAAGAGAGAAGTAATGTTTCTACCTGGAGGGATTCATCACGATGCCTATAATTCATATTCCAGTTCCAGGAATCCTAACGCACATACTGTAATCACTACCTACTGTAAAAGCAAAGGACAAATCACATTGGTCTTAAAAGTTTCTTTCTCACAAAGGAACCATGACCATGAAATCTAAAGGCAAATTACTGCGGTTAAGACCATTACCATGTTCATGGATCACGTTTCATTATGATGAAGGTTGGATTGGGGAGTCACAATCTACTTAAGCTCGTGCTATTGGAAAGTCGTAGTCCAGAAAACATATCCAGAGCTTCACAGCCAAAAAAACTGACAATGATCTTAAAAGACCCTTGATTGCGTGGTCGAGCGTGTTCACCCACTTCAGACAAAGCTTTTAGCTTACAGTGCTAATAATGTCAATTTGGATCTTCTTGTTTTTCCACATTTAAAAACAAATCTCCATCAGCTTCAGGTTTTTAGACAATGCTGCCATGTTGCTTTGCTGTGAAGCTCTAGAAAATGTTTCTTGGACTACAGAAGCATGAGGGTAAAGGTTCAGCCAAATGGACCACATGCAGGAATGTGAAGTGGTAAACGGCTGGTAAGGGGATGTGTTCCTTGTTACTCCTAATCGGTCTACACTGTCTCGTTAGCAAAGAGTGGGAGTTTGTATCCAGAAGACATGGAGGAGGGAAGGGCAATTTCAAGGTGGTAAATAAAGGACAACAAGCATAAAGAGACACACGGCTGTTTGTCACTCGTGTTACATAAATGGACTTTCCAAGGCTTCGACTGCAACAAGCTTATGTGCTCCAATAAATAGAAGTGCACTCCACCTGTTTCTAAGAGTGTACACAAAAATAGGATAGGCTTCAGTATACCCTCATCGGCCTTGCCCACATGACCAAACAATTCGTTCTGGCCTTTGCGATTGTGCTGTTAAAGTAGAGCCTTGTGCCTCTTTCACTCTCTCTCTCTCTCTCTCTCTCTCTCTCTCTCTCTCTCTCTCTCTCTCTCTCTCTCTCTCTCTCTCTCTCTCTCTCTCTCTCTCTCTCTCTCTCTCTCTCTCTCTCTCTCTCTCTCTCTCTCTCTCTCTCTCTCTCTCCACGGCCTCTCTACTTCTTTCTGGCTCTCAGTGTTTTGGATTCTTTCTCTGTTCTATATTCACAAAGACCTAAAAGGCACAAATGTTTTTAAAAAAAGAGGTGTAAAAGAAGAGTTGGAGCCAGAGAGAAAACATGGAGAGCTTCCCTCTGGGAGAAACATGGCAGGGACAACTTTTTGTTCCAGGCTCTGTATGTGTGTGTGTGTGTGTGTGTGTGTGTGTGTGTGTGTGTGTGTGTGTGTGTGTGTGTGTGTGTGTGTGTTTGTGTTTGTTTCTATGTTGTGCGTAAGAAAATAACATATAACCAGAGCTATACTGGCCAAAGGCTACAAATACAATTAATACCAGAGATCTTAAAAGCTCCAGCCACTTCAACACACACACACACACACACAGCACACACCCCTGAGGCTGGTGTTGCTTCAGCATTAGCTGTGTGACCGTTGATATGTTGCAGAGGTTGCACTTTTAATCTGCATCCTCACACCGAAGAAGCAACAGCCTAACCTCTACCTAAACACACACACACACACACACACACACAGAGAGGAAGAGAGAGGGGCAAGCTCTCCCGTGACGAGGACCCTTCGAGGCAAACAAGCTAGATCAGAAGAAACCCTCACGGCGGCTTTCGCCCTCCTCGGATTTAACAAAAGTGTGAGAGTTTGTGTGTCAGTGTGTGTTTATGTGTAGGGTTGTATTGCTCCGTCCAAACTAAAGTACCTTAAATTCCCTTCATATAAATAACACACACACACACACACATTCCCTCTTCACCAAAAGCACTTAAGGACATCCTAAGATTCACCTCATTAATAAAAATAAAAGTGAAGTATATAATATTTCATCTGAAGTACCTCAACAGCACCCTCATCAAATTATCAGCCTCTTAATCATGACAGCTTTAAGAATGTCATTAAATTGGCTCATTGGCTCCACACACACACACACACACACGAATACAAGAACTTCTACATTTTTTGTTTTTTTCCAGATAAGACATTGATCGCTGATGATCACCCTGATCCCCTAATGTTCAAGCAGATCCAACAATCAAATGCACAGAAACACAAACAAAGAACCTAAAACATACCGATACACACCAAACGCATTCCTGAACACGCTCAACACACACACACACACACACACAAAGCAGACGCAGACATGGCGAGACCCTGTAGCTTCGTGACGTGGATAAATTGGATTAAATCGACTAGCAGCAGATGCTTTTTAGTGGATTTTAATTATGTCTCGCTGCATGGAACCAACTACTGAGACTTAAACCATAACTCACAGCCTCAGACAGAAACGGCAGAATTCCTTTGACTTTGGAGAGCCAGACCGAAGCCCGAAGATTTTCAGAGAACAGCTTTATCGGGACAATGGATCTGAGGAAATGAGATGCATCAGGGCTCCGGACTGGATTTTTGCACCGGTTGCACTGGTTTTTGTTCTTAGGTGCACCCAATAATATATTTAAATTTAATTTCTTAACTGTTTGTTTGTTTTTAACTTCTCATCGTTGGTGCTCGTCTGCACTTCTTTCAGTTTCAGCCTGTGGTTCAGGGACACTATCATGAAGATGCTTTGGATTTTTGTTTGTAGGTGACATGATGGAAGCCACCAGTGTTCATGCTAACCAACTGATGTCCTTGATTTTGCTGTCCAGTGCATATCGCTTCCTGTCAGGCGCCATGATAACAAACAGCCTGAACTTCAACAAAACGAGAGTGACTGTAACTGTACATGAATGTTTCTACTTAAGGAACCATCAGTGATAACAGGCAGGATAAATGTTTGTCTAGAGGAAACCTCTAACTTCTCTACACTGACCTAAGCGAGAACATTTTCCTTTATTGATCCCTACTGGGGTTAATAAAGCATCCCGTCATACAAGGTATAGAATGACTGCGATACTTCAACATCTTCCATGGTCGGCGATGTAGCGCCTCATCAGAACGGCTACACGGTGAATGTACAGATCCAGAGCGCTGTGATATCATAAGCAGCGAGAAGAAGAATGCTCTGAGCCAAAACCACGCAGTAATGTAATTCAAAATGGAGCAGAAAGGAAATCTATTTCAAATCCTGCTTTATTAATACCATCGCTGCCTACAGGCAGAGAGGGGACAATTGAGTTGTAGCAATTTGCAGAATGAGGGGGCCAGAGAAGAGAGGGAACGAGGGGATGCTGTGGAGCAGGGAGAGAGGGAGGGGGACGCTGGGGGTGAGACAGTCTCATTTGTGGAGGCAAAAAAGAGGAAGAAAGAAGAAAAATGAACACAGACAAAAGGAGACACAACGAAGGAGAAGAATGTATGAAAACAGAATATGAAAGTGTGCATTAGACCGATACGAGGTGAGAAACAAGGCTGATAAAATGAAGAATGGGGGAAGAGAATTAGAGAAAGTGGCGGAGAGGAAACAGAGCTGGAAGGGAGGAGGGAGAGATTTAAAGCGGCGATATAATGAATCAATCGATGGTGACGCCTGGGGTTAAGCACCTGGAGCCAGCCAGTAATTGGCTGAGAAAGACAGAGTGACAGACGGAGAGATATAGGCCCCAACCTGGAAGGAGAGCAGGAGATGGAGACAGAGGGAGATAGATGGAGGGAGGTGCTGAACAAATTCATCTTCGGATAACAATTGTCATTGTGGCCGGGAAAGTGGAGGGAAGGATGGGAGATGCTTTAGGGCGAAGCATAAAAGCATGAATACAGCTGCTCGTTACAATAATGTCACTCAGCCAATTATTTCAGTAACAGTCGGATTAAATTATAAAAGAAAAGGTCTTTTCTTCAAAACTCCTCGAGAGATTTTTTATCACGCTGTGTGATGATACCTCCAGTGGTTCTTGTGTTATAAATTATCTTTGATGGTGGAAATCGTTTTTTTTCAAATCGCTTTCCTTGATCACTAAAGCAACATCCCTCACGGGGCTTTTGAGGGCTGAGGTTTTAAAAAGAGAAAAAAACAAATGGATTCTGTATTCCTGCTGCCGTTTTTTAAGAGTGTTTGAAAATTGTATGTTTTGTTCATTTTTACAGAGACCAAAATTATCTCCGGCTGTCATCTTCGTCTTTTGTTCTCATGTTCCATACGACAGCTTTATCATTCACTGTGTTCACCGATCAGGCAGAACATTATGACCACCTGCCTAATATTGTGAAGGTTCATTGTGCAGCCAAACAGCTTTGACCTGTCAAGACATGGACTTCAGACCTCTGAGGGTGTCCTGTGGCACCAGGGCGTTTTATAGTGGATCCTCTGGGTCCTGTATGTTGGGGGATGGGGCCTCCATGGATCAGACCTTCTGCAGAACGTCTTACAGATGCTGGATCAGATTGGGATCTGGGGAATTTGGAGGCCCGGTCAACACCTTGGGCCCTTTATCGTGTTCCTGGAGCTGTTCCTGAGCAGTGTTTGAATGAGTGTGCGTGCCCAAGGTTTCCCAGCAGAACATCGCATTGTGATGAGATGATCAATGTTATTCACGTCACCTGTCAGTGGTTTTAATGTCGTGGCTGATCGGTCAAATGTATGTTTATTATTATTGCAACAATCCAAACCAATGACAGATACCGTCCAGGATATTCTCCAGAATAACCTCAAAGGTGTTCATCCCTTTTCGCTAAACTGGTACAACTGTCGTAGTGAGACTGTACCAAGACACTACCACTGGAGGTATCCCAATCAAAACACTCAAAACAAAAGACAGAGTTTGATTTAGTCTCTAAGTAGCAGCTGTTGTTGTACTTCAGTCACGTCCGAGGGCTTCCTCACTCTCTGACATATCTTCTGACGTTTGCCTGGAGGCATTTTATTGTTAAAATCTAACATACTGCATCTTTAAACTGACTGGGAGCCAGTGAAGGGCAACTAAAACCAGTGACAGATACTCATATTTCCTGAAGCTGATAAAGGGAACTCTGGCTGAGGAAGGGGATACTGAATAACCTGCACTAAGAAGGATAAAGGTATTGACATCACTGGTCAGATCATCAGTAGATATGAAAGCGTGTTTTGCAGTTGAATGAATCAGGACTGGACGGTCTCCTTTACATGATCATTAAAACATGAAGTCAAATAACAACTGCTGTACTGATTTAGCACCGGCTCAAAGACTCCTACATTTGTACTCTAAAGTGGAGGCACAATTACAAGGGTCAAAGACAAGTCTCAGATTGTTCTGCGTTAAGTTGAAGAATAATGTGTGCTGTGTAATTCGGTGCTGGTTATCTGTAGAAAGAAAAAAAAAGCTATGCTACTAAAATTAAACATTTAGCGGTGAACCGTGCAGCGGCGTGTGTCGACAGCGTGGAAGAACATGTTGGCAGATTACCTGTCATGGCATCCAATTAATTTTCTAAGTCTGATTCACACGTGAAGCCACACTAACCACTCCTGTCACAGCAGACCCTGAGCTCGCGTCCAATCAGGACGGCCAGCCAAGTTTATCCCGCTCCAGCACGTCACTGGATGTGTCACCTGCCCACACACCTGTGCTCACTCTCCCCTCGTTTGTCTTGGTGTACATAGTGTACAGCTGTCAGCAGCCTGACCCCGCTTAGACTGTCGACCATGTAAAGACTGTTTTACTCCCACAAATCACATATGCTGTGTCTCCATGTGTTACTGATACCCTTTGGCAGACAAAGACGAGGCGTTTTCCATGACGACAGCTGAGCTCTGATAGAAAAGTTGAAGCTGAACAATTCAAGATCAGCAAAAGTCCAAAAGGAGAACTAAATAATCACTTCAAGAAAATCTTTACATATTAGATTGAGTCGTAATGACTCATAGTTACTGCTGTGATTGGATGTTCTGTGAGATGCAGTGAACTCAGGTGGGTGCAGCGATGAAGTGTTTTTTTTACTACAGCCAAACAAGAAAAAAAGAGAGAAAGCCTTTAAGGCCACGGTGTGTGTCTTTTTCTTTAATGAGTTATTTATTCCGCTCCTTTGTCCGTCTGCAGATCGAAGAGACAAGAAGAGAAGACTTGTTTGGCTTTGTGCTGAGATGCCCCTTTCCAAATGTCACAACACGGCCACTGCATCGAGCGAGCATCTTACTATACACCTACTGAGTCTTTGTGTGTGTGTGTGTGTGACTGTGTGTTCCGTGTGTGTGTGTCTGTGTGAAACTCACCAAACCAAACAAGATCGGTGCTGCAAGACCATTAGAGTCTTTGTGCTTTTTCCGTGTGTGTGTCTTTGTTTCTGCCTGTGTATAAAAGTGCTAAGTGTCAAAGATTTTTGTCTTGTTCACCGGCTTAATGGGGGAGTATTGACAGGCGGCCCACGACATGGCTTCCCTCTGTTGGGAACACAGGCGGCTGAATGAGGATTTATTGAATCCTGCTTTTCTTCAAGAAAAAAACAGAGGCCGGAGTTTGGAGGGGAATACAAAGGTAGTGATCCCATAATCAGCGCTTGAAAAGGCGGCATGGAAATGTCACAGAAAAAATTGATATCCAAACAGCTCACTTCTCTGTGTTATTCACACCTCTTCATTTCTAATAAAGTTTTCGTCGACAACTAGTCTTTGCAAAGCTGCTGATGAGCATTATATGATGATCCTAATTACCTGATCCCAATGTTTGGTGGTCCATCACTAACATGTTCAGTATGCCCCTAAATGTCGCTGCTTGTCTCTGAACTCTGGTACTCAATGAAGCAATGAAGTGTACTGAAGCTTTGACGGCGACAACGCCGATGATGACGATGCTGATGAACAATAACACGACAGCCAACACAGCAAACTCACTCCAAAGTTGACTAAATCATCACTGCAACGACTTCTTAAGGGTAGTCTTTTTTGTGACCCAATGCGAATGTGATGGAGGGATGGAGCGAGAAAACAGGAAGTAGTGAGAAAGGGAGGGTGTTAAAACTTTGCAAACATGTGCTCTTCATTCAGACATGCATAAAACATAACCTTGTTGAAGGTCCTGTAGATAAAATCCCAACCGGACGGACTATTAAGCCACTTTAAAGCGGTCTACCCTGCATGCAAATTCCAAACTCTGTTGTCCCCGCTGATAAATGAATATGGCGTGTTTATAATATTGAGCGGCTTCACGGGGCAGCGGGCGAGCTTTCATAAAGGCTCCACAAAGCCCTCATCAGCATGGCTTTTATCCCGACCGAAAATGTCAGGCCCGGATCCATCGCCACGCCGCGGTAAAAAGAAAAAAGGACGGACTCGATTTATCGCGCGCGGATCTCAAATGAGAGAAAAACAAAATAAGATTGAGTTTTTTTGGGCCTGGCGGAGAGAAGTCCGTTGGCAGATTTTAAAATTACACACGGTTTCCTTTCAGTTCATATCAAAAGGTGCTTCACTGGCGAGGAATAAAGACGCACTTATTGCCAGGGCAAACACAGAATGAGTAGATAGCAGAGACGGCAAATGAGCAGTAATAATGTCAATGTCTCCCTCAGTCTGCTGCAATTTCCCCCGCATCTGTTTGTTTCTCTTTATATCTCAAGCTCTTTCTTTCCCTCAATCATACTTCTTTATCATTCTATAATTCTCCTCTATATATTCCTCACATCCACGTTTCTGTTTTCACCTTTTTTTCATACATTTCTTGTTGTCCTTACCCTTCTCTCCATTCTTTTTACCCTTCAATTTTCCTTGGTTTTCTTGCTCTAATCATCTCCTTCTTGTTCGTTTGCCTCTAATTTACATGCTCCTCTGCTGCCTCCCCCCCTCCTCCCCTCCAGCTCTCATCAGTAGTTTGAAACTGGACAAAGAACAGAGAGGTCACTGAAGTCTGCTGGCTACTCTTAATGAGCTCAACATACACACAACCACACATAGAAACACACACACACACTCACACACAGCAAGAGACACAACAAGATGTTAGCTGTACACCCTCGCGCACACACAAACACTCAATCTGTCCTCGATTGGCTCTTGTTACCTGCTCTGGTGAGTGAATCTCAATCGCTTCTGCTCTATTGGTAAGAGAGAGAAAGTGTGTGTGTCTGTGTGTGTGTTTGTTTGTGTATGTGTGTGTGTGTGTCCAGCTACAAGCTAACAGTAATTAGAATGACAGACAGGGCCAGTCGAGCGTGGAGAACACTACTAATGTTGGCCAGATTACCTGAGCAGAGTGTGTGTGGCACCAACCTAATGTTGCATTGATCATCTGCCTGCCTGCCTGGTGTTGTGCATTTGTGTGTGTGTGTTTGTGTGTCTCTGTGTGGTTTGTGCGCACCTTTATTAACTGCCTGACACAAACAGACTGACTCTTAACACTCTCCCTTTCTCCATCTTTTCAGTTTCCTCCCATCGTATTTGTTCTTCTCTCCTCTGTCTGGTTTTCTTCCTTTCTCACTTCCCCTCTTCAAATCTTATTTCAAAGCCGTAGCATCCACGTGCTGGTCGAGCAGCCTCCACTCTTCCAGAAAGGTTACAAGCGAGATTTTGGAACATTTATTGAAGGATTAGTGCAATCGACCACTGATGTTAGGTAATAAGCCCCGAGCTCGCAGTCGGAGTTCGAGTTCATCACAAAGGCGTTGGACGGGTGTTGAAATCCGGCCTCGAAGCAGCCGGATCAAGCTTTTTGTACATCAAACTTTTTTTTTTAATGGACCTAACATGGGGGCATTTTGGTATTTAAAGATGTAATATACATTATTATGCAACATTTCTGCTTTAAAATGTCTAAAAACAACCTTTTCCTGGGTTCTTACATTATGCCAAATATTTCCAACAATATTCAAACCCACAGAAATCCGTAATTTAGTCCAGTTAGTTGTCGCTATAACTTCCAGGAGAGAGTCAGAAAATGAAGGAAAGGTCTGAGAACGTGACCACACAACGTGAACATAACTTTAAAGGTGCAATTTGTAAGATGGTTTGCTGAGTTTATCTCCAAGGTCTTGCTTTGGGCTGTTGGACGGCCCGACCTACAAACCAAAGCATCAGTATTTAATGATTTGGGGATTGAGACTCAACAATTAACTATCATTTCCAGAACCGCTTTAATACTTCACCTCCTCCGTGAACATTCCTGCCTGAGTCGCAAACACCTGGAGACACCGGAGCAACTCCCATAACCCCATGCTGCTCACGTCTTTAGTTATGTTTTGATTGAGAGACCCCTCGTGTTTGAACAGGAAAGAGTCACCTGAACTTTCGTCCCAAAGTTTGAAGCACACTGTTGTCTAAAATGTTAGTGTATGCTGAAGAATAAGAATTAACAGGCCTGACCCAAACCAATTAAAACAGATAAAGAGTTGGCCCATCTATCTCTCTTTGTTTCATTCCTGCCACGTGCTGTCACTCTTCTCGGATTATCTCTGTTTCAGCCAAGACGTTCGATCAGTCCAAGTGCAGCTGAGCTTGTAGAGACAGACGTACAAAGGTTATCAGGAAAGGGAATTCATTGCTCAGTGTGAGTGTGCGTGTGGAATGGCAGGATGGAGGACGGAGGAAAAGGATGATGGAAGGACAGCGTCAAAGCTGGCATAAAAAACACAAACACGCACAGTCGCAAGAAGTCAGTAAATCGACGGTAATCAACAAGCGCCGACTTCCAACTCACACACGCAAACAACAAACACTCTCCCGTGAAGATATCCGCGTTATTACTTTGCCTTCTGATGGGATGTGGAAGTTGAGAAAGCAATCAGCCTTCTGCCTCTGAACCAATCACGCAAATACACACACACACCCACAAAATCCCACAAACATTCAGCCCGCCGCTTTGCCTCGCCCAGGAGTTGTGAGTGTGTTTGTGTTTGTGTGCCTTGGATTGTTGTTGCTTTACAAGGATCAGCAAAGAAGATGAAGACTGTGTGTGTTTTTGTATTTATGAGTGTTTGTGTGACTTTTCCACTGCTGAAAACCGACTGCTCTCACTGGGGATCAGGCGGCGAGGATTCCTGCCTGCCACCTCCACCTCTATGTTTGTGTGGCTGAGTGTGTGTGTGTGTGTGTTTGTTGGCAAACCCCCTTGTGTGCACATTTATTAGCCCAGAGATTGAAGCAGTGGGCGTTTGAGTGGGGAGAGAAGGGAAGAGAGAGTAAGCAGCCAAATCATTTCTCTCTATTATTTTGATGTGTTTCTTACAGTTTATTATAATATAGTGCAAACCACTTTGGCAATATTGTTAATTTGTTGAACAGTCACACAGATAAATCACACTGGGGGGAAAGTAGGCCCAGTGGAGAGAAAGTGATGTCGCATACAAATCGGGCACCTGACTGCACGATCTTCTAAACGCTCCTAAAGGATATGTTCACCCAAAATAAAAAAATTCAGTCAGTATATACTCAGGCCCATAGTCAATGGAAAGTGGGGTTTCATAGTCCACAAAACATTTCTGGAGATTCAAAGTAAATATGGTTGACAGGGACATTGTAAAACAGCTCCATACAGCTTGTCTGATGGAATCCAGATGCCCCAAAAAGGTTTGAAGAGCTGTTACTTACACCTTGTTTCAAGGCAAAATCTTTACTGTAGCCTTACATCACTCCTACTACTACTTTTTTTTTAGGGTTAGCTTTTTTTATTTCGAACATGTGAGAGTAACACAACAAAGTAAACTGAAAAACAAAAAAATCCAATGAGAATAGTCAAAACAAAACCAATAATGTGAATCCAACATGTCCGAAAAGGACTAGGATGAGGCATATGCTTATTAAAACATACCCCTTCTCCATTACTCAATTAACAATATTTCTCCCTAAACATACATATTTACAAAAAAATAGAAAATACTTCAGTTGTTCAGGAGAAAGCTGAAACACTGTATTGATTTGAAAATGCAGAAATGTTTGGGTGACTACAAGACTTCATCCAACGTTTCATCGGCACAGGGTGAGTAGATGATGACTGAATATTTATCATTTTTCGGTGAACCTTTCTCTTAATTTATATTCAGCATAGACTGAATATTAGAAACACCTGTCAGTTAGACACAATACAATTTAATACCAGCACAAACTGCCGTCTCTAATATGAGTTATCTAAGTTAAGTCAAGATGTCTTTCACGTTTTCAGCACAAACTATGTTCTGGTTTACTTAAGCAAATCTCAATAATAAAGACGAAAGTTCATCTTGAAGAGCTGTACAACAACATTACAACTGTTGCGTCTGAGTCTCCCCTCTGCAAGTTGCTTGAGATCCTCACAACATCTGCAGCTGCAGAGAGGTTAAAAAAAAAAAAAAAAAAAAGAGGGGGGCCTGCAGTCTATTTTCCCTCGTTCCGTTATTTCTTTCCATCCTTCTTTCGCTCCGCTCACCGGCCCACCTGCACACCCGCTGAGACGCCACAGTGTGACCCCGGCCACGGCTTGAACACACCGCTGAGACAGATAGAGGTTCAAAGATAGCCGTCTGCATCATGTAGACTGCCTGGTATGTGGGAACCGCAAAATTAAAGCAGCTTGAAATTTCCAATAATACTTTAACCCTTTACCCAATCTGATAGACTTAGGGTTTCTTTCTGTCTGTTATTTCAATGAAGCAGAGGCCGGGGGGGAGGAGGAGAGGAGAGGAGAGGAGAGGAGGAAACAAGAGAGGAGAGGAGAGGAGAGGAGGAAAGAAGAGAGGAGAGGAGAGGAGGAAACAAGAGAGGAGAGGAGAGGAGAGGAGAGGAGGAAACAAGAGAGGAGAGGAGAGGAGGAAACAAGAGAGGAGAGGAGAGGAGAGGAGAGGAGAGGTGAGGAGAGGAGAGGAGAGGAGAGGAGGAAACAAGAGAGGAGAGGAGAGGAGAGGAGGGGAGAGGAGAGAGAAGAGGAGAGGAGAGGAGAGGAGAGGAGAGGAGAGGAGAGGAGAGGAGAGGAGAGGAGAGGAGGAAACAAGAGAGGAGAGGAGAAGAGAAGAGAAGAGAAGAGAAGAGAAGAGAAGAGAAGAGAAGAGAAGAGAAGAGAATTCCATTTTTCCTTAAACTAATGACACAAGTTTGTGTCTTCAAGCTGCCTTGAAGCCGGAGCGGAGGGCTCATCTGTAAAAGGAGCAAGGAGAGCTGATTGAGTGTGTGTGCGTCCGTGTGTGTGATGTATGCCACGAAGGCCACGTCCATACACGGTGTGATTTAACGCCGACCGCCGGATCTCTGTCGGATGATTCCTGATCTCACGGTGCTAATACATCACATCCTGTCCCTGTGTACATCACTTCCTGTCACAGAGCAGAGGGAGCGCTGTGCATCAAATCAGCTGACAGGGTGTGTGTGTATGCGTGCAGCGGGATTACGGTACGTCTATGATGCCTGATGTGTGTGTGTGTGTGTGTGTGTTGTTATTGGCTCTGTCTTTAGACACCTCTGGATTGCAGATAAAGGGTTATTTTTTTGAGGCGTGACAATGAGCACATTTTAAAAGACATCTTAATGAAAGAAGTACACAAAAAGGTTATGCTGTTGTTATTTTGTTATTGAGTTATTGAACCATTTCTGGTTCACACTCTTTTTGTCGCCCCCTCATTCTGTCTCGCTTAACACGCCCTCCTCAAATGTCTCTCTCACACAGACACCGTCAAGCAGGTCCTCATTAAGCAGCAATCAACTAGACGGCATGCTCACAATCAACGGCAAGTCGTTACCACCTTGACCCGCCGCCACGGAATCAAACGATCAGGCCTCTGCTGTTCTCATTATTATTAGCATTATTGTTTGATTTTCTCTCTTCTTCTTGTTTCCGAGCCTCTCCGGCGGTTATTTGTGGCGTTTCCATGCTAACGAGGGCGATGTGGCCATGTCAAGATGGCTGTGATGCCTCAGGAACACGAGTGGGTTTGATGCTGGGTGATTGATAGAAGTGCCTTAAGTGTGAGGTGTGAAAATGATCAACAGATGCTGCTTTATCATACAAAAATCACGGCTCTCACGCAGGCGCAGAAGGTACGAGCTGATTGGCTGTTGGTTGTTGTCTCTGCGGTGTGTTCAAGTGGTGATGGCGACACCTCACCTATTCCACACACTTACAGGTTTGTTGTTTTTTAAGGCTGCAGTGACAACATTTTGTATACTTTATTCAGTAGAAGAGGAGGTTGAAAGACGATGTACGATGTTTCACAATAAACAGCAAAGCTACAAGAATCATGAATCATTTAATCATGTGGTTAGTGATCCGTAATTGTGAGAATATTGATTGCATGTTTGTTTGCTACTTAAGTTTTTTAATTATAGTATAAAATAGGACTGTATATGCTGTAAACCTGAACAGATATGACCCACAGAATGAATCACAGATGCACTTTTACACACACATTTACCCCGATCCTCTTCTGAGGGCATAAAAGCTCTTTATAGTCCAGCATGACTGATCACAGATGTTGTAAAGTGTCAGAGATAGCCCACTTCACCCTTTGATCACACAGTGAGGCCTCTGCTCCGTCAGAAGATCTCTGCTCTCCCACCTTAAAAGCAGATTGTTTCTTTCACTTTCAATTCACTCAAACTGAGAGACAGTCAGAGAGCCAATGACCCTGCCAGACACACAATCGCCAAAGAGGATTCAGGCTGCTGGACTCTGTTTGGTTCAGCTCCACGCAGCGGCTGAGAAATGACCACAACAGGTCATTGCTGCTGATGTACAGCTCAGCAGGACGGCTGTACACACCACATTCATCACAATACAACACTATACTAACTCTTTATCCTTATAAAACATGGCTGCAAACGATGTAACAGAACGTAAAAATAACCAAATAAAAACGTAGAATTTGCTGGTACAACTTTGTTGACGTTGCTGCACTTACTAATCTCTTGCTTTTGTGTCATGCATTTGCAGAAGCAGTTGGAAATGTAGAGAAACATTTCGGTGAAAACTGTCAAACACAGGAGGGATCGGTTGAGTATGATGTTACTAAAAGAGACATTTCAGACGTGGCAGCTCAACAAGGGACCTGTGGAAATCCTTCTGCCTGATCATACTTTCTGACAAGCATATTTACTCCCAACACAACGTTTAATGGAAGCCTGTCACAGAATATTAAGGAAGTTGTTGCTTGTGTCTTGGATTATATGGGAAACCTGATCACATTTTTGGTATGTCGTGCTCAGAATGAAGGTGTTAACACATTAACAAAATCAGAAGAAGATATTGTGTGTAAAATTTGAATAAAAACATTTTCAGCTCTCAGTGCTTTCAAATGTTTCAGCCGGCTTGATTACTATCTGCATTTAAATTTGGTTTCTGGCTGCTTTGTGGGCATTTAAAAACAAATCTGTCTATCTGAGGAAGTCTTGCACAGAATTTTGATTTGACTTACTCCACCACACAGTCTTAGTCACACACACACACACACACACACACAGAAAATCAAACATTCACACTGAGTGAGTGAGGTGATGAAAATTGGCCCACTTTTCTTCACTTGTCCAATTCAGTGTGAGGTGCTGTTGACTTCCTGCGTCGGAAAATGCAGCTTTCAACTCTAATCCACTCTGTTCACCTCGACTGCTTCCGTAAGAAAAGAGAGTCAACGAAAATTGAAGCTGCCGCTGCTGCTGCATCTCCCAGTCACCAAACCAGTAAAACTGGCCTCAATTTATCCCTCCTCTGGTTTCTGCTCCCTTCCATTTCTCTATTCCTTCCTTTTGCCTTTATCTTCTTTTCATTATCGCCTCTTCCACTCCTCACCTTCTTCTCAGTCTGCTTTCATCGGTCCATCCTTTCACACCTTTCCTCTCCTCATCCTCTTCTCTTTGCAGTCGTTACCTCCACCTTCGAAGTGTTATGTTCTTGAATCCCTCTTGAATTTCCTGTGCTGTTTTCCATTTTTTTTCCATCCGTCATTAGTTTCCTCTACTCCCAATGAACTCATTTCCTCTTTACCTTTTATCCCCTTTTCCCACCCATCTCTTTCTTCTCCACTCATCCTTCCCTCTCTCCCGCATTCCTTCCTCTCTCCTCTGAGCTGTAGTCACCTGCTTTCCCACTTCCACTCAACCCAGCCGCTCTCTTGCTCTCCACATCTCTCCCTCCCTCCATCCAACCATCCTCTCCTTCTCTCCCCTTTGACCCCTCTTGCTCCACCGCCTCCCCTTCCGTCTCTTCTCCCCCGCCTCCCTCGTTCCGTCCGCTGTGCTTAGATATCGTGAAACAAGCTTGTTGCTCTGGAAACAATGCAAATCAGCCCCAAAAGGCCAATTACCAAAGAGCACCAATTAAAGCTGGACCTGTTCCATTTAATGGGCTTCATCTTGTCTGACTTTGGATACTGTGCGCACACACACACACACACACACACACACACACGCACACACACACGCACACAGCATCCACTTGGCTCTCCCTCTTGACCAACTAAAGCAGTTGTTAACTTTGGAGATGGAAGTCTTGCTGTGCGTGCCGAAGTGTGAGAGAGAGAGAGAGAGTTTCTTTTAGCATCGTGTTCATCTCATCACCAGAGTTATGTTGTTGTTTGTGTCTGAAGTTATGATCACAACTGACTGTGTGTGTGTGTGTGTGTGTGTGCGTGTGTGTGTGTACCACACATCCACACACCAGATGCTGCTGACTTCTGAGAGGCAGACTGATGCCAAAGTGATTGGCTCCGTTCGCTGCAACCAACCACATGTACAACTGGAATCTCACCCCACGGAGTTTGACGGGGCGAGAGAGCACAACTTACAAAGGAAAGGAGAGAGAGAGAGAGAGAGAGAGAGAGAGAGAGAGGGAGTCGGTGCATTTATCCATCACGTGTGGTAAGTGTGAGGGTCAATTAAAGACACAAACTGTGATACTCTCTCTCTGAGACCTTGTTATGTCTCCCTCGGGGGATGTGCGGGGGGAATCATTATCAAACTCTTATTAGTGTGTGTGTGTGTGTTATTTGTGAGAGCGTGTGTGTTGGTTGGAGTCTTCTCATCTTGCTTCTTAAAATTATTCCTGTATGAGTGTGTGTGTTTGATGCTGTGTGTGGTCGGCTTTGTTGTTGTTACAAGGCTCTTATTGATGTTTCTGGTTTGGAGCAAGATAAGGGGCATTTAGACTCCAAGCCTGTGTGTGTGTGTGTGTGTGTGTGTGTGTGTGACAGGGACAAGGCTAGCTACCTAGCGGCTGTATACTACCTCCTACCCGGACTTAATGAAGGAGAAATTGGATCCTGATGGCTTCGCAACAAAGGACAGCCCTGCAGCATTGTGAGTGTGTGTGTGTGAGTGTGTGCATGTATGTGTGTGAGCAACTTATTTGCGGGCAAAATGGGAAACATTTTCCTCTAATAAAGAGCCTCTATTTCTTTTGTGCTCGCCTGGCTTCCTCCTCAAACTCTGTTTCATTGGCCTTGTGTGTGTGTGTGTGTGAGAGTGTGTGTGTGTGTGTGTGTGTGTGTGTGCTATGGCCCTCCCGTCTAGCCTCCTCTGATGATTGCTGCAAGTGTGTGTATATGTGGGACTCAGTATAACAATTTCTATGTATGTGTGTGTCACAGCCCTGCACGCTACAGTAGCTTATTACCCAGAATGCATGGTGTTTTGTTAAAAGAGGGCAGGAGAGGGCAGAAGGCAAGAGAGGAGAAGATACGAACACACACTCCAGCTGACAGACGAACCCCAAAGGGTTATCAGAAGTCAATCTACCTGCAGCAGTGTGTCCATATCATGAGTCCTGTGTGTATTGCGTGACGGTTGTTTATCTTTTTCTTCATCCTTAGACACAGTTGTAGTAAAGTTTCTAGTTACCCTGACGTTCATCAACACACATCTCCTTCACACACACACTCTCACCCCTGGTGTTACTCATTCTGCCTGCTCGCAGCTCTCTCAAGTGTTGATTACAACCGCCACACTGCTGTGAGAGCGAAAAGTGTGTATGCATGTTAATTCTGTGTGTTTGTGTTTGTATGCACACTCATACAGTCGCGAGCATGCGAGTGAGTCATGCACACGCTGTTTCTAATCCCAGCGTCGCCAGCATTTCAGGCTGTCAATAAAGTTTGTTTTTGCGTCCACGTGTTCATTTTAATTGACGCTGTGTGTTCCTGGATGTGCGCGTCTGCGTCTTTCTGCGAACTAATGTGACTCCTGTTTCATGCTTCTCGAGTCTGTCGCTGGTTTTTAAGCAGTTCTCACTTCATCTCCCAGTCAGACAAACTTCACACCCCTCTACCTCCTTCTGCTCCGCTATGACAAACGTGTAACACACCCTCAGAATAGAGGTCTGTTGCTAGGAAGATTTCAGCTGTTGTTGGGGTATCTTGGTAGATCTTTCTGGATTCATGTTTCCATTGGTAGCAGTTAGGTTATTTAAGGCGATGAAGTCTGCGGGCCTTCTGGGGAATTGTCCTGGGTGGTTTGGAGATAAAAGTATCTTTAATTGAATGTTAAAGTTCAATTCTGTTAAATCAACATTACTTTTATCATGAGGTAAGACGATTTATGATAATAAATGCTGTATATTTAGGGGTTTTTGTGGCTCTGCTCATTGAACTGATCTAAAAGGATTATTTCTGGAACACAAAGCCAGAATACTTTGCTTTTATTCAGCTATCCTCTGTTCACATTTTCTGACTCAGGGTTTCTTTTAACATTTCTTTTGAAAAGATTTTTTAAAAATCAAATGGGATTTATTTCTCATTATCAAATAGATGATTATCTCCTGTAGCGCTGAACTTCTTAGTCATCTTAGAAGCTCTGTTTTGTTGAACCCAAACTCTTTTATCATTGTTGAATCGATCAAGTTTTTTTCTTTTCTAATGTAAGCTGCAGTTTCTGTCATCACAATTAATCAAATACAGCTGTGATGTGAAAAAGCCAAACTGTTCGGAGCTCTACAGCAGGTGGGGTCGGGACAATAAACACCCTCCAGCTAACAAGCACACACATAAGATAAAGGCCGCTGTTTGGAGGTCCGGTGCCGGGCTCAAGGACATCTCAGCAGTAGATATTGAAGGACAGGAGAGAGTGCGTCATCTGTCTGCAGCAGCGCTCTGTTGTGTGTTTTTGGTGATTCAGATGTGATTTGGTATTCACAGTCTGTCACACGTCCCATCGGTCAGATTGATCTGATGTGTGCCTCTATCTCAAGACACACAAATGCATATTCAAGCATGGAAAAGGATTCACACACTCGTATTCTAGCATGGAGTGTACAAACACACCTACACACACACACACAGAGTCAGTTTGGAGTATAAAGGGCCTGTAGACTTGTCCCTCCTTGCGATATCGACCAGCCTGATTCATAATGTTTGATTCATAAGACCGCTTTCATTCGCCTCCATAAAATATTGTATTTTTTATGATGGCCATTTCTTTCTTAACCCTCGTCTCACAAGGACACAGCTCGAGGTCTAATCAGGATTGTTTATTCAGAATCAGGCAAGAATTGATTTCTTTTTTTCTTTTCAACCTTACCAACAGATTAGACCGGCTGCACATGTGATTCTAAACCTTATCAGCATTTTAGCCGCTAGTGATGCATTTAAGTCTGTGATTGTTGTGTGACATCATCAGCTATGAATAGTTGTAGCATCAAACATCTGAAATGTTTCTGAGCAATCCATGTTAGTTTTTTACTTTAGTAGAAAATGTTTAATTTCAACTTCCGTCGTAATAATGTCATCAGGCTGGATTTAACTGCGGAATGAGATGTTTGAAGGTTGTTCTGAAGGTTGAGACCTCTACAGGCTGTTTTCAGCGAGCTGCATTCATCGTCTTTATGCTGTTGTTTTGATTAGTTTAGTGACTATGGACCAATTATATTTGATTTCAGTGGAGAGATGTATCTGCAGTTGTTAAAGCCCTTATAAACAATGTCACTGGTCTTTAAATCGATGAAGATATTCAGTATGGCATCATCTCCCTCAAAATCCCTGAACTACTGGTCTAATCACAGGGACACATACTGAAAAACAAACCCACAAAGATGTATTCCAACTGTAAAACTGTATTCCATGGTGGCCTCTTTGTTTTATCTCCAGCATAGTAACCTCCACACAATAACCATGCCCTGCATTTCAATCAGCGAGGATGCCACAAAGTGGCAAATGTCCCTAAAACCAACATGCTTCAGTAAGTAAAAAAGGGTTACTCCAAGGAACACGAATTCAACAACAGCGACAATGAGACTCCACTGAAAGAGTGACAAGACATCAGAGCGGATTCAAAAGAGGGATTCACAAGAAAGTATTAGGCACTCTGTGGGTGGTTGTCAATCTCAGCATGTGAATGAGAGAACACTGGATTGCAGAAAATGTAAAATGACCTTAAAAGACAGGAAGGGGCAGCTGGAAAATAGAACAGAGGACTGAGGACAGGAACATGGCAGGCATCTGGGGTAACAAAAGGACAAATATGCACACAGGGAAACTCAAAGGGACAAGGGCAGCTCATAGAGGGACAACAGGTGAGGCAGTTTGTTTCCTGTGCACTCTTTTTTTACACTTTCTCTCTCTTGCTCTCTCAGTGGGGTAACGGAAAATCAAGTCATCATATTTATCAATAATCCATTTAAAGTTATAGTGTTATAAGAGCTAGGTTTGAGCTTGTTCTGCAGCCAGCCAGAACGTCATCGGTACCCATCTTCTGAGCATCCGTTATATTGGTGAGACGAGGTGTCTGGACAGAGCACAAAGGATACTAAAACACAACACCAACCACAGTCTGTGTCTTGTGTAGCATAAAGTGTTAATGTTAATGTTGTTGTTTTGTTATAACGTGTATCATGGTAGCAAAAAAGCTCCCATAGATTTGGACCTGATCCTGACTAAAGGCTGCAGTCGCCTCATCAGAAAAACAGAACAGTGACATTTATTTGCTCTTCAACACAATGTGCTAACTTAACAACAACCTCGCCGATCCAGACTGGTATTTAATGCCACTCTAGGCGCAAAAATTGAGCTCTGAACAGTTTAGTGGCGTAACTGTTTGATGCAGGAAAGAAGCTCCCTCTCTTAACTGCATCAAACTGCTTCGCTGGCAGAACCGTGAAGCAGCAGTGGTGTCAGCCAAATCAGTATATACCCAGCAGGTGAATTAAAAATCTATCTTTATGGAGCAACACATTAGCCAACACTCACATTACCACCCTTCACATAAAGATCTACTTTATAAGAAATGGGGGAGACGAAAGAGAGTGCCTGGATGTAGTATATAACCCTCAGGTGAATTAAGTCTTTATGGAGTGCTGCGTATTAGCCAACATTCATATAAGCATCTGCCTCCTATAAAGACGAGAGTGGGGAAGAAAACGTCGGGGCAGGAAAAGGCACAGGAAAGATACTAAAGGAAGATTTATGTACAGTGGGTGAATTAAAAGTCCATCTTTACAGGGTAACATATTAGCCAACACTTACATTATCATCTCTCACATAAAAATTATTTATAAGGAGGAGAAGAGAGGTGGGAGGAGATAGAAGTGAGGAGAGGAGATTATAGGAGGATGCTGTTGCACTTTGAAGAGGTAACGCTGAAGTTAAAAGCGGATATTTATAGAGACAAGGATCAGAGCCAATATTCGCATTTTATGTTCGGGGAATATTGAGTTTAAAGTAATATTTTCAATGAAGAATAGGAGAGAGACGGTGATACGGAGGAACAGGGAGGAGTAGAGGAAGATGAAGGAGAGGAAAAAGGCAAAGAGACACTAAGATCACAAAAGAGGAGGATGGCAAGGGAGGTTTTTTTTGTGTGCTCTGACAGGCTCTCTGCAGCAAAGCAATGATGCTAATATAAGAGAGGAAGAATTTAGGAGATGAATTCCTGACAAGGAGGCTCAGTGGAACTCAGGGATCACAGACCCATGGAGGTCAGACACATACAGCACAACACTGTGAGGGAACAACTGGTCCGCTGAGTGTCATTTGTGGAAATGTAGGAGGGTGTGGAGAAATATTATCCAAATGAAAGCCTTGAAAAGTCAAAAAGGAATGATTAGAGGGAAGATGGAGGGATTGGGAGAAAGGGAGGCGAGGAGGTAGAGGGGGGGGCGGCATGATGAAATCAATCATTTATCAAGGCCGTGTCCTCGCTGCACCTCCAGCAAAATGGAGAGTTCATTTTAGCTCGCCTCCTCGATCTACTCTTCACACCGCTCTCACAAATGTGTTACGCTAGAGGAGGCACATGGCTGAAATCGTTGTTGGATTCCCCGGAGCCACCGCGGCGCCGGTTATGGGTGAAATGGCCTGAATCCTATTCTGAGCGACGGCCGCCTGGCAGCCGGGCTGCAGCATCCACTACAACAGCGGGACAACAATGGAGTGTGGAGATGGTGGAGGAAGTGAGAGGGAAAGCACATTTTGTGTGATTTCCACATAATGGAGAAGTCACAGCAACAAGCTCAGCCAGACTCGGCCGGGCTTCATTTGTGTCAGATCCTTCCAGAATACCATCCTGAGGGTTCAGCACTTCTTCTGTCAGAATCTGTTTCTGAAATATTTAACGTTGTCTGCTCCGGCAGTCTTTTCTTATTAGTAACATTATTCGCAATTTTTTCTCATCTAGGCCTTGTAGCCTGAAGGGCTGACCCGAAAAAGTTGACAACTGGAGTCGTCAGTTGTGGAGACCCTGAATCAACTTGCATTTAGTGAGTCGAATCCCTTTTTGCTGTGTCATGTCATTTTACTCAGCATTAACAGTGCTCCAACAGATGGGCCGCCAATAATCATCAGCTGATTTAAATAATTTAAATAATTCGATCTGTGTTTTCTTTAAAGAACATATGATATAGTTTCTCTATGTGCTGCTAAAATACCATAGAATATGAGATGGAGAACAGACCTGTTGTCACTTTGCACATGATAAACTGAAAAATGTGCTGGATACAACAAAGTGAGAGTTTGCATGCTGTTACTATAGTTATCTCTCTCTCTCTCTCTCTCTCTCTCTCTCTCTCTCTCTCTCTCTCTCTCTCTCTCTCTCTCTCTCTCTCCATAGTGCTGTGTCAGCACTTGTTCTCAGTGCAAGATCTATGAAAAATATATAGATTCTGAAAAGTTTTCCACAGCACCGGTCCATCTATCCCCTCAGTCACATACAGCCTACTGGCAGGACCTTGCAAACATGTCGGCCCACGAGGGCACTTCAAATCAAAATGAAATTTGCAGGAGGAGAGCTGGTTAGCTGCTAGCTGTAAGCAGCCAGTGACCAGCTGCGGTGTGTTTGGACTGGACTGAGAGTTTTCTCTTCATAGGAACATAAAGCTAACCTGACTCTCGCCAGATGCATGTCGTTCCACCTAGCTCCGCCTAGCTTCATTGACATCCATCTGGGATCGCTCCCATTGAGAGGTATTTCTGCACCAGATCAAGGACCACCAGAGTTTCATAGATGTGACGTAGCGGAGAAGCGACTGTCTTGATTCAGACAACAATGGCGGCTCGCATCGAGGAAGCAAGCGTCAACATTGATGCTGCTATTTCATCCGTGTTGTCCAAGCTACCCAATATTTTTTCGTTAAAAGAACATCAGAGAACTAACCTGACTCTCGCCAGATACATTTCGTTCCGCCTAGATCCACTCACATATGATGATTGGAGCTAGGCGGAACGAAATTCATCTGGCGAGAGTCAGGTTAGGTTTTCCCTGCGTCGCTATGTCACAGGTTGGTTTCGATGTGAGTGGTTGAAGTAGCACGTCAAAGAAGATGACAGACAAGTGGTTTATCCAATCATATGCAAGGATTTTTGATAAGGCCCAGCCTTCTGAAATATCTCTCAATGGGAGCGATCCCAGATGGATGTGAGTGAAGCCAGGCGGAGCCAGGCGGAACGAAATGCATCTGGCGAGAGTCAGGTTAACATAAAGCCACATGTGATGAAGAACTTCAGCTGAGTACAGTTTGGAGGTAAAGGTACTGTGCATTATTTTACCAAACGTCTGTCAGAGATGAGGTAACCAGATATAAGCAGTAACCAAGAGGTGGAGAATGGACATCAGGACACAAAGTTATGTGTTTGAAATCTCTATCAAAGTTCAAATCTGGCTTTTTCATTTCTTTGGAATCACATCTGCACCCAGCAGAAAGTTAAACAGAGCCTCCACATTCCAGCTCTACTTCCCACTTGCTGATACTGCCAATTAGCGCCGCCATCATTGTTAGCAATTTTGCTCATCAGCAATGTCATAACTGTTAGCGTAATAGCCAATCTGTGTTGTCATAACTGTTTGCAGTAACGCACAACAACTATAGCGTAATTGTGAACAATAATTCCCACAGTGACGCACTAATGTAGCGCTTCAGGTCATTATGATTGAGTTGACGATTTTCTGCAGAGTAACGGACACTGAAAGAACAGTTTGCATGTGTTGCTTAAACACTCATAGACAATAACAATATCTGCTTATGGAAAAATGAGCTGCTGCAGGGATCAAATCAGGTCATCAGCTAGAGGACGTGTTTATAATCAGCACTCGAGCTTCAGTGTTTTCTCTGAGGAGACCAGGGCTGCGTAGTCTGATGTGGATTTGGTGGGTCAGGAGGGACGAAAAAACAATAACTGTGAGCATCAAAACCACAAAGCTGAGAGCAGATTGGCTTCCACCTGGGTGCTGGATTGGAAACATGTGTTATATACTTTGATCTGACATGGCACTTTTACAGTACAACACATCATAATCACCACAGTCATGGGACTTTTAAATCATCTACACTAATTCCATGGGTGCAAAACAAAACATCACTACATTCACTGCTTATTTATTTCATCATATTGTCCAAAAATATTGAAATAAAAAAAATCGAATGATGAATGAAAAATTGATGTAAGAGACAAAGACTACTCTCCAAAAACAGGGTTGTGCTACAACATCATTACACAACAACTGACTTAAGCATCACAAATAGTTGAATAAGCTAAATGTTTCAGATGTCAGTCATCTTATATCACGAGGGAATGAAATAAAACCGCCGGCTGCCTCGAAGACACAATACTAATTCTGAGAAATAATTGCACTAATGATACAAGCTGGCATGAAATTAATGTGTCCCGTCACCGCGACAGTTGTTTACAATAATTACACCACGGTATTAAACAAAATCTCATACGAATATTAATTATGTTTAAAAGTGCTACAAGAGGCCGCTTTATAAAGTCGATTCGGGCCGGTCGCTGAGGCCTGAGTCGGGGCTGTGGAAGCTAACGTGAACGGAAAGGTGAGCACAGGAGGTGTGGAGACAAACACACACACGCCAACACTGCCAGTAGCCAGCAGGCTTTTGAACAGCTGTCATACCTGCCTGCTCCAATCCCATCACACACACACACACAGACACACACACAAACACACACACAAAGCACCCCGTGAATGGATGTGACAGCTCAACACAGCGCCACTAGCCCAGAAACACATGTTCCTTTCTACTACGCTTTACACACAAACCAGAACACACACACATAGTGACCGTGACCAGCACCTCTGTCCCACTTCACTTCACATCAACCACCTCTCTGTCTTCCCCCCTCGCTCTCTTTGGCCCACTTCAATCACTTTCTTCTCCACTGCGCTTGTCTCTTCTCTTCCTCCTCTTCTCCACATGTATATCCTTTCCCTTTCTTTCTCTCTGTAGATTTCTTCCCGCTGGCATCCTCCTCTTCTCCTCCCTCCAAGATATCTTTTCTTTTCACAGCCTTGGTTTATCACTTCCTGTTTAGTCTGGCTGCTGAAACCTGGTGGCTACTTTTTTCATGCACTTTAAATACACACACACTACAAAAAGTGTTCAGGGATTCCAGACTTACTTAATCTAAGTTCTGCCCGAGCAAAATAAGCTCCTGCAGCATTTAAACTACAGTCCCCAGATATGTGAAGAAATTACTGAGCCTTTTAATGAGTATCCTTAGTAGATTTATCACAATTATTACATCTAAATCAGAAAGGGATTTGTTGACAAATGTTTAAAAATGTGTTCCTTATCCTTTAAGATGGAACAGAAAGGCTGATGGAGAGACGACACAGAGAGACAGAAGAAGGGGGAAAGTAAGCCGGAGGGAAACAGAGGCAGAGGAGGATAGAACGTCTGTACTGTTAGCACATCATTTTCACCTGCTGATTACCACAGAGTACAAATTTCAGGGGGGCGGACAGCAGACACACCGCAAACACACACACACAAACACACACACAATGTGGTAAAAACACTGAGACACAAAAGCAGAAATATGCACAAAATAAGACACACACACACACAACCACAGACACGTCAAATTCCCGTTCCAATTAAATTAAAGTTTTGACACAACTTACTTGAAAAGTAAAACATAAACAACCACAGCCCCAAGACACACACACGGGCTGCATTTTGTTCCCGGCAAGATAAAGGCATCATCAGTAACAAGGAAGGCAGCGCTATTCAGATGCTCCTCACTCTCTCTCCTCCGTGGATCAAAGGTTAGATGCAGATTGAGCAGAATCTCTCTTCACACCGGCACCTTCACTCTTTCGCCAACTCATCCCCCATTCTCCTGTTCTCATTCTCTCTTTGTCTCACTCACTCCATCTCTACTCTACAAAGGCTTTTGTCTTTTTTTCTTTGCATCTGATAAAGCTCCTGAGAAAAAATGGCCGAGTGAGACTGACAGCAAAAAGAAAGAAAAAGAAAGGGGGAAGAAATATGGAGAAATGGAGGAGGTGGGAAACATTCAAAAGAGGGGAATAGGAAGACAGGTGAGAATTCTGGCAAAAGGAGGAGAAAGGAAAGAAAAAGAGAATGAAGGGAACATGTGTTCAGAAAGTAAACGTGAAAGAACCATAGGGACAGAAAAAGGAGAAAAGGGGGATACAACAAAGCCGGGGAAAGATAAAGGGAGGAGACAAATAGGAAGTGAGCTGAGGAGGGAAGAAGTGAGGAGGGAAGGAAATGGAAAAAGGAGTGAAAGAACTGGAAAGAGGAAGAGTCAGAGACACAAAGAAAGGAAGACAAATGAAAGAAACTGAAGGGAGAAATAAGCCCAGATATCACAAGGAAAAAGAGGAAAAATGAATGTGGAGTTAAAGAAAATAATAAATGTGACTAATAAACACAGAAGAGAAAGGAAAGAGAGAAAGAGAAAAGAGAAGATTGGTGATGATGGCGTCCTGCAGGGTTAACTAGTCCCCACCGACACACACACAGAGACACTACATCAGAGATCTGATGGGCTGTCACTTTATCAAATGAACTGTCACACGTTGTGTCCTTACACCCCCGCTGGGATCCTCATTATCGGCCATGATTGCCCCCACCTAACCTCCCCTATCTTCTCCTCCTCCTCTCCTCCTCCAGCCCCTGCACTCCACCCCTCCTTCATCTGCGGGGCACCTTCTTAACATCCCAATTATCATCTTCTTTGATTTCCTCTCTCTTTCGCAAGACTGAGTAATTGGGAACATTTTTTTCACCTTTTTTTTTTTCGCTCATCCGCCTTCTAGCCTCTTTATCTCTAAATGTGAGCATTCAGACCGAAGCTTTAACCGTATCCAGAACACAGTTTATTTACCTTTTATACAATCTCTAAACAACAGACTTCTATTTGTCATGTGAGCAGAGTATTTAATTCATACTTAAAAGTTTCTATCCAGCATAGCGTGACTATTCCGGACCACAACAGAGTCCTCCTCAACAACGAAGGCGAGACAACAAAGAACAAAGCCACTATCAAAACGAAAAAGGGAAATACGGGCGACAACAGCAACAATAACAGGATGATTAGTAAGTGAAGTGACATCGAAAAAAGAATGAGAGGAGAAAGCTAGAATACAAAAAGAGGCGCAGTCACTCACCTGCACATTTGGTCCTGGTGACCAGTGGCGGCCCTGGCGGCCCCGTTCCTCCCTCGCCAGGTCTGGACAGCAGGACTTTGATCTCATACTCCACATCTGGGTCCAGATGCCACAGTTTGTAGGTGGGGGCGTCCACCACGTGCGTCTCGGCCCAGTTCCCTGAAGTGGTGCGGTACTCCACCTCCTTCAGGATGATTGGCCCGTCGCCGATGATGCTGTTGGCGTTGGGCTTGATCCAAAGGTAGGTGGCGCCGACGGCCAGAAGCTCAGGTGGTGCGATGGGGGTGGGCGGAGCTGTGAAATGGGAACAGAGGTGATTAGTTGTGGATTCAGATTTTTATAATCAGAGAATATTCTATTGAAAAAGAAATCAATAAAACATGTCGTCCCTGTTGAATCCTGCTGTTCAGTCTCAGAGCCAATCACAAAACAAATATATCACCTTGATTTGACTGTAACTGCACCCCCACCCGAGCTAACCACTATTAAATTAGAATACATTACAAAGTCCTCTTCGAAAACTATATTAAAGTCCAATCAGTGGCGCCTAAGTGCGCAAAACTCAACAAATGAATGTTGTACAACCCTCAGGGTGCTCGGCGTAATTTTCAAAAATAACAAACACAATTTCAAATGCATCATTTCATTACGCGGTGTTTTATGTACCACCTGCTTTGAGATATTCTCAGGCCTTGAATGATTCCCCCAATAAAAACATCCATAAAGATGATGAAAGAAAGTTAAGAGGCAAATATTTTTAAGCAGATTGCTTTAAAACCATATAAATCTCAGTATAGTCTGTTATGACTGTATCACTATGGAGTTAGACTCCAGTCAGGGACTTTATATATTGTTCCTCTACCTAGAGCTGGGATTTACCAATGATTTTCCAAAGGGTTTCGATTGCGATTCACATGGTCCAGATCCATCAGATTTTTTTAAACCCAGCCCTAGTTCTACCCTTAGACCCTCATAGACTCCTTGAATATGTTGTTCATCTCTGTGGGAAGGAATCAGCGATGAATCAAAGCGTATTCTGCCATCACAGCTGCAGGCTGTGCAAGACAGCAGCCACTAAATGGTTACAATGTGATGTACATGTCAAGTAGAAGCAGGCGCAGTTTTGCATTTAAAAACAGCTGCCACTAAAAGCCAAAAGGGAGACATTTGAGAGAGCAAGTTCTCCACCTTTAGCACTAATCCATCACTTTGTTGACATGTTGCTGACAGCTACTTTGCCACTAGACTTTCACATTATGCTACTTTTAAAATAATGGCCTCTGTCAACCCTAAAAGCATAGGATGTTTTATTACTCCCTCCTTTTTTTTTTCTCTCTCCCCCTCGAAACCAAACTGGAGACAGCAGCTTCTTTTCAAAGTGAGATAACCGACATCCACACGAAAAGTGAGACTTCCTCGAAATGTTACACAAAATGGTGAAAAAGAGCTCTAGAGCTCGTAAGGACAGAGGAAGTGGGAACTAACAATAGACTACCACATCCTCTTCACATGTATTATATAAGGATAATTAATTACCATTGGAGTTTTACTGTTGGTCATCACATTGCAACAGTGAGTTTCCTATATGAGGCTTAACTACTGCAGTGGACAGCTCCTGTATTTCTAAAGGTCCCAGGATCAGCACCTTGGACAGAGGCACTGACACGGTTTTTAAGCAGAACGATGAGCCTGAGCGCCACAGAAAACACAGAAGATGTTCTTCTAGAGCGGACTGACCTCTAGATGATCTTAGTATGTTCACAGCTGAACATTGTGTATTTTAGATCAATAAAGTTTTTAGTTCTCCATGGCTCAGCTGTGACCTAGAAGCCTCCAGACCGACACAACTTATCTACCTGAGCCTCTACACATTCACCTCTTCATCTCTATTTAGACACATTCAAGTGCCCATTAAAGAGTTATCATGATATCACAGACTGCATAAACTGATTATATTAATAGGTATGGGGACAATAATGCTGAAAAAGAAATGCATGTATGATGCAGGGCAGATCATTCAAACATCTACTGCTACACAATGAACTCATTGCTCCATACAGTGAGCTTCTCAAAATGCTGCGACTTATAGACTCCTTTTGAGATTGAAGTCTAGGTTTCTAAGTATAAATCTTTTTTTTTTGTCCGTGGCAGGTGCTTTGTCAGTTGACAGCTACGTTATGCTAGCGAAGAATAATGGCCCCTCTCCTCCTGCTGTCTGAAAGCAAAGTCCTGATCTCACTCCCCAAGTTTTTTACTTCCCTCCAGGCTGCATTAGAATATGTATGGCGGCTGCGGGACCGATGAATCAACTGTCAGTCACCGCACACTCATCCATCTCAACTATACGGAGGCTGTGAGTGTGTGTGTGTGTGTGTCTGAGTCTGTTTGTGCATTCCTGAGTGCAGGAGAGAGTGAAAAGACAAAAAGCATCTCTATGCACCTGTGGGTGAATGTATTATGTGCATTGCATACATCTGAATGCATGTGTTCCAGTCAAAATGAAGCTAGGCAGCTAGGTTTATGAGCCTTTGCACCAATGGTTTCCTTCCCAAAATAAAAGTCAAAGTAATACAGAGAACAAGACATTCATTTGCCTCCATTATCCTGAAATGAAGAGAACAATTTTTTTCATTTGTGTGTCCAATTTTCTTAACGGTTTCATCTCTGTTATAATAAAAGAGAACTTCCTTTACTCCAGGACATTTTTAAGGGTGATTCACCGGAAGCAGTCAAAATTGGTCTATTCAGGTTGTTATTTGCTTCCCCTTGTTCAGAAAAAGGGTAGATTTAAATACATGTAGAAGAGAGAAAAGAAGAAAGAAATCTGCAGTACAGTAACATAATTTGCAAAATGATGAGCTGCGATGTAAAGTAAAAATACTGTAGCATTAAATGTGTCAAATCTTTAACACCCGCCTTTAAAAAGTGGCCTGTTAACTGTGTTTTACAACTGCTGCAACAGAGACTCAACTCTTCATTAACATCATTTATATTCAACTACTTCCCCTGATGTTACTCCACGGGAAGAAAGAGCACGATCGTTCAATCACTCCCTCCCTCCGTCTGTTTCCTCCCACCATCCCTCCATCGCTCCCTCTGCCAGCTCGTTTACAGCGCAGAGTTACAGAGGCCACCCAGTGACACACAACCTGGCACCCACGATGACACGGGGTGTCGCGCATACTTGTACCTATTATACGCATGTGAATACATCCACACAACGTGATGTACACACACACAGGCCTCCGTATACTTGCACATACACACATTTGGCGCTGGAGGCTAGCCCAGAAATACACAGACATGTTTTATTGTGTACAATTTTACACACAAATGTATCCATCTGTACACAGAAACACATCTCCTCACACGCATACAGAAAGACTCACTCGGATTGCTCATCAACTACAGTTGGCCTTCATACAGTGATGCTAATGAAGTGTGAGAGGAGGGATACAAGGAAGAGGGGAAGTATGTTGGTGAGTGGAGAGCAAAAAAAAGAATCATGGAGGGTAGAAGAAGGATTTGGTCAAGTAGAAGAAGGAACTGAAGAAGGAGGAAGAGGAGGAAAACTGGTTGAGGGGACGACAAGAGGGATGAACTCGCGCAAAAATGGAGGTGGGCGAGGGTGCTTGGAAGAAAAAGGTAAGGAGGTTAAGGGGAATGATGAGTTGATGAAGGAGATAGCCTAAAACGTCTTCAGAAGTACAGCTCAAAGCCTCGAAAAAAAGGTTTATAGCATGCCGATAAAAAGTATGTCTTTGTTTTGTTCTTCCAGATTGCCCGACAGGTGTTTGTTACAAAGAGTTTAAACTCACAATGGAGTACTTGTTTGCTTTAACTTATCATTCTGCAGTAAATACCGACTGAACAGTGTAATAGCTGTAGAAAAATGACACTATACGCATAAAGATTAGTGCCGTATAAACCTCGCTTTCACTATGCTATCCAGTCCGTCACGGGGCTCAATCTTCCCAGAGAAATGAAGGTCAGATTACAGCACAAAGGAAGCGTGTCTGCCATTGCCAACCAACACAGGAAGAGACATTGTTTACCCCGGTTGCTATCCCCAGGTAACGGTGAAACAGATGGAATAACTGTGGAAACTCAAGACTGCAAAAGAAAAAGTGATAGAGATTGAGATTGGGGTTTCTGAGGCAAATTGGGATTTGTACAATTCTTACTGTTTTTTGCTCTGGAAGGTAGCCAGGCTGCTAGCAGTAGCCTTGTGCTAATGCTATCTTTGCAACTAGAATACCACAGGGAAACTCCAGGGGGGAGGAAAGTTGAGAAGTTGCCTATTTCCGCTTTCAAAAAAGAGTCTGAATTTGCAAAACCTAGATATTAATATCATAAAAATATGAATATAAAATAGAGGAGAGGAGACGTCGGCAGGAGTCCTCCCGCAGGACACCGTTTCGTCTCTGCAGACGCTCACACCGTAGTAAAAACAAGCAGGGCTCATGAAGTTTTAAAATGGGATACAGCAGGAGTGCAGCACTGTAACTGTGGGCCAATAAAGACTTCTGTGTGTTTGTGTGTGTATGTTTGCAGCAGTCCCGGCCCCATAAAGGTTTTATCTTGCGTGTCCTGGGGCCTTGTTGTCGAAAGACGCATCGCACACTCAAAAATGACCTGTGTTACTACACCCTGAGGGAACAGGGTATATGGATCTAGTTTTTTTTACTGCACTGTATTACAATCCCAGCATGGTGTTTGAAGATAGGACAAAATGTGTGTAGACATCTCTGTGTGTGTGTGTGTTTAATCCTGTTTGGAACTGTGAGCATTAATCAGTTTGTTTGTGTGAGTCAGTCTGAATAAGGATAAATAATCAATCCGAATGATGAGTAAGAAGCCAGTGTGATAAACACCAATAAGTAAGTAATATTGGCTTTGTTCTCAAATTGGACTGCTTTACAACAGACCAACTGTAGATGTGCCTGATGGCTGTGAACATATCCGCCTCTACTCTGCAGTTGTGATTAAGTAATGAATGCTCTTTTTAATTTGATGACTTGGTCGAGAGCATGAAGTTGTGAGCTTCGAAGTTAACCAATGACGTATGAGAGTCTTGAAGGGGTTGTCCCATTCAATGGGGGGATTACAACCACTACCCCTTGTGACTCTAAGGGGACAGGGGACCACTCAAAAACGAGGGGTAGGGGTAAAACTTGGGGTAATGGGATCGGGCCATACTCTTCCATCAGTTAATAACTGAAACAGGGTAGGTGTGGGTGTCATTTCTTAATGGCTTGTTGGCTAAAATGAATGAGCAATATAGCAAAACGTAACCACGTGCATCAAGATACTTATTTGATAGTCAGTTCTACAATATAATCTATTTACCGGGTAAAACAGCACAGGGCCCAGTTGAGATCCCTGTGGTACACCACTGATCTGTGGGTCTGGAACCAGTTACATTCTTTCAAAACTGATGAGTATGACCTACAAGTGAAACAGCTGACACACTGTAGAAAGACACTGGAGAGACCGGAAGAAGGTGAGATTATGTTAGAAAACAGAGAACGTTAGCGAGGTGGAGACGAGAGAGCACTGAGTCAGTATGGCTCTGCTTATCACGTACTTCCAATCTAAATGGTTCTCCTACCATTTCACTGTCTGCTTCTTCTGACAGCCAGTAAAACACACACACACACAAACACACACATATAGTTATACATTCTGAGGGAGAGGAGGTTAAAAAAAAAAAATCATATAGAAATGAAGGGAAAAAAGGGAGGGAAAGGAGCGAAGATTTAGGAGTAATGGCTGTTTTGTTGGTGATATTAGTTTTTTATCACCTCTTCTGCGGTGGCAGTTTATAACCTGCCTTATAATGTGAATGTGTTTGTGACTGTGTATTTCTGTTGACATGTGTGTTCGTGGCAAATCAGAAAAAGCGCTATTAAATCTTTTCCGGGGTCCGCCGTGTTTTCTCAGAGAGCGAGAAAGATTCAAAGATGGAGAGAGTGAGATAGTGTGCGTGTGTGTGTGTGTGTGTGTGTGTGTGTGTGTGTGTGTGTGTGTGTGTGTGAGAGAGAGAGAGAGAGAGTAAGAGAGAGTGATGGAGAGACAGATAGAGGAGGACTCAGCCCACCAGAGAGGAGAGAAAAGATATCACCCAGGTGGCGGAAAAGATGGAAAAATCAGCTGCACTGAAAATGACAATCGCTCCACCAAAATCAGTTTCTCTCCCGTTTCAACAGCAGGGGAGGCGATAATAAGATGGTCGGGATGATAAGAGAGACAGAAAGGTTTTCCTCCTGTCCATGTACTGCTTACTTCCTCCTTCTGTCTTTCACTTCACTTTGGGTTTTCATTACATTTTTTTGGTTTGAAAAGGCAACAGAAGAAAATTAGATAGTATTTGGTTTGAGGCAAATTTGACTGTTTCTCTGATTTTAAGTATGAAACCTGTTTCTTACAAATTGGGTCTTATATTTTCATAGTTTTGGCCACTGGTTATAATATAAAGTATGAAATGTTAATGTTGGTTTGATTAAAAATCTGTCTGATTGTCTGACTATCCTTTAGCAACTTCATAATTCTCTCAGGAATAAACTCATTGATCCTTTTAACAAAAGTAAAACAAAATCAGGAATTCCCCTCTCATGTCTCTACACACTCGTACGCCTATTTATTCTAATTTTAATTAAACTGGACGGAATGCATTTAATTAGTATGGTAATATTTGAAATATGTCTAAAGTTGGAAACAAACTATTTTTTCTCCCCCTCACGCTGTATATTTGCTAATTCTTCTCTTTAATTTTCCGTATGTTGCTTTCCTATCAGTAATACGTCCCAGGCCTATTTCGCAGCTCCTTGAACTCAGCAGTTCATCTTAGAAAGAGCAGATAAGCAGACACACACACACACACACACACACACACACGATCCACCTCAGATACAATCAATTCAGCTCATCAAGTGTTAATAATCACCACATGCTGCGTGTGTGAGTGGAACAAATTCATACTGGAGACGTTTTATTGAAAGTAGATGTACATCTGTTTTGCAGTAATGCAAAAAAAAAAAAGTAATAATAATAAATTATCAGTTCCCAAAGTCACCATTCAATATTTCTTGAACAGAGAGTAGCACTCAGTCTGTAATGTGTTGTCATTTTGTCAAGCAACAGTTTGGGTTTTCTAAAAAGGATCATAATTATGGCTGTGTAAATTATAGTGTTATTCTGGTAAGAGTTGGTGCCACTTTTTAACCTCTTATTTTAGTGAAAAACACAGCAAAGACATCAAATCATATGGCTCATTCATTTTAAAACCATATCTTCTATAAATCAACAGATGGGAAACCTTTTCTAACTACGGAGCTGTCAGATTACGGCGCCGTGTTCACGGCGTTGGTCATGTGGAAAAGAAAACTGACACCGTGTTATTAGAATATGCCACAGTTCAGATAAAGAGTCAGTCAATAAAACCTTGTTGGGCTGAACTATAGCTAAAAAAAACATCAAGTTTTCATCTAGTTCTTTCATTGAAACTTGTGGTGGAAAAGACTGTGAGCTCACCATCCACCTAACATGTCTGTGACCTGAGAGTCTGTCCCTGCATGGTGCAGATTTAAAAAAAGAGGATGATCCTGCCTCCACCCTCATGAATGCACTCCGCCTGAGGAGAAAAAGGTCTGACTCACATGTCGACATGCTATACAAGCGTCCTGCTGACTTGCCCTTGCATCATCCTCCACACTCCTGGCTTTGTTAACGTGTAAAAGGTGGGAGATGGAAAAGTTCCAACTTATTAGAGAGTCCAATGAATAACACTGAACCCTTTTAGGATTGTTTTGTTGTGTGCTCCACCTCCTTCCTCTTAAACTAATCTAACAAAATAAGACGTAATATTGTTTCTGTATGCCTTTCTTTATGTCTGTGCAATCTCTCTCAATCAGTCTCTTATTTACCAGCTCAAAACTGCTGCTGACTTTTATATAAATACATTTCTCCAAGTCCTGGGGATTGAGTGCTTTCAGTTCGCCGAGTGTGTGCGTGACTGTGTGCGCATACACCTGTGAGTAACACACTCCAAACTCCCTCAGGCCTCTTACTTGGTATAATGAATTCAGCACTTGTACACACAAATACACACAATGGGAACATCCTTCTCGACTGCCTGGTCACAAAGAATACTTTAATCAAAAGATTCATAGCACAACCACACAGCCTCCATCTATCCTAGAGGAGAGGCGAGAGGCAGAGAGGAACTTAGCGAGACAGAAAGAAAGAGAGGAAGAAAGAAAGAAAGAAAGAAAGAAAGAAAGAAAGAAAGAAAGAAAGAAAGAAAGAAAGAAAGAAAGAAAGAAAGAAAGAAAGAAAGAAAGAAAGAAAGAAAGAAAGAAAGAAAGAAATGAGATCGGTGTTGGGTGGAGGCAGGGGGGGATGGGGTTGGGTGCAAACAGGAGTATATTTTACACTCAACAGGGAGGCAAGAATCATGGGAAATGAGATCTGATTCCACTCTCTTCACAACAAACTCACTGTGGCAGACACCTGCTACCTGCAACTCTTCACACACACACACACACACACACACACACAGACACACACACTCTCCAGAAAGACAAAAACAGAATAACAGATGCAGACGCACACATACATAAATATCAGACAGAGAAACACAAATAAACACAAACATCTTTTAGCACATATTCATGCACACACACACTCAGCGTGTACTCCAGCCACCTGAGTCCACTTCTAAACCACGAAAAATCACTTTGCGTTCGACCCCCAGAGTCCTCAAACAAAAGACAGTTTTTGTGACTGAAGCTGTGCGGGTTTGCTTTGAGTTGACAAAAAGTGACGATGCTCACAGTCGCTGCAATTATCTGATCACCTCAGCCTTTAAGTTTACAACTGTTAAGTATTAAATGAGGGAAATAGGAGGCAAACTTAGTATATTTTTGGCCTGGTTTTTATAATGGCAAGGGTGGGTGTCTTCTCTTTCCTCTGCTTTAAGTGCTGTTATGTGCTACAGTGTTTATGACGGTTTTCTTTATAGTCTTGTTTTTCATGCTCATTTCTTTCTAAACCTGAAATATGAAGCTGTCATCGTCCTCAAACTCCAGCAAAGATGGCAAAGCAGCTTATGAAGAACTCAAGTCTTATCACCGAGGCGGTATGTGACTTCCTGACCAGGTTACCCAGAACACACGTGTTTCCTTATGCCTTAATGATACTGTCATCGAGGAGAATATCCACGAGATGAGGGTTACAAAGCAACCACGTCTCATCTTTCCGTAGTACGAGTACAAACACAGCCTTTGATTTTAAGCTCATTTCCCCCAAATTTGTGAGCTTGTGTCAAACAGCTGCATCAGTTCTGCCAAAGTGTCCGTGAACATGAAAGTAAACTTGTACCTGCTCGCTTACTGTAAGCTGCCTGGGGATAAAAGTCCCAGATAGAGTCTAATCTCTGAAATATAGAGAAGGTGGGAGAAGTTGAGGAAAATGGAGGAACGACAGAAAAGAAGGAGCCTAAAAGAGACACTGATCCTCTTAGTGTCACAGAAATACTCCCAGACAGCTTTTAATGAAATGAGAATTATTCTTAAATCTGTCGGCTTCACGGGGGCCAAAAAAACAGCAGGACACTGGTAGTGGACACATCTCTCCCTCCAAACTCTCCAAACTCCAAACTTTTTTGGCATTTAGCTGCTCTCATCAACGTGAACCCACAGTCAGACAGTTCATGAGGTGGTGATGCAATGACAGAAACAACTGATGGGACCGAAGCTGTCAGCTTTGGCTTTTCTTCTCTGGTCTCACTGGTTAGATCTCTCACATAATCATCTTTTAACTCCTTATTTTCCATTTTGTTAACTTCTCCTGTTATACACATGTGGTTCGCCTCTCTTCACAGCCTTACTGTGGTGTGGCTTCTCCCCAGTCTTTCAACTTTTCCCCTCCTGATCATCCTCTCCTCTCTGCTCCCCTCACTTCTCACTGACCCTCTCTCTCTCTCTGCTTCTCTACCTTTTCTTTTTCTCACCTCCAGTCCTCCTCCTCCTCCTCACCTACCTGTTCATGCATTACTAATATTTCTCTTCAGATATTCTGTGTGAAGTGTCCACTTTCTCCGACACACACACACACACCCCAATACAGATGCACATGCGCACACAGGCCGATGCACATGAAAGAGCAACGGACGTGGAATACCAATGACATGACAAACTTCCCAGCGTACACAACACAACACACACAAACTCACACATCCCCTAAGGCGAGCCCTTAGGACCTGGTTAAAGAGGCAGGTGGAGTGCACACTTTATGGGTGTATGCTTCTCTTCACACACACACATGAACACACACACACACTCTCAGGAACATGCACACCCCGATGTAGGCAGACGAATAAACTCGCAAAACTTTTCACAGAAAATGCAGGACGGTTCTTTCGAGTTTTCTTTCTGCCAAGGAAGCAAATCTTTCTCTTGTCTCGGATAATTTGATCACATCTCAAGCTGACCAGAAGTACCGGAAACATTCTTCCTGTGTCCCTCAAATGTAGTTTTCCCACAAAGAAGAATATCACTCGATTACGCATAGCTGGGCCTCTATCTGACACAGCAGTGATCATTTTAAAATCTTTCCCTAGTATGTTTTTCCACTTTAGTTTGCTGCTGCATTTCATCATTATTAGCTCTTTTCTTGACATATTTACAACAATTACAGCATTAATTCTGTTTTCTGTCCAATTTAAGTTATTTCTTACTCTTTTTTGAACAAAAACACTGTTTTCACTCCACTTGCAGATGGTCGTAATTCTTTGTTCTCTGTCACCTTCCTGCATATCACAACACGTACAGCTTCCTGTAGATGTTTCAAATTAAAAGTCCCCAACAGCCTATGGGCATAATCATTCTCAAATGACTCCTCTGTTATTGTTCTCGGGGAATGCATTGTACTTTACGATAACTTCAGACTGTGGCATCAAATATTAAAATATGATGGAAAACTTTTTTACACACGCTTGGCATTTCTTATGTGTGCCTTTTTCAATGTTTGACATCTCATTTTGGAATAAAAACACCCCACTTGGAAGTCAGACACACTTTTCGAGTGTTATTTTTCTAAATGGTAGGTTTGTGTTTGTGTTCACACCCAGTGGGAGTTCGGCGCGTCGGTGAGTTTCCACATATTTGACACGTGGAGCTGAGCTGTCCACTCTCCTATTGATTTCCTTATCAGGGAACAGACACATAGAAGATGCCGGGAATGAGCTCAGGGCTGCAGAAAGCTCTACGGACACACAAGCACACGTATGCAGACACACACACACAAACACACACATTCAGAGACACTTACACACCGCTGTGGCACTGCTGAGTCTAATTCTTGGACTACAATCAGCTTTATGACCACCAAGGGAGACTAAGAAAGATGGAGCAGTATTCCTGGGGAACACACACACACACACACACACACTCTGCATGGTGTCCACAGGGCACTGGCTGACAGTGGCTCTCCTGGATCTTTGCTACGCCCCACTGAGTCTTATCTCTGACAGACAGAACACACACACACTGCTGCCCAAATAGCCATACACAACCCTACACAACACACACACACACACACACACAGCCCAAATAAAGCCCCCCTGAGACACAGACACGTCAGCATGCAAGCTTGCTCACTCTCTGACACACACACGCACGTACACACAGGCACAGTCGGGGGTATGGTTGAGACCTTGTTGCCCTGGGGCTTTGACTGCATCTGTTCGACAAGAGCCATACAAATGAGAAACGCACGGGAGCAGAGAAAAACATCTGTGTGTGTGTGTGTGTGTGTGTGTGTGTGTGTGTGTGTGATTGTGTGCCTTCAGCAGACTGTCATTTTTCCTGACATGTTCTTCAAGGACATCCTTTATTGTCTGATCACACTGGACAATGAGCGCGTCAACGTGTGCGTCCGAGAATGCGTGTGTCTTGTTTCAAAAATCCTCAACTTTTTTCTCAACTGTAAAAACTTTTCTCAACTTCTTTCAAGAGTAGCGTTCACCAGTCGCCTGTCTGTTCTCTCTGTATTTTGTACTTTCCCTCTCATCTCCTTTAATACTCGAATAATAATTCATCCTCTCTCGTTTATTAGATGTTTTCTCATGACAAGAATACCTCTCGGTGTCGTTAATGCAAGTCCATTTAAAAGCGAGGCAGGGAGGAGGTTGTGTTTACAAGAAATCGCTGTCACTGCGTGTTTTCTTTAACATAACAGCATTAACTTAAAGGAAGGTGTGAAGCGAGGCGGAGGTGTGAATACGGGGAGAATGAGGAAGTGAGGGGACGAGACAGACGGAATACTGAATGATGGAAAGATGAGAGTGGAGGTGTGAAGTTGAGCATGGTATTAATTATACAGTACACTCAGCCTTTTTTACTTCCTGAGCTTTCAGATGAAGGTGTCAGCGCAAGTAGAATGGGAAACTGTTTTTGTTTTTCTGCAGCAGACAAGGAAATAATTAAGAACAACAAAGAAAATACTGGCGGTCCATGCATTGTTGTATTTTGTGGTAATCTTTTCATTTTCCTCACAGCATTTGATTGTTCGCTGTCTCTGTCGGTGAAAGACGCTTTTTCATTCATTTAAATTTGTTAAGTTATTCTTTGTCTTCATTGTTTCTTATGAAGTATGAAGGCATCTTAAAACCGCTTTTATAGAAAGCTGTATTTCTTACTTGGAAAAATAAAGGACAGACAGAATGTACCTTTTTTATTGTAGAGGAGGGTTGTCTGTTTGATTCTTGTAAATCCCCTCTGCATCAAGCCTGGCTTTAAAACTTTTTAATCACATAAGAGAACGACACAAAAATGCCAAATCAGAATCAGATTTGGTTTTGGAAAAGCTCACATCACCTTGGAAAAGCTTGAGACTATGGGTGTTGAGAGTGACGGGAGACATCATCCCCGCCTCCACAGTCTCTGTGTCAACTTGACGAGTAAGTCATTGTTTAGTAGTCGCGAGTACATACGTTGGGTTGAGTTTGTGCTTTCAGGACCACATTTGTGCAAGCAGAGTAGAAATACTCCCTTTCGAGGAAGCTGTCGGGGATCCTGTGCTCATATCACATGCACACAGAACGCCGGATTTGAGAATATTTAATCACCAACCATAATCAATTGGAAGATGATTCGCATGGTGGCTTAAAATGTCAGTCATTTTTACTTTAGAATAAATATCATTCTATTGAATTATTGATGATTTTAAGTCTGAGTCATTTGTCCAAATCTGCATTCAGATAGAGCTCCACCTGAAGGTGGCCTCTGAATGTTTATTTTCAGCCATCTTTCTTTCAGTTTGTCATTTTTTCAGGAAGACATCATCTGTTTCGGCCGGCCAGCAGTGTTGTGTCACAGATTACCATGCATGCATGAGCACGTGGGACACACACACACACACACACACACACCCACACATGCTCAGTGCACAGAGCGGGCCCTGTAACATGAGAAGTGTCTCTCTCCAGATTTCCCCTGGTCACACCTGGCTGAACAAAACACTAATTAACCCGGATTTCACTTAGCAGCTCAGGGGGGACCCACAAATACACACACACACACACACACTTTGACACCTCACACATGAGCACACAAATAAAACAGCGTGAACATACACACACCTAGACACAAATTCAGCCGCGCACACATGTTCCCACCACACATGAATGAATAGAATGAAAAAACTCAAAAATACACAAATGTACAAATCAAGGACAATAACACAAATTTAGCAACAGCTAAAGCGCCGAGCTTCAGGGAGGTGTGCTCAGTGATGTGCACGTGGAATATTGCATATCTCTCTTGTTCACTGCGCTGGCATGGACTACTCCTCTGGCACAATGCATGGCTGACAGCACCTGAGCTTCACACTCTCACACACACACACACACAGGACAAAGACATACACACTAAGAGACACATTCAGCAGGACACACACTCTCACACATTTGGACGTCAGGAGTACAGCCTGTGCGTTCTGCTAACAGATGGTAATGACAGTTTCAGTCCCTGGACTATCATCTAATCATAAAAAAGCACACATACACACCAACACACACACAAATATATACACACTCCAGCCTCCCTCCAGATTTAACATCCTTCACACCAAATAAGGTTAACAGCATAATTCATACTAAATATGCATTGAGAACATAATTTAGGCCAGTGCCTCTCCACATTTAAATGTATTTCAGTGATGCAGTTTGAATCCCATTAAAAAACCAACACAATTCAGTCCCCCTGGCGCCGCATAAAGATATCCTTATGTGTAATAGAAATAAACGTAATTCACATAAAACATCATAAGGCAGAGATGTGCGTTTGTCCAAATGCACCTCAGGAATTCAATTTTAACTTCACTGAAAGCACTGTATTGTTAGAAACGAACACTCATTCCAGCAAATAACAATAAATGGTCAGAGTGTAAGTGGGCCTGTTACACACAAAACATTTCTCAAGGTCTGCCTATAAATTTGGTTGAAGTGCAGTACAGGATATTGTCAGCGGACAACCGCAGAGATCCAACCAACCAAACATAAACTCAGTTTTACACTGACTGAGCAGATGTCGCTGTAGTGTCTTCGGTGTCAAGGCCACTTGAAAAGGGAATAGAAAGTTTGTGAGAGGTATTTTGTCAGCTGGTTAGTTTATGTGTTCGAATTTGAGATACACAGGAAAATACATCTGTGGCTGTGGTGCTACCCAATGCTAACGCCATTTTAAGAGAGAGAAGAGAACGCAACTAACCAGCATCTAATCTAACAATAAAGCTATCATAAAAGGTTTCAAGGGGTCAATGCTTAAACATTAGCATACACTGTTTTAAGGGCACAGGGCTAACACATCTGCAATGCTGTCTCAGTGCTAAACATAGCACAAACTGTTTTGACCGCTAGGAAGCTCAGTGTTAACACTCAGCTCACTGTGTCACTGTAAGTGATAGCTAAGTGCTAACACATTAACACAAGCTATGTTGAGCAATATAGGCACAGTGCTAACACTTTAGCATAACATGCTACTGTTTTGAACAATAGAGGGCTCACGCTAACCTTTTAGTAAATAGTATGTTGACCTGGGCTTGTTGTAGTTTAGTAGCCTATATGTGTTTTCTGACAATTTAGCATGACACAATTCAAGTCGAGAGAAGTTTAATGTTGAAAACAACATTTCTTCGTAGTCCATCTGCCAAAAGTGGAGACAAAGATGGGCAAAAAAGCACAAAACTCAGAGTACAAAAGAAGGAGAGTGGGAGAGGTTAAGGAATGTAATTATGTCTGACAACAACAGATAGCCGTGATGCCTTAATTCTATCACAAGCCTTACAACAACATTATCCATCCTCCTCCGTACATCACAGTCCTTCTCAGCAGGACAGACCTGTTTCTCGCCGTTGTTCACATGAACCATGGGATGGAGAGTGGGATGGCAAATCACCGAGATTCCTTCATATTTTCCCCCTGTATTGAGTGTGAGCGCAGAGCTGTGTAGATCGCATTAGAGGATTTGAATGTCCGCAGCGAGGGGATTTGTTTGGCAGCACAGATAAATACAAGAGGGACAGAGGAAACAAGGGGTGAGGATGGGTGGAAGGAAAAAAATGAAAATGGAAAAATGAAGGACCAGCAGGGAAGAGAGAGGAGGAGCAATTATTTGCATTTAATTTAATGGCTACTTTTGATTTGTAGTCAAATGACTGTTTGCTGTAAGCACTTAGATCCAAATGCTCCGATTACATTTTAGCTTAAATGGTGTCCAAGTTAGATAAAACATTTTTTATTAGTGTTTGCCAACATCGTGAATTCTCTGCTTGATCATGCATTTTATTAAAACTACAAGCACTTACTTTGTGATATATTTACATCCTACACTGTATTACAGCTTCCCCATTACAACACATTGAAAATAGATTACATTCCTAACATGCTCCATATTTCTTTTTGGTATCTTTGAGAGGCTTAAGTAGAATTTAAATAAGAGTTCAATGGGGGTAAGAGTGCATGTCTGGACCATGGGCAGACAAGCTTATGTTAACACAATGGTCAAAAGGGTCCAATGGGGTGTTAAAGGCGAAATGTAGGCTGGAACTCTATTGTACCAACTTCACCTGTTTCCCTGCTGAACTACTAGCTGTCCTTATCAAGACAAAATGTTTGGAAAACTCAAACTTTGACACTTGTCAGAATGAATTAACACCTCAAAATTAGATGACTAGGATGAACTGAAGCCTCTAAAAATATTCTGTTTTCTCTATTTCCAAAGACATAAACAAACAGTGGGTATCTATATCAAACTTTGACAGCAAGAGATGGAATACGAGCTGCAGAAGCACGGGAAGAAAATTGAACTGAAAGACTGACAGAGGCAGACAAAAAATGGAGTGAAAGAGGGCTCATTGTGAGTTCTAGTCACTGCTCTGAAGTCTGCTCAGTATTCAGCCCTCAGCATTCTCACAGCACTAATGAGCAGCAGCCAAACACACACACACGCACACACACACAGCGAGACAACTACAACGCAGGCTTGTTTGTCATGTTCGCTACATTAAAAGGAAGTTGTTGCATTTTACTGCATCCACGCTGATCAGATTTGTCTGTTCCTCCTTCACCAATTTAAATTCATCACAAACACTCCGCTTTTTAAGCGACTGGCTGTTTGCTTTCCACTCGTGCTTCGTGTGAAAGCAGATAAACAGCACAACGTACCTTTGACAATGAGGTCGGCATAGTTGGACACCCCTGACCCGCCGTCTGATCGGATGACGCAGCGGTAGCGGCTGGTGCTGCGCTGGGATGTGTCGCCGACGCTGACCGTTGCTGAGAAACGCCTGTGGTTCACAACCCTGGTCACCATCAACGCCGTGTCCTTACCGTTCCACTGCTGCATAACGGATAAGAAAGATAAGAGGAGTTAATATTGGCAAAATCCTTGCAACAGGGAACCACTGGGGCCTTAAACTGCTGTTCCTCAACTTGACGCCGTCCCCATTTTTTTTCCTCTCATTTGAATTAAATTAAGGCTGTCAAGACACATTTTGCGAAGTTGCCTGTTGAAGGTCAAACACCAAAACATCACAAATAAAAATGTGATTTTGGTTCTGCAGCTTTGGTAGAAAAGTACTTGAAATCCAGAGTTGAGCATCGGTGTTTCATGCTCTCATGTCTCAACAGAGTGCGTTAGGCTAAGACACCTGTCCGTCAACTGAACTGGCCCTGACTTTTTCAGCCCTAGCATCTTGAGAACTGCATTAGACGGAGCTTGAATATTAAAATTCTTGTAGAAAAAAGGCAAGACTAAGCACTTTAGTATTACACTTCCACACATCTGGGGGACTCACAAGAGACAGATTAAAGGAAAGAACAATTAAAAGTGCAACACAGCAACGAGCCAAAATAGATATTAAAGGCTTTGCAGGAAACGGAGGCAATTTAAATTGAGCAGATCAGACATTAAATTAAAAAAATGTACTGATCCCCCATCTCCAGATCCAATCTTCTTTTACCACTGTAGTATCATCCACCAATTTGAAGAAACATGCTTTGCCCAACAGACCTACAGTCAGGAGGGTCACCGCTCTTCATTGCAGATGTCATTACCGTACACAGCAGCATTCTCAGTGGTATACACCCATGTGCGGCGAAAAACATGCAAGCCTGCCAGCGCATGTGAATGTGAACCAGGATGAGAAAAGATGCATCGATGCGCAAAACATGCACGCACACACATTTGTCACTTGTACCAAGATGGAGTTATCAGTGCGAAGCAGAACAAGGGCTTTTGATCAATCCTGAAATAGAGCAGAGGGGGCTGCCACTAACTTTTTATTATTTATTTTTAAATACATGTTGTATATAAAATACATAACTGGATTTGCTACATTGGTTTTATATGATTTTATTTTTTATCACTGTGTTCAATGGAATATTTGATGGAGAAACAGATCAGAGTCAATACAAATCTTACAACAGGATACCTAACGGAAAGTTCTGGTCCAGTTCAATCACTGTTCTGAATCAGTTCCTTAGCTATAGTACAATTCACGTACTTAAGGCAGCTTTCAGGGGTGAATCAAGCGAAACAAATGGCTAAACTTACTACAAGTGACCATGGAATAACAGCCCTTATACACATTGATGTGTCCTGCTGTGGGAAAATATGAAGTCTTTGACTATTATTTTGAAAAAATGTGTGAAAACCTACAATAATAACGGCATGATCTATTGCCTTCACCTGTAGATGTGCGAGTTTCTACACTGGGATATGTTTGGTGATTAATTCTGACCTTCCTTTATACGAGTGCCGCGTGAACACTGTTGATATCATTCCTGTACAAATGTACTGATAACAGAGTACTAACCTGTAGCCAGAGTTTATCATGCTGAGACCATTTTCCTCCAGCAGTACACTGAAACGTAGCATTCTGGCCCACGTTCACCTCCACATTCTGCAGACGCAGGAAGTGAGGCGCCTTACCTGTAACACAGACAGCAAAACAGACACTGTATAAACATCGAGGAAGAATATTTAGAGATAAAAAAATGTATTTGTGGTTGTACCATTCAAACTGTTCATGTTGGTATCATATAATGCATACAGCCTCAAAGAAAGGATAAAAACTACGGCTTTTCTTCTTTTAATTAACTTTTTCAGAAATCACTTGTACCCCAGACCATAAAAACTGAAGCCTGGCGGTTTGGAGTGAGGCGGGGAAATTCAGGGGACGGTACGAGGCACATGAGCAGGCAGACAACGAGACAGACCGCCAGACACGGAATGACTTTGGCCTGGCATTAAAACCAGCCAGCCATTGGTTAATTTCATTTTGACCGTCTGCAGACAGAGATAAGTCTAACAGAGTATGCATCGATCATTTAGCAATGATAATTCGCCGCAACGCTAATGGTCAAGTTGCTGCAAATGAAAAGGACTTAGATAAGAAGGTTGTTCTTTGGTACCCTCTCTCCTTTGTCTTCCTCTTCTTCTGCGTTGCCTCAGATGTTTGTTTTCCAGGCTATTTTCTTCCTTCCACTATGAAAACCTCTACTCTCTTCCTCCTGCTTTCCACCACTGACTCACCCACTTTGACTAATCTGATTTGTGACTGGCACAGATGAGCTACTTGTTCAGTGCCAGCTATTCAGAGAACGAGACCGAAAAGTGAAGAGAGTGCTGAGTAATAAGTAGAGTTACAGGGAGAAAATAAGCAGCGGAGAAGAAACATGTAATAATCGTGTCAGCTTCATCTGCATTTTGTCAAATGAAAAAGGAAAGAGCTTCTGGCCGCAGCTGTTCTTTTTTTGTTTTTAATGCCTTTTTAGAATTTATGCACGATCGTTTATACTGTGTGCAACTCTTTCCTGTAGTTTTTAAAATCCCTAACAAGACTCGTTATCTAAGAGTAACAATCCTGTTTTGTTTTACTCAACAAAAAATGCCAGTAAAGTTTAATTGAACTGAATAAATAAGGAAGTCAAAACACAGTGCCGACAAGACTCCACAGCGAGAACAGAGTGAGGCAGGCAGGCCGCAGAGTGTTGCAGTAAGCAGTGTGGAGTTTTGTGAAGCAAAGTGTTTCTGTCGGGTTGTGAGTGATGAGGACCCTGAGTTTGGACCTTCTTCCTGGCTCCCTGCAATCTGTCTGCAAGCCTCACAATCTGTCCTTTACACAGCCTTCGCGTGTGTGTGCAAGTGTGCGATAGCTATAAAACAGATGATGCTCAGTGGGGCTACAGTTGTGCAGGGTCAACCGTTATGAAACAGACACACACACACACACAGAGTCACTTACGGCAGGGGTGAGCCAGAACTCGTATGTCGTCGATGGCGATGAAACCCGGATGGCCTTGAACTGAAACTGCTTCAAATATTACCTGAGAAAAGAAAGAAAGAAAGAAAGAAAGAAAGAATCAGCTTGAGCCACAGTTTTTTTCTTAAAGTAATGCATCTAAATTTAAAAAAAACTTTCTCTCTAACACTTCCACATACTGCAACATCTTGACGCCCCTGCGAAGCTCATATGGAAACCCCAGGGGAATTTTTCCACTGAAAGTCAGCAACTATTCCTCTCTTCACTTCATCCCCTCATCCTTCTGTCTTCATCCTTATGCCAACCACATATGCCGTTCCTCCTCCTCCTCCCCTCGTCATTCCTCTACCATCCTCCTGCTGCATTCTTCCCTTCTTTCAGTCTTTTGTGTTATTTTCCTTCTTCACCTCCGCTCTCTGCTATTTCTGCTCCCTTCATCCTTGATCCCTCCCTGCTCCTCTCATTTATTCTTGCTCTTTCTGCCTCCTCTACTCCCTCCACGAGCTCTTTTATTCTCTTCCACTAATTGCTCTTTTGTGTCTTTCTCAATTTCAGTCCCATCGCACTACTCCTTTATTTTTATACTGTTTTAACGTTTTTCTTTCTCTCACAGACGAGCTCACACACTGTCAGGGTGACAGACAGGCAGCACTGTCAAGGGGCCATGCACTCCTGACCCACACATAAATACTCATACACAAACACACTCCGAGGACGCACACACAGATACCTCTGCGCTGTCAGGATCCTCAACAGTATAAGCTGGGACTCGGTCTGAATACTAAGGACGTCTGGGAAATCTTTACTCGCTTCTTTTCCTTCAAAAAATAAATCCCCCTCTCTGGCACGCATGTCAAGAGAAGAGAGGAACTGATATTGGGTTTTTATACGACAGGTCCTCGTATGCAAAATTCTGATTTTTCACTTCTGTAATGTTCATTTTAAGAGTTATATGTATGTCTATGTATGTCATGCCGAATATACTTAAAAGTGACTAAAATATAGTTTAAAGAAAATCCAGATCTTTCATATATAATCTTTTTCTTTGATGCAATTTCAAATTTTTTCGTGACCTGGCAGGCATCATAGTGACTCAGCAATACTATCATCATCTCTTAAAAGCGGTATCAGGACACAGGAGATGATGGGGCTAGCTGGTTAGCATGCTAACGACAGTAAGAATCTCTGCAACACAAACAAAGACATGCAGGTAAACATGAATAATGTTGTGTTTTATCTAAGTCTGTGTCAGCAGTTGATCTGTTTTTCACTTGTAGCTCAACTTCCTTTCAACTCAACTGCAATAACCCACTGCAACATGCATATTTCAAATGTGGCCTGTTCAAAGGAGAATGACAAGTTCTCTTAGAAGTTTGTTCTTGCCCTAGCAGTGCTCTGTACTTTAATATAACAATGTTTTTGCCCTTTATGAAAAAAAAGACGGTGTAATTTCTCCATGGGAGGTGACTCCTCATTAGGGAGGGAAACACACACACGTTCAATGCACTTAGGTTACCATTGTGCTTCAGATCTGTGTACGCCACACAGGGGGCGCCTTCATTTACTGGACGTAGTTCAGTCATTCGGTAAAACACGGTCGCTTTTGTGCTACCTCAATAAAACAACACAGCAGGGTATGCCTCCGTACCTTAGACAGACCCATACACACACACACACACACGCCCACACACCAGAAAAAAGTGAGAGTCATTAAATGGCAAAGGTTTTGTGTTCCAATATTAAAGGAATGAACTAAAGGAGAGAAGCCTTTTAATCATCTCACTACGTGTTAGGTGATGAAACTTTATCCACAGCTCCAAACAATGGTCACAGCATAACTTAGGCTTAACAGACAGCTTGCTGAGTCGACGTTAAACACCTGCAATCACTCGACATACAGCAGGCCGACACATGTCATGCTAAAGTTTTCGTACATAGCAATATAATCAGCAATGTAAAGAAAGATTCTCTTTGTTAAAAGCTAAAGTCCTCAAACTTTGTGAGTTCCTTTTAATGTGTATTTAACTTTTTTATTAGTAACTGTGCAGCAAACTAACAGAGTTGCCAAACCAGTCCCAGGATCTTGGTAATGTGCCAAGTTAACTGGTACTAGACATGAAAATGGTCCACAGACAGCATTAGTTATGAAAACACCTGAATATGGTTAGCTTAGCAAAGATCTTTTATATTGTACTTTTCACACATCAACTGTCAATACGACAGTTGATTAATCTTCTGCTGAATGTTCACGTTCATCAATTAAAGTAAATATTCAATTTTGGGTGGAAACAGCCTCCGCAGGACAACTGAAGCATCAAACATTGACCAATCTGCCTGACACATTAGGGAGTTTAATTATAGATCTCAAGCACATTAAAAGAGGAGTTTAATCTCTCTTGCTGTACGATGAGATGATGATCAAAGACGAGCAGGCAGCTCTATTAGAAGAAAAAAAAAATGCTTCATCATTTCTCTGTGTCATTTTAACAGGCTGCCGTATGACTGTTTCCATCATTTATCATGTGCTTACGTCTTGCAATCAGCTTGTGCAGTAATAGTACTAATGGAAGCTTGTGTGTGTGTGTGTGTGTGTTACCTGATAGGAGTTAGGCCAGAATGTAGAAATGGCCAGCTCAGCCTTCACCCAGCCTTCAGTAACAGTATCAGAGGCGTTCCATACTGGGTTACCCTGAGCGCCTCCATTCACCTGCAGGCAGACAGTGAGAGGACGAGATGAAAGGATAGAACAGGGCGTCTGAAGGTTTCACAAAGTAAAACTGGAGGGTTCTGAAGCGAAACTAAAGTAAATGTGGTGATTTTAATGTCTACTCACTCTATTCATTCAATTAACTGTCTATTCCATAATTTTCTGACACTTCTTCCTTGATAATCGGTTAATTGATTGGTTGATTGCTTCACTCGTGAAGTGCTCTAATCCAGTGCTTTGTTAATCCCCTGACTCGCTCACTTCAGATCCTCATCAATCTCTTCATGTCATGTCTTATCTTCTTATCCATCTTTATACTCCCTCAGTCCCTGCTTGACTAGCCTGTCTATTCAGGATTCCACCCTCCATCCACAGCTCCCTTCTGACCTTCCCGGCTCTGTACTCTACCCATCTGTCCGTCAGTGTCTCCAGACCATGATATAAAACATTCAGTCTCGCAGGTTCAGTCCTGCCTCGGCTCGACAACACAAGATCAGTGTTCTGGTGCAAACACGGGGCCCTGGTTCTTACATTCAACCTTTTAATCATTTTAGGAATTCTTATTCTTACATTGCATTTGTGTCCAAGTAAAACAAACAAACAACCCCTACTGAAAGGGAATAGATGAGCTCTGTCATTACACCTGTCCATCAATCATTCTGTTTCTCACACACACACACACCTCTAAATAAACATTAAATGCCCCAGGGCTAACTTCAGCCCTCCTTGACAGAGAACAGAGGTCTGTTTGTTTGTTTACCTGCTTAGTCTGTTCAGTCTATCAGCCCCTTCATCCATCCCACCCTGTCAGTCAGTCAGTCGCTCTCTCTCACACACCCACACACACACATACACACCTTGATATAGACGTTGAGTGTGCCCGGGCTGGCTCCGTCCCGGCTGGACAGGGAGTACAGGAAGTCGATGCAGTGGGTGTCGTTCTCCTTCAGGGTGGGCATGTAAAGATGAGCCTTTTGTCCCGACGCACGGCCCGACGCGTTCACCACCATGAACGAACCTACAGCCGCAGAAACAGGAAGAAAAAGGCAGGAGACAGTTAGAAAAAAATTATCAGAACGGTACAGTTGAACTTCAGATGAACATCTGGTTTAAGTGGTTTCCATTGTTTCTGCCATTCCAGTAAAGTAAGCCACAGTCATTCAGTATTACTTAGCTGGGTGTATGGACCATGACATGAGTTCTGTTAACACATGATTGGGCTCATGCTCAAATATCCTTTAGTAGAGTTGTGGACATAAGCAGATGTTGAAGTTCATGTTACAGATTATGCGATTAAACAGAGAAGGTTTAGAAGGTTAGTTTCTATGGTTTAATGGATCATGTGGTTACAATTTTTTTTTGTCTTTTCCACATCAAAAATTGACTAAAATGACAAGTTTTTGTTGAAAATGTTACCAAATTTTTGTATTTGTTACATCAAATTCTCTTCTACACCTTGTGTTTGTCTTTACTTTTAGCATCTCCAGCTGATATCATAGTCTATAGAGAGATTTTTCAAGCTCTATTGATAATAAGGCATAACATTTTTTTTATAAATGCTGTGAACTGGGACTGTGTGATTTTGTGGGGGTGCGGCACTGACTTTTGGTTTTGTGATATATCTTGCGATAGGTAAAATACAAGAATTTTCACAAGATAACTTGAATATCTTAACAGATAAAGTGTCTCTTGACAAAGATTGAGTGTATATTAATATATAGCCCCATAAAAGTCTAACAATACTCAACCACAACTTTAAATTTGTGTATCAAAATGCTTAAGTTCAAAATGAATCTGCCTACTGTATATCTTGACATGATGACAAGTTCTGATAAGATGCTACAGGTGAGCATACTGAACTTTAAATAAAATTAGCGGTCACTTCTTAGCTACAAAACTAGTCAGTGAAAAGTCAATTAAGTAAAATATATTTTTTACCATCCTAATTTTAGCATGCTTAGCTCCATGTAGCTACTGTACAGCGACACACACAGCACTCTGACCACCTGTATCACAAACATGGATGCTAACGGCTCGTAAACATGACGCTAACTAGCTAGCGCAGCATCCTTGCTAGCTTAACGTCACCGCACCTCCTCCAACTCGACGAAAACTACCAAAAAGGACGTCATAAAGTCACTCAGTGTAGTCAAAACAAGGCAGGACGTGGCTAGAAACCTTTTTGACCTTCTCAGACAGGTGTTCAACACACAGGACGACGCCCTCCATCTTCGTAGAAACACACCTGACTCTCTGTCCTCGTGAGTCCTGCCAGCATTGTCCTTTCAAAATAAAAGCCGTACCAGGCCGTTATAATGTCACTGATGGGTCAAAATTAAGAATCATTAAAGAGATCATATTAATGTTATTTTTTTTTAGGTTCATACTTTTATTTGGGGGTCCTAGTAGGCCAGGTTTACACACTTTAATAAAAAAAATACAATATTTTCTTACAATATATTTCATAACTCTGCCACTGAAGCATGACAGAGGGTCAAATGAGTTCCTATGACATCATTTTTCTTTTGTACTTTAGGTTACAGATCAGTGTCCTCCTGATTTCTGATTGTTGTCCCATAACTTTTAACCATGGCAGAGATCTCCATCAGACAGTTAAAACAATTTCTAAATTTGAGCGAGCTGCAGGATTTGGCGTTTGGCTGACGCTTTGATGCGGAGCAAAAAAAAAGCGAAAACACTTCCAGCTCTTTAATTCACTGAAGCTGTATATCAACGTCTTAATGTATCCACGCCCCGAGGGTTCTGAACCACAACGTAAAACACATTTTCTCTGTCGACTCACGGTTTAAGTGTGTTTTAGTCTCTGCTTTATGGCACAGGATGGGGCTTTTATGGCTCGGCCGGCTCCATTTGGCCGACTGCCATCAGCCGGACTGTGAGTTAGAAGTGACTGGGAGACTATTTGGCGAGAGAGCGCGAGAGGAGAGATACTGAATCAATCAGGTGTGACTGTGCGCCTCTAACAGCGTCTGTATGTGCATATGCACTCTGATGCATAGGTGTGAAAGCTGACTGAATTAATGTAGAACGTCCTGCTTTAGGGGTTTTTATCTCTTTTGTCTGTTTTAAATTGTGTTGGGACTGTGGATGCATATAAGCTGATGAAACTAACCTGCTCTGTTATGTTACACTCCACTGGTAATCAACATCAAATCCCTGATTTGCTATTAATGATACAATAATAACACAACATTTCCCAAAGCACATGTGAAAAGAGATTAATAATTTAGGGACAAAACACATCTATTGTTCAGACACAGACTTCTATCGCCATGTGTAGATTCCATTTAATAATGATAATGATAAAAAAAGAAAACAATTAAGAAGTTAAGTAAAAAAAAAATGTCATAAAATGTATTTGTTAGATTTGTTCATTCGACGACTGAGGCGTATTTTTGGAGACTGTTGCCTGGATGTGATGGCATTTTGATTTTAAAGGGCAGTGCAGTGACTTTTGAAGAGGAAGGATTGTACAGAAACAGCAAAGTTGGAGCAGAAAACACACACACACACACACAGAAAGTTGGTATGCTATACTTGTGAGGACGTTATATTGACTTACATAAATCTCCTGGAGGCACCACGACCTTAACATAACCCCGAATCTAACCCCCACCAAAAAGACGAGTCCGAAGCCCCAAATAAATCTTTTATTGTGTTTGTGAGAACGGGTTTTTTTATTCCCCGCGATAAAAAATTCACACAGACACACGAAGGCAAAGTCAACTTCCTCCTGTTAGTGCAGATCATCGTGTTTGATTTTGTCAGGATGCGATAAGAAAGACATGAAACATGACAGCAGCGCAACCTGTCCAGTGTTTCCTGTGCCTCGTGTGGCTGTGATTGTGATGAAATCGGGCTTTCTTCAGACTTTGTGGCAAGTAAGTTAGCCCTAGTCTGAAGCAAGACCAAAGTTTTTTCTAAGGGTGGTCAAATCACGTCAGGTTAAGTCACAGATTGTGTCTAGTCAAGTTGAGTCCTTAGTTAAGGGAAGTCAAATCCCAAGTCACCCCTATGATACTGCAGAATACAAATAAAGAGACATACAAGTCCCAGGTCAGTTATTTCCTGTCAAGTCAAGTTGCAAGTCAACAAAACTGTGACATAGTCGGCTCAAGTTCCAGTCACAATGATTCGAGTCAATATGTCTGCTGGGGAGGGAACAACAGCATTCCTCCTGCTAACCAGCCCTCGCCTCTCTCCATCCCCGAGCAGGAGAGAGTGCCAGGCCAGAGGGGTTGTTTAGTTGAACATGTTAGTCAAGTCTGACTCATTGATCCTGACTGAGGTTTGTGTCTGAGTCTTTGGTCTCGTCCGCGGCTCTGAGTCTGACTGAGCTGTGTGCTGATAAATCCACGGCGCTGTCCGTGGTGCTGAAGCAGCAGACGGGTTTGTAATTCCGTCTCTCTACCTCAGCCCTGACCTTTCGTTATTTCTTTGATCTATAATATCTTCTGACACCTATACAGTACTATAAACACTCAGTCCAATACTATATTGTAGCCTGTGTACTTAGACACACAGTGAGAAGCGTCACCTTTATGAATAGAGTGTCAAGTAGCGATGTGTAGTGTTGGGATGCTCCCATTGGGCCATCCACTCGGGTTATGACTCGACTGTGTGTGTCAATGTTGTTGAAGTCATATTACTGTTTGGTTGCCCGGCAGAGGAGGACTGTATCTTATTACCGAAGTAAATTTATGGTTCATGTATGCGTGCTGTGTGTGTGTGTGTGTGTGTTTGTCCACAGGTGTGTGTATGTGTGTGTTAAAAGTAATCTATCCTGGGTCTCTAAGCAGGTCTTTCAGCGGTGAACTGGGCCTGATTACATTTCTTATTCCCGCCTATGTGAACATGCACACACACACACACACACACACACACACACACACACACACACACACACACACACACACACACACACACACACAGACAAAGCTTCATTTGTCAGTCCTCTGCAGCTCTGGATCATTTTTTTGAAGAGGGATTTGTTTCGTTTAAAATTCTGTTTTTAAATAAAGTCGACGCGACACACAGCCGATACGTGTGATGTTTGTTATCAAGCGACTCTTGACAGCACGACAACTGTCTGTGTGGGGGAGGCAGAGGTGTAACAATGTACGTACAGACACAAAAAAACAGACACATACACGCTTTTACATCAACGACACGATAACAAAAAAGGGCACTTAGATATAGATCTAAAACACACACCCACACACACAGAAACACACACACGCTCATCAAAAAGATCTCTTTCCATATGATGAAACATCACTCACACATGGACAAACACGCTTTCCTTTAGTCACAAACAGTCTCCCACACAGTCACAAACACAACAGACACGAGGACAGAGGGACACGCAACAGACACACACTAACAAACGCACACAACCCTCATTTCACACATTGTTTCCCAGCTGTGAGGTCAGAGAGGTGCAATCTGTTAACGTGAGAAAAACTGATGAATCTGTCTTCCATGTCAACACACACACACACACACACACACACACACACTCTCACACACTCACACATCAAAATAAGTGGGTCAACTCGGTGCAACAAACGTTCCAGCACACGCTGCCACGCGAGACCAGCTGTTTTCACAAACACTGTTGAGAATTGGAGACTCTTCGCTTTTATTTTCTCCAAAGCCGTCCCCATCAAAAAGGGAAGGCAGAAGCCTCGGCTGTGTCTTTCAGCCGCTGAAGTGCCTTTTAGCACAGCGTTTAACCCCCCACCCGCTGTGGGGGTCGTGCACAGCGCTGTTGATCTGTTTAGAATAGAGGACGCCTCTCGCGGTGACAACAGTGTGATCTCAGAGAAGGTTCACACCCACATACTTATCACTGAAGTGTTGAAATATACACAGTGAAAAAAATCACACAAAATACCTGATTTAGAAAATAATTAGACAATTTATTATATGTGATAAATGTCACTATATGGGTCTTTTAATGAACCTTTTTCTTCCTGTTAGGTGTTATATTGTAAGTGCAGCTATAAATCAATCAATATGCTCCTGAATTGATAAAAAAAAAAGAGAATAATAACATAGTAGACATGCTGGAAAGTGGCCATGTGGGAGTATCAGTACATGGAACAAGCCACATCCTCCTCCTACAGTGGTCACTGTTTCAGCGTCATAAATCACTGCAGTGACTCGGCCGAGGAACGTGACGGGCTACACGCAAGCAATCGCAGTTTGTCATCTTTCAGGACGTGTGTGATGTCATCAGGAGGGAGGTGCGAGGGAATAACTTCCACGAGCAAGAGTGTAAAAAAAACAAAAACGATGGCATGTGTGTGTGATGTTGGCTGTAATGTGATACATGTATGATTGCAAGATATGAATAAAAACACATTGTATCGTATCATATCGTATCGTATTGTATCGTATCATATCGTATCGTATCGTATCGTATCGTATCGTATCGTATCGTATCGTAGTCCAAATCCGGCATAAGGATTGTAATGCTGATACCAGAATTCACTGGTGACTCTGAGGTCCTGTCGTTTAGCTGCGTCTAAGTAAGATGAAGTGACGACATTCACATTTTTTTTACGATGCATCACTTGAAATAGTCGTCTCCAACGTCTCTGTCTGTTTTGGGACAAGTTATGTTTTCATACAGATATTGTGACAGCGCGTACTTACACAGCGTGAGTTTACTGACATCACACGCTAAATCTCGGCTTTTGATCAAATGTGACTCATCTTTGAAAGTTTAGGAGCGTTTGATCTTTAAAGACCTTTCAAGCCGAAGTATTTCAAAATATATAAAGTACATATGTAATTCAAAGCCTGTGATGTACGGCGCAGGAAGAGACAGATTAAGATCGCAGGGATAAAAAAATAAAAATAAAAATGTTTGAGCCGCCAAGGAGGCCCTCAGAGTGTGTGTGTGGTATAAATGTTTCAGAGTGCTAATGTGGTCTGCCACAGCACTGCGGCACTGAGCTGTGTGTGTGTGTCTGTGTGTGTGTGTGTGTGTGTGTGTAAGAGGGAAATGAGAAAACCTGGTTAACAGTGGGGTTTTCTCAGATCAATACTAAAGGTGGGTCACAGATCAATAGTAATACGGCTGGCCAGTTAACTCACAATACACACACACACACACACACACACACACGATACACCGCATGATCAGGTTCACAACAAGCACACACACACACTCTGTCATCTGTCACACAACCTCGAATAAATCAAACAATGGTCTGGTGCACTTGATGCCGTGTTACAGTCTTGTAAGTATGCGGCCATTTTTATTAAATCTACTTTCGTTTTCGGTTCATTCTGACGGCGCCCGTGGACAAAAGATGATGATGGTGCGTTACAGTCTTTTAAATTCAACCTCCATAAAAGGAAGCGTTAATATTAAGACTAAGAGAGGATCAGGTGGAATCCGATCCGGTGACGAGCATTAAAAATACCTCGAAGAATTATACAGAAATAGCTTCTCACTGACGGTCTTATGTAGGTCATATAGAGGCAATTAAAAGTTCCTTGTAATACATTTAAATACTTTATACAAGTTACAGTTTTGGTGTATGTAGGTTAAAGTTCTAAGGATACGTCGATTTTAAACGTGTTGTGGTGCTCTGGTGTGACGACAGTTAATAAATAGTGTCCTTTTGCTATAACAGTGGTTTTTGACCCTGCTTAAGGCTTTGGGAAATCAGGTGGGGTAAAAAAAACCCACAAACACTTGGTTTGGTTTGGTTTAAAATACACATACAAAATGTTATTTGCTGATGTAATGAGTTTAATATTCAGTGTTGGAAGTCATCCTCCATTAGCCTTTCACTGTTTTATTCTTTTATTCTGAAAGGGCATAGTCCTCTTTCTGGTCTGTTTATTCAGACCAGTAGAGAGACGGAGGTTTGCAGCAAGGCTAAATGTCTGGAACACAGTCTGGAGGTCTTCTCTTCTCATTCACGGTCTCATCTTTATATCACAGTTCACATTTAAAAGTTTGAAGATGAAAAGGTTAAAGGCGCATTGATATCGGAGCGCTCGATGTAGCACTTGAACACATAAAGAGCCGGTGGAACGTATTCAAAAGCACATTTCAATTGATATCTTTCAATTTAATATCTATAAAGTGACGGTAAAGAATCCAATTGAGTTCTGACGGTTTATTCTGTGTGTTCACCGGACAGGGAGATACATTTACTAAGGAAAATGAATCCTTACTGTGTGTGTGTGTGTGTGCGCGCGTCACTGTCTTCTGTCTTTGTTTCTATTGTGTGTGTGTGTGTGTGTGTGGGAGGACAGGGGAGTTACTAAGTCCCTTTACAGGAGCTGAGAGCTGGTTATGAAAGGCGTGGGACGCTGGTTAAAGCAAGGAGGTATCACACACACACACACACACACACACACACACACACACACACACACACACAAACGTGCAAACACACACATCATCCCACCTTCCTACTTCGTCCTTTAGGGACATGCTAGCTGTCATTTTTATTCCATTAGTAGCAGCAGGTTGCTTCGTATGATGCAGAAGAATAAAGAGTGTTTTCTTTCTTTCTTTCTTTCTTTCTTTCTTTCTTTCTTTCTTTCTTTCTTTCTTTCTTTCTGTAAATCATTTTCCTTTGTTTGTCGAACGAGGACGAGGAGCGAGAGAAGCAGAGGATCACGGAGGGACAGCAAGGAAGGAGGAAAGAAGGATGAATATGAGGAGGGGAAAAGGAAATAGGGAAGGAGAGGGAGGCGGGAAAAGGAACGAGGGAGCATCAGCTGTGGCGCAGACGCGGCTCGAGCCGGATGACAAAACGCACTGTCGTCGAGTAAAATGACTCATCTTCATCACCATCATCGTCGCTATTAAAGGCACGGCTAAGGGAATCACTGGAGTCGGACACAAAAACATCCCATTGGTCCTCGGCCCATTTCACACATTTAGCACACCGAATTCCCCCCGAGGTCTACACACACACACACACACACACACACACACACACACACACACACACACACACAAACATCCGAGCGTTGGAACCCATATGTTCCGTGTCCTGAATGGGTAATGGCCCTGCATCATCATCAGCACCACCATCATCATCATCATCATCATCATCATCACACATATACACAAACATATGTTGAAATCCCGTATGCAGTATATGTCTTTGTATACAGGTGGATGAGCACACACACACACACACACACACAGACACACACACACTCATAAACAGGGTATTTGTGCTCATCCTCTTCACGCCCTGATTGTTCTGCTCATTTGGTTTTCTGCCAACACTCATTCATTACCTTTTCTTTCTATCTCTATGTACCATGTGTCCAGTTATCTATCCGCTCACCTACATGCTCATCAATCCATCCATCCATCTGGTTGTCCTTCCACTGCATGTGTGTCCCTTTACCTTTGTTTTTCTCCTTGTCTCTGCATATCTACGTTCATATCTAGTATTAAAATCGATTAAAACACAGGTGTTTTTTTGTACATGTTCCATGTTTTCTTCTGTATGTGTGCAGCGATCTGAACATGGAAACCAGGTTAATGATACGATCTGCTCCGCTGAACACAGCTGGAGATCTGATCCCTTAACAGTTCACTTCCTGCTGTCGTTTAATGTTCCACTGCTATTCTACACGTAGCACACTTTGTTCATTTATTCAAGGGTTGTAAAAAAAAGGTGATTGTTTATCTTCTTTACGCTATAAAATTGTCTTTATGAGTTTGTATGTGATGTCAACAGCAAACACAGAGATACTATCTATCTATCTATCTATCTATCTATCTATCTATCTATCTATCTATCTATCTATCTATCTATCTATCTATCTATCTATCTATTCGAGTAGTCGATCTGAGCAGTCAATTGGCAAAGAGTTGACCCCATTAAACAGCCCCCTCATTTGCATAATGAAGCAAATATAGATCAAAAACAAAGGAAAATACTGAAATAAATAGGTTTGTAGAAATAATTAGCAGGAAAAGAAAAAAAGTCGTGCAGAAATAAATTAATTTGGAAATTAATGAATACAATGCAAAATTCAGTGGAGCAGTAAATACATTGTTGAATTAATAAAAATGGAAATATAGAGACAAATTAAAGCAGAAATATAAATTTTCATAAGTAAGGTATTAAAGTCATACTTCATTTCAATCTTTCAAATATCACCAAGGAGGTTATGTTTTCCCCCTGTGTCTGTTGGTTGGTTGGTTTGTCAGCAGGATTACACAAAAACTACTGAATGGATTTCCACGAAAATCGGATGGAGGACGGGTCTTGCTCCAGAATAGAGCCCATGAACTTTTTGAGTGTTTTTCAAATGTTTTTGTTCATTTTTCAGGGAATAATGCATGAAGCTTGATGAAAAAATCTGGAGTTTTTTAGGTGGCTGGTATCTACGAGGGATGTAATTCGATGCGGATCCTAATAAAAATCCAGATCTAGCAGATTTGTTTTCATAGATTTTACACAAGGCGTGGAAGCCTCGATAATGGTGATTTAAAAAGGTATGTTTTCAAGGGGACTGTTGGGCCTTGGCGGAGGTATGCGCTCCCTATTCCTCTCTCTCCCCTCGCTGTCTAAGCCTTGCAGTAATCTGATAAGTGACAAATCAATAATTGAAGTGCCATTATCGTTGCAGTGGGCTAAAACCATAAATGAAAACAACTCGTTGGTCTGTGTGAATGTGAGTGTGTGCTCGCGCTCTCTCTTCCTGTTTCATCCTCTCCATCCTCCTTTCTCATATCCCCCCCCTCCATCCCCGTCTGTCCCCCTTTTTAAAACCCATTTATAATCCATCCTCCTTTTCTTTTCCTCCTCGCCGTCCTCTCTCCTTCCCGCCTCTCCGTCTCTCTCGGTCATCAGCGGCTTGTAAACACAGACACCTCGCCATTAGAGGGGAATTTACTTTCAATATGAGTCGAAAGAAAAAGCTTTTAAAGCACCAAAATCTAATTCATTTACCCCTGTTACAGAAAATGGAGCAGGTGGTGTGTCTGTGTGTGTGTGTGTGCGTGTGTGTGTGTGTGTGTGTGTGTGTGTGTGTGTCTGGGGAATGTTGTCACTCCTCGCAGACCTTGTAAATAGCTTCCATAATGCTTTTTTGCGTTGGTTTACATTGCGGTTGGCTGCCTCTCTTCATTTGAACAAAACACACAAAAGCCTAACATTTTGACACTTCGCCAATACCTGGTGGTGGAAAGGGGGGAATTTAGGAGGCAAATAAAAAAAGGAAGGAATCACAGTGACGAAGCAAATATTGGCAACTTTGTCTGAAAGGGAGACAAGGGGGAGGATGATCAAAGCGCCAACGCTGCGAGGATGAAGGTTCAGTTCCCTCCAGGACAGGACGTGTTTTTGTCTTTCAGGGTTTTGCATGAAAGCATCTAAACACAGGAGGAATAATGTATGTACTGTGCATGCACGTCATCTTCATCTCCGTCTCCGTCTGAGGACATAAATATTCACAGCACCCCGAAGAAGGGAATAAAGGAACTTTTATCTAAATAGGCTCCATAAGAAACTTTTTTTTTTTCTCCACAAAACAATGCTGTTTTGAGGTTCAGACATGAAAGCGGTTTGTGCAACAAAGCGTAAAGAAAGCGCCGACTAAATCGCTCTTTAATAGATCAATTACATCCCCAGATTTGCTGGTTGAGACACGACGTCGATGCAAGATGTTCACAGAGTGCGATGTGCTCGGATGGCTCCCCGGGGCCTCCGCTCAAAGCGTGCAGGGTTTTTTTTTTTTTGGCTGTGTAGCTCTTAAATCTCTCTTTCATTCTCCTTATCGGGTGTTTTGTGTCTGTCGTGTTTCGGATTAAGACGTCCTATGAGCTCTGGGCGAGGATCTGTTTTGCAGTTCTATCGGCATCCAAAGGCTCGGGTTTACATTGGTGATTGTCGATTTTTTTTTTTTGAAAGCCGGCAGATAGAGACGCGATTCGATGGCGCGGCGAGACAGCGTGCGTCCACATGTGGCCTGGAAACGTCTATCACGCAGCTCCCGTGGCTGTTTTTCTTTTTTTAAAAACTTCTTATTATTGTTCTGTCAACTTTTCTTCTACAGCAGCTCTTCTTCTCTGTGTCTTTAAAAGGCTTGTTTTGAGTATTCATGTGCTGTGTTGAGGTTTATAAATCCATATAGAGAGGAGAAACATATAGAGAAGTTACTCTTTCATTTGAGGATGAGAGGGTGACTTAACTATTTTATACAACATATGAGTTTTATTCTAGAGTAAATTGTATCTTGCTGTCTATATTATGTCTACTTTTATGTGTCGAAGATGGAAATGTAGTCATAAAGTGCTCAGAATTGCCTTGTATTGCAATATAATGGTGCAGGAATAGCACTGCAAGTGTCACTTGATTTGTTTTACTGTCTCCTGTCGCGTCAAATCAAATACATTTGTGTGGCCGAGCATCTTGAACGATGCAGCTTTACAGGCTCACATCTTCAGTGGTTTCCAGCCCAGCCAAAGCTCTCAGAGAAGACGAGGAAAAACCCGCTCAAAAGGTCCAGGTCCTGCTCAGAAAGTACATCACCAGTATAAGGAGGTTGTACTGGGAAGCTCCCTGGTGTGAACGCGAAGCTGGATGCTGTGAAAAACAAGCGGCGGGCTCGCAGGTGCTGCTGCAGCCACAGAGGTTTGTTATGAATGATTCACGGGACCCTGAAGTGAAACTATCTGGATCAGATACAGGAACATGTTGTTCCGTCTGAAGCACCTTCACACAGACTCGCATCAGGACACTGAAGTGTGTGTGTGTGGTGTGTGTGTGTCCACCTGACATTGACTGACGAGTTCATAACAAGCAAGACTTCTTAATTAAAGACTCGTCATTTACACACAGACACATACACATATGTACATATTAGTAATACGCAGTGACTGAAAGGAACTGATTACATTTACTCACTTTTTTGAGGTACAGTATTTGTACTTTAGTATTATAAATAAATACATGTTATTTGATAACTTTAGGTGTTAGTTACCTTTCTGATAATTGGAAATAAGCTGATTATTGGATCTGATGATGGGTCTGGCTGGTTACTGATTGACCCATACTATACAGTACATACATACTGTACACGTAAATATATGTCTAATTTACTTTACTTGTACTTAAGTAGAGTTACTATCAGATACTTTAAGATTTAAACACTGGCAAAATAATAAAATAGGATTTTATTCCTCATCAAAATGACCAATCTGAGTGTTTATGATCAGATGCCCATATCTGCAGAATTCTATCTCTTTCAAAAGCCTCCTCCTTAGAAAAGATATTCATATGTTAATCCAACACTGGCAGAGAACTGTTATGAGATTTTTGAGGGCAATAACCCAACAAAAGAAGCCCAGTTTTATTGTTGAGGCTGGAGAGCTAGTTACGTACACGTAGCCCTCCAAATCCCACCCCACAGTCCCATCTGTATTCACACCGCCGAGCCAGATCATTGAGCTCTGCGCTGTTAAATAAGGAAGGAATGGATGAGGTGACTCTCTCACACACACACATGCGCCTGCAGGCCATCCTGAAGCTGCTATAATCCTTCCCTAATAAGGTGGTAAAGACAGGGGGGATTGGCAGCATCGATCAGGCCTTCAGGGAAAACCCTCTCTGTTTCCTCATAGAGAGCTAATCAATACTGAGCCTATAAGTCACACACACAGCTATAGACATGTGAACCCGTACAGTAAATCCCCGCGCTGGATTTGACCCGTGGGAACTCTAAATCCCAAAAGCCCTTGCTGCACGGGTCACGGGAGGGTTGACCTATAGGAGATCGAAGACAGGGGCATGTGACTGCTGACACCAGAGACAATGGATGGGAGGTCGACTTCTGTTTTGCTCTGCTCCCGGGTGTCTCATCCGTCAATGTGTGTGTGTGTGTGTGTGTGTGTGTGTGTGTGTGTGTGTGTGTGGGAGGTAACAACAGAGTGTGTGTGTGCAGGCCTGAAGTGTCACGGCGCATCAATAAAGAAAGTGTTAAAGGGAGCAAAGGAAAGACAGAGCGAGAGAAGAGAAAGTGATCAATGGACAAAGAGGAGGAAAAAGAACAGAGCACTCAAACTATGAAGGTACAGATGAACTGAAAAGAGCAGACAAAGGACGAGGTGACTTCATAACTGATGAACATGATGACCAAAGCAACAGCTTCAGAAGATGATGATGAGCAGAAATAATCCTTTCGGTTTTGGTGTGAACTGAACAACAAATCAGCATCAAGTCAGCTTCAACGTTGAAGAAGTAAGAAGGTGTTAATTCGACGACAAAACCGAAACAGCTGAATCACGTCGCCAAGTCCCGAATCAGCACCAAAAGTCGTTTTCATGCATCGCACGGTCAAAACTCAATTTGGCCTTTTCATAAAAGTTTCATGAAAACAGCTGAAGTTCAGTGGTTCTTCCCTTCCTTTAATGAAGACGACCCCGCGGGGACGACGCGTTGCTCAGCGTAGCGTGCGAGGATACGAGGTGTGTGTGCGACGAGTATAATTACGCGATCTTTCCACGCGTCTCTGGAGTCCAGAGATAATTACCAGTGGATAATGGCGTGTGTGTGTGTGTATGGAGGGAAATGGTAAACGTCAGCGCGGCTGGAGGAGGAGGGGAGGGGTGTGTGTGGGTGAGTGTGTGTCCACGTATACACACAAGGTGTCCGGCCAGGTGTGTTCAACCTGACACACACTGGTTTGTACAGCATGTGTAATTGTGTTTGAGTACTGCACATTACAAGTGTGTGTGTGTGTGTGTGTGTGTGTGTGTGTGTTTACTAAGTGATAGATGACTCTCAGGCAGCGTAAAGTGAACGTGAAAAATGGCAATAAAGTTTAATATTGTTCCCCGCAACACAGATTTATGACACAGTGAATTAAACATCCGTTTCTCATCGGGACATTGATTTACACACACACACACACATAAGCACGCACACACTTCAGCGCACACATACTTTAACACTGCCTCGAGTGTATGGACACAAAAAAAAGTGGTCCGCACCTCAGCAGACGCACACACACACACAGGCACAGATGCACAAATGACACACACACGCGCGAATTAATGCACACATGATACAAAAAGGCGCTTTAGCCACACACACACACACACACACACACACACACACACACACACACACACACACACACACACAGAGCTATTTGGTTTCCATATATCACTGGGTTTACGATTGCTCTCCACTATTCCCTGATCTCCTCCCTGTAGCACTGAACCTGTGGGTAATTGGCTTTTTAATGACTTCTGTATTTCCACACATTTCCCATCTTGGTTATTTGCCTTCTCAAGCCTCATTTGAGAAGTCACACTGAGTCAGAGAGAGTGTGTGTGTGTGTGTGTGTGAGTGAGAGAGAGAGTGTGTGTGTGTGAGAGAGAGTGAGAGAGAATGAGAGAGGAAAGGGGTGGACAGGTACGGAAGTAGAAGAAACAAGAGAGGAAATAAAAGACGAAAAGAAATTTATAAAAAACACACACACACACACACACGCACATACACACACACGCTGCCCGGACTAGGTTTCAATCCACCTATTGTCATGCAAATTAGACGAACACAAACGCACTTGTTCTGAGTGGAAAAGTGTTTTGAAGACGTGCAACAGAACAGCAAAGTAAACACATTTGCAGAACGAACGGCGACGTCGGCTCGGGATGATCAGACTGATGAACGAGGCAATTTCGCCGCAAAACAAATTCAAAGAAACGCCGTCCGGATCACGTCCGTCCACTTTGACCTTCACAAAATGTCACGACTGCTGTTCGTCTCGTATGCACGGCTCCATTATGTCCATTACCCCGGTGCATTTGGAAGCTATAAAGTGCTTTTTGTGGTAATGTCTTTGTGGTTACTGTAAGAAAATCTGGCCCGTCTCTGCCTGCACTTTGTCATTTTTTAAAAAACATTTCATATAGCGGATATATTTTTTGACATGGAAGATGATTTTTTTTAATCCAAGAAGACATTTGTTATTTAAGAAAATGTTTGTTGCAACAAGATTCTTTTTTTTGACGTCCAAGAAGACATTTCTTAACTTCCTAGAGGACACGAGACACTTGTTGACATCTGAGAAAACTTTTGTTTACATCCAGGAAGATGCTTGTTGATATCTAAGAAGACATTGTTGACATTGTAGAAGACATTGACGTTTCCGAAGATGTTTGTTGACCTCTAAGACAACATTGCTGAATTCTGAGAAGATGTTTGTTGACATCCAAGAAAAGAGTTGTTGAATTCTAAGAAGACATTTGTTGACATCCAAGAAGATGTTTGTTGACATCCAAGAAGACGTTTGTTGACATCAAAGAAGACGCTTGTTGACATCCAAGAAGACGTTTGTTGACATCTAAGAAGACATTTGTTGACATCCAAGAAGAGGTTTGTTGACATCTAAGAAGATATTTGTTGACATCAAAGAAGACGCTTGTTGACATCCAAGAAGACGTTTGTTGACATCCAAGAAGATGTTTGTTGACATCCAAGAAGACGTTTGTTGACATCCAAGAAGACGTTTGTTGACATCTAAGAAGATATTTGTTGACATCAAAGAAGACGCTTGTTGACATCCAAGAAGACGTTTGTTGACATCAAAGAAGACGTTTGTTGACATCAAAGAAGACGCTTGTTGACATCCAAGAAGACGTTTGTTGACATCCAAGAAGATGTTTGTTGACATCCAAGAAGACGTTTGTTGACATCCAAGAAGACGTTTGTTGACATCCAAAAAGACATTTGTTGACATACAAGATGATGTTTGTTGACATCCAAGAAGGGATTTGTTGACATTTTAGAGGACATTTGTTGACATCCAAGAAGATATTTGTTGACATCCAAGAAGACGTTTGTTGACATCCAAGAAGATGTTTGTTGACATCCAAGAAGACATTTGTTGACATTTTAGAGGACATTTGTTGACATCCAAGAAGACATTTGTTGACATCCAAGAAGACGTTTGTTGACATCCAAGAAGATGTTTGTTGACATCCAAGAAGACATTTGTTGACATCCAAGAAGATGTTTGTTGACATCCAAGAAGATGTTTGTTGACATCCAAGAAGACGTTTGTTGACATCCAAGAAGACGTTTGTTGACATCCAAGAAGATGTTTGTTGACATCCAAGAAGATGTTTGTTGACATCCAAGAAGACATTTGTTGACATCCAAGAAGATGTTTGTTGAATTCTGAGAAGACATTTGTTGACATCCAAGAAGACATTTATTGACATTTTTGAGGACATCTGTTGACATCCAAGAAGACGTTTGTTGACATCCAAGAAGACATTTGTTGACATCCAAGAAGACGTTTGTTGACATCCAAGAAGACATTTGTTGACATTTCAGAGGACATTTGTTGACATCCAAGAAGATGTTTGTTGACATCCAAGAAGACATTTGTTGACATCCAAGAAGACGTTTGTTGACATTTTAGAGGACATTTGTTGACATCCAAGAAGACGTTTGTTGACATCCAAGAAGACATTTGTTGACATCCAAGAAGACGTTTGTTGACATCCAAGAAGATGTTTGTTGACATCCAAGAAGATGTTTGTTGACATCCAAGAAGACATTTGTTGACATCCAAGAAGACATTTGTTGACATTTTAGAGGACGTTTGTTGACATCCAAGAAGACATTTGTTGACATCCAAGAAGAGATTTGTTGACATTTTAGAGGACATTTGTTGACATCCAAGAAGACATTTGTTGACATTTTAGAGGACATTTGTTGACATCCAAGAAGACATTTGTTGACATTTTAGAGGACATTTGTTGACATCCAAGAAGACGTTTGTTGACATCCAAGAAGACATTTGTTGACATCCAAGAAGACGTTTGTTGACATCCAAGAAGACATTTGTTGACATCCAAGAAGACATTTGTTGACATTTTAGAGGACGTTTGTTGACATCCAAGAAGACATTTGTTGACATCCAAGAAGACGTTTGTTGACATCCAAGAAGACATTTGTTGACATTCTAGAGGACATTTGTTGACATCCAAGAAGACATTTGTTGACATCCAAGAAGACGTTTGTTGACATCCAAGAAGACGTTTGTTGACATCCAAGAAGACATTTGTTGACATCCAAGAAGAAAGTTGTTGAATTCTGAGAGGACATTTGTTGACATCCAAGAAGACATTTGTTGACATCGAAGGAGACATGTGTTGACATCCAAGAAGACATTTGTTGACACCCAAGAAGATGTTTGTTGACATCCAAGAGGACGTTTGTTGACATCCAAGAAGACGTTTGTTGACATCCAAGAAGATGTTTGTTGACATCCAAGAAGACATTTGTTGACATCCAAGAAGACGTTTGTTGACATCCAAGAAGACGTTTGTTGACATCCAAGAAGACGTTTGTTGACATCCAAGAAGACATTTGTTGACATCCAAAAAGATGTTTGTTGACATCCAAGAAGACATTTGTTGACATTTCAGAGGACATTTGTTAACATCCAAGAAGACATTTGTTGACATTTCAGAGGACATTTGTTGACATCCAGGAAGACATCTGTTGACATCCAAGAAGATGTTTGTTGTCTTCATTTGCTGTCTGCGTTATGTCTCTGTTACATTTGCATGTCTTTACGTGACGTACAGTAAAAATGTACGTACAGCAGAAGGCTCCGTGAATGTGTGTTTGTGCGTGCACACGACCGCATGTGCAACTCTGCCTTTTCAGCCGCGGTGCACGTTGTTTTTTTATACGTCTGTGAGCAGCATACCAAAGAGGCGTGCTTGAAAATTCTGTTTCAGACAACTGGAAGGAGGGAGAGACGGCCGACGACAGACAGGAATACTGTGCGAGAGAGAAAAGAGAGAACCCGACGCAGACAGCAGAGCAGCGGGCCTTTGAAGCTACTTCGCTGCAGGTGTGTCAGCCACTCAGGAGTCCACCGACAGACCGGCTGACTTTCAAGATACAAAAAACAACGACTTCCATTCACTCCTGGCCCGGTCAATTACATATAAACACTAGAAAGGCTGGGCTGATGTATCTGAGTATGATTAGTCATTATGAGTAATGACTAACGATTGCAATTCAAGGGTTTTAACATCTGAACTGTTAAGAACTGCAAGTCAGTCTGCCTCTGGGTTATTAGCATCTTTCTGCCTTCTAGCCCCACAGGCTAATTACCCACAAGCGTGCTAGCAGGCACATTAAATATTGATATTAAATAGTTTAATGTCATTATTAGTTAATAACAATTCCAGCAGGCTCTCGGATTTTACGGAACGGCTCGCATATTGTGTTCATTTTTTGAATTTGAAGGAAATTAAAGCAGGAATCGATTTCATCTTTCATGTTAATTAAAACAAGAAAACAGGGGAAAAAATCTGGAACCCAGAGGCAATGTTTCGGACTGTGAATTACTAATTTCTTTCACATGATATTGACAAAATCCTAATTTTTAAAGACCTTTTTCTCATATGGTGTATTGCTGCAGCATCACTTTACACACTGTGTCTTCTTGACTGCTCCATTTCGCTGCAGAGTGAGACATCTCGCTTAAACGTTGGAACTCAGTCCTGAACCGTGGTCAGCGGCTTGATAAAATGCCACTTTTCTGGCTCTGCTCATCCTGATGTGCCCTATAAATAAGATTTTGTGTGCTGTGGCGCTGCATTCATCACCCTCTGCCATGTATCATCACACGTGTAGAAACATTTCTGAGGGCTTTAATATGTGCTGCATTCATGAACCGCCGCATTTCACGTAGTTGAGTCATCTGAAAGCATCTGCTTACAGAGTAGAAGCTTGTTATTGACGGAACAATGTGTGGTTCTGAAATATTGACTGGGAATTTCATGCACCAACTGTTTCTCTCAACAGAGCGGGTGCAAGAATTGAGCTGTTATTCTCGCATTTATCGTTGGCAAATTTGTCTCCATACCTATTTTCCACGGCGCGTTTAGAAGAAAAAAAAATGCTATCATTAACTCAGGCTCATAAGAAGAAGTTTCTTTCTTTGAAATACAGCGTTGTCAGCCTGAATGCAGAGAGAAAAGTATAGTCTACAACTGAAAATGGCCCCTCTCGCTTTCTTGAGACAGAACCCTCTTTCTTCGTTCAGTTATCCGGCTGCAAAGTGAAGTGACTGATTTTTTTTCTCACAGACTTTATAGCTGAAGAAAGATTATACAGAGGGAAAAAAACAGAAAATACTGCTAGCCTACATCTAACTCAACAGCTTTTCAAAAACACAAACCATCAACTTCAGATTAACACGCCTGCAAACAGTTTGGCCCCGCTCTGTCGCAACTATGGCAAATTCCTCTGAACACTCCATCCAGTGAAGTGAATTCTACATGCAGCTGCGTTAAAAAAGACAGCAGAAAGATACAGGACCTGACGCAAAACTAGCTCTTAGCAGTGCAATGATCCTGCTGGGTTCAGGCACAGAAAATCACTTAGTTAGAGGTAGATAAAGATCTTGTTTTGACTCCAAATATCTTCTTTGATTGGCACAAAATGTCCATAATTCTCCTTTAAAATATCCAGTGGTGTGACGCTTACAAATGTTGGAACGCAGTCTTGAACTGTGGTCACTGGCTTGGCAGCCTTCACACAAAGTAACTCCACCGTCTCCTGATATGAAAGTCAGTTCATAAACATGTAATGTGACTATAATATGTGTCAAAATGTGAACATATCTTTAGCGTACTGTTTCCTATATCATGCCAACAGCCTGTTTTCCTTTATTTTGAAACAGTGAGAGGTTCTGAGGAGCTATGGTGACATTATTTGGCAACACTGACTGATATAACATGGCAACCACCTTAGTTAAATCACATTACAATCTATTTTAAAGACGTAAAGAAGTAAAATAATAGTAGCATCCTATAATATCCATCAAGTTCTACTTTTTAAAAGACATATTTCCAATGAATTTTCCATCTCTCCATTAAGAGCAATGGACAGTATAACAATAAAAATATGAATACAGTTGCAGAACCTTTCAAGTGGGAGATTGTGCCGCCTGATAAAAGCTGATCCAGGTAGTTTTTCAAGTAGTACCAACTTCTCCGACTACTTTTTCACTTCCACAGTGGACTCGGGCTCGTTGCCTTCAAGTTCCGGTCGGCTGAAATTGTTACGGGACGTTTCAGCCGCCGAACGGAATTACCTTCGCAGAGAGAAAGTGGTTTTCTCTCCGTGTACTCTGCATGGGACGTGTACACCCAGAACTTATTTTCTCTCCATTTGCCTAAAGGAGAAAAATCACTCCGAGAATATTACGGCCGTTCTTGCAACAGGGTGCCGGCGCCGCTTTGTAAAAAGACACACACGGGCGGGCGGGCGCACACAAACACACCATCAGCGGCGTCGTCAAAAGCCACATTTCGACGTGCACGCGCGCAGTAATATGGAGCCCATGCACAGCTGGGTGTAGAGTATATAATCTAACCACTAACTGCAAATGAAGAAAGAAACACATCAGGAGGCTCAGATTAGATGGAGCTGGCAGAGATGGAAAATGAAACAGAGGCTGTCGATGATGCCTCCTCCATCTCTTCCCCCCCCCCTCGTGGTTATCACCCCCTTCTCTTCCAGGTTGTCTGTCATTTTCAGACATTATTGCCTTTCTCTCAGCGTTTGTCCCTTTCAGTCTGCCTCTCTCTCTCTCTCACACACACACACAGACACACACACTCACATATAAACAGAGAGAGTTATCACTGGCCTACAGGGACCCATTACTTCTGTGATCCAAGGCTTTTATATGGTGGCTTGGTCTTAAAAATGGGCATTTATTGCTCCCCCTGATAAATCGCGCGAGTGTGTTGTGTGTGTGTTATTCGTTCAATCTGCTGTTTGCTCGGTCCTGTTTGGAAAAGAAGCTGCACAGACAGACTCCACATGCACATGTGCGTTCCTGTGTGTGTGTGTGTGTGTGTGTGTGTGTGTTTATGGGAGAGAGCGAGAGTGGGTCTAAAAATAAGAAAATGAGAAAACACACAAATACACAGCAGATGCACTGATATTAATGTTATTAATGGTTTGTTTGCACTCAGATGGGCGGCGATAGATAAATACTGTATACAGCAAATTATAAACAGGAAATGATACTCCATGATTTCCCTGTTTATGAGGAGGGTCGTCTGTCTGTTAAAGTGTGACGCCACTGACGGCAATGAACAGCTAGCTTGGATGTTAATGGCTGCACAGCATTTTACCACTGACTGTATAAAACAGAGCTCTCGTGCCTTAAACCTGCATTTCTAACGGCCAGCAGGGGGCGACTCCACTGGATTCAAAAGGAAGTCTGGTTTTATATAAGCTTATGAAAAAAATGACCCCAGGCTTCATTTGATTTATCGGTTTACTAATGAGTTTATGGTCCCAGTTGATAGTGTCATGATTTTTTTCGAGACAGCTTGACGATGGGGCGCCGTTTCGCTCACTTGGTAGAGCAGGCGTCCCATGTACAGAGGCTAAGTCCTCGCTGCAGCGGACCCGGGTTCGACTCCGGTCTGGGACCCTTTGCTGCATGTCACTCCCCCTCTCTCTCCTCCCATTTCCTGTCATATCTTCAGCTTGTCCTATCAATAAAGCCATATAAAGGCCAAAAAAATACTTTAAAAAAAAAAGACAGCATGATGATAAACCTGACGATAAAGCAGGGTATGCTCAGTTCACCCTGTGAGGCTACCTTGTTAATGACAAGCTGCTACTACAGCGTGTCCTCGTGTCGCCCACAATATTCTCCCCAGCTCACCTTTGGCTCCAAAAAGAAAAACAAGATGTCAACAGCTGCAATGCCAAACTCCGTAGGAACCGATGGGAGAGGAAATGTTGGTGACGTACGTTTCTGTGAACCACAGATATGTTGAAACTTTACATTTCTTTAAGGTCCAATTTTCTATTCATGTTGTGACAGCGCCGTGCTTATATTCTAGTTAGGCTTTTGGCACAGAAATCACTTGGTTAGAGTTTGGAAAAGATCATGTTTTGGCTTTATATACCTGTTCTGGTAGCCACAAACATGGCTGGAATTAGTCACCAGACAATTTATCATAAAGTGTTTAAATGGCTTCAGCTCGTCCAAACTGCAAACAAGAACAACTAGTTTTCAGGCCTCACAAAGAGCCTGTCTGATTTTCTCTATAAGCACCAATCAAATCTTATTTTCTGTACAGGGAGACACTAACGATATATATCCAGTTGGATTCCTCTGAGAAGGAAACGAGACATGAACGGCAAACTATAGGAACTTGTAGTGAAACACAAGTTCAGTCTCATAGCGCCCTGTCCAATCCGCTGCTGTCAGCCATAACTGAAACTGTCCAAAACCAGATTGCACAAGTGAGCTGATGTCAGGTGAGACGGGTGTCAAACAAAAGCATTTATTTTTTGCTGTATTTGGAAAAAAACAGAATTGGGGTTTGACACATACTGAGATTACAGATGGACAGTTGAGCGGTTTGAGAAGTTTCTACTGTAAAGTCTTTGCTGTGAGACTGTTTGCTTGGCTTCCAACTATGTGAAGGTTTCATCTATTTTGTTAATTCACGCAAAAAAATGCATCCATGACGTAAAAATGCAATTCTTTCCTGCCTTGTTAATGTTTTGTGCCTGATATATTGAACTCGAACAGCTAAAGCAAACAAATGAAGTTGTAAAACATTTGGTTAAAAGATTGATTTTTACACCTCTTGAGAATTTATCACAAATTCTGATTTGCTTCGCTGGAAGACATCTTATCAAATCCACTGATACTCCTAACTATTGTGAACAAAAACTCCTGTGTTTCCCTGACGTACCTGTGCTTCCTATACGTAGCAATTATCTGTTCAGCCGACCGTCCATCCTCCCCCTCGTCCCTCGTCCCTTCCTCCTTCGCTCACTCGTCTTCCCGTCCCTTTCCTTCCCTTCATCCCGCTTCTCTTATCTCCTCCTGAGTCTGTCACTGACAGCTCTATCTGCTCTATTCGGAGGTACAAAGGGATTCTACCACTCAGGTAATCCATCTATCTTCATCTCGCACTCTCTCAGCGGAGGTATAACTCTGCTATAATGGCTTCGCCGTGAAAGAGACTGACAGCTCCATACAGCTCTCAGAGCGATCTTTCAAACGGCAGCCACGGCTCAAAATCACCCCTCGCTCATCCTTAAAGGAAAGTGCTGTTTAAAATTTAAGGATGACTTTTTTTTTTTTTTTTTACTTGCTGTTATTTAGTTGAGAAAAGTCTGCCAAAGAATGCTGTATGCAGATAAATCCTTTATCCTCTTTGCTTTTGGAGATGACATTTTTCTCACCAATTACATGGCAACTCGACTTCTGACTACACTTGTAGTCGGGAGTCTTTTTTAAAAAGGGACCCGTGTTTTATCCAAATATCTAAACCAAAGAAGAAGCTGGATGTAAATGCAGCTGAAATGTTTGGACCTCCCCTCAAAGACCAGTGACCACCAGTCAGAAGTGATTTGTTTTTAAGTTACGTTACAAGTTAATATACGTAAATGATGCAACTTACGCTACGTGAGTGATGTTCTCAAGTAACTTAAGTTACGTAACGTGAGTTACATCACTTACATAACTTCTTTATTTCCTCTTTACTTTATTTTAACCCAAGTATGATCATTCCTTCACCTAACCAAGTCATTTTGGTGCCTAAACCCAACCAAACCGCAATCATTCGACCACGTGAGTAGTCATAATATGTGAAATATTTGTCAGCAAGCTTTATTTTGAAAGTCTGACCTGACATTTCATTGGACCGTGGAGCCCTTCCCGCCAAAACTCAGGCTAGAGGGGTTGGTAGAGAGCCATAGTTTAAAGCTTAAAGCCACTGACCCAACTGCCACATCTGACGAGCTGGTAGTGAGAAGGTGTTGAAATAAAACACTGTATTTGTCGGCCACTTAGTGGTTTGGCTGGAGTGGCTGGAATTAAACGCTTCAGGCGTTTAACAGACCGCATCTGTTGCCTCTCTTAAGCGATGAACCATGGTGCCAACATCCAACCCAGTTGGTGTTACTGGGTCAGCACTGCTTTTGCACCATTTTCAAAACTCTGAGGACTAATTCCATCTTCATCATCTGCTGAGATGGTTTGAAGCGATGACTTTTTTAAGGTGACTCAATAAAATACCACCTATAGAGCTGCAGAATCCTCCGCTGTGGTGAAGAAATGTACGTCTCTGTTCCCCCAGTGCTGATAATCACACCCACGTTTCTTATCCAATATGCATATCATCATCACTTTAACATAATATCATCATCCCATATGCCTTCAGATACATTTCAGACTTAATCCCCTTAAATAATAACGTTAAATAAAATTCCTCCAGCTTGTTTTCTTTTCACCATAATCCTTTACACAAAGAAGCACCAGATGCAGACTCCAGACAAAGCTCGCATTGTTATTTTTACGATTATCGTAATGAAACTTCGGCTGCGGCTTCATCGATAAAGCATTTAAACATTCAACTCGTCATTAATCGGGCCACATGGCACGCAGACGGGTCCGAGGATTAAACATGCTGTGTGTTTGTCCACTGCACAAAACATAATTATCTACATAATGTATGACTTTAATCTAACAGACTCGATTTGTTTGTTACAGCTAACTGGTGGTGGCATGAAGCTTTCTATCAGCCCAAACAAACTCAGTCCTGCAGTCAAACGCGTGCCACCCCTCCATATTCTTTACGCTCCTACTCGACGCTAACCAGTTTCACGCTGTTAACGCTGCAAAAAATGCAGGTATTTACGCAGCGGCTGTCCGTCACCTCCGTCAGCGTGCTATTATCGCCTCGCGCCGTTTGTCATTTCTCTCCGACCCAGCCTCGCCGCTTCACGACCGCCCACAAATCACAAATGCAATCAAGTCTTCCCCGACGAGGGCCCTCGAATCACCAGCGGCGACCGGAAAAGCGGACTGGATATTTAACCTCTGTGCCCATCAGCAGCCACTTGACACACTCACACACACACACACACACACGCGATTAACGCTGTCTGGCTGTGACATGCTATAATTCTGAAGTCTATTACTGATGGCAGTTTTTAGTTTTAGTATGTATGTGTGTGTGTGTGTGTGTGTGTGTGTGTGTACTGTATGTTTCAGTTTGTCACAAAGTGTATGGATGTGGGTGTGTGTGTTTGTTAAATATGTGTCACAGCTGATTGGTGAGGCACTCTCTGATTAGTGCTGATTTGTTTTCAGCCTCTCGAAGATAAAATAAAGAGGAAGCACTGACGTGTGCGCACACACACACACACACACACCGCCACATTCAGATGAAAACACACACAGATACAGGAAAAACGTCAAAATACAACTTGAGACGTTCAGCGCAGTTCAAACATATTTTACTGTCAGGCTGTCAAATCTGGAAAAATAACATCGATGGAAACTGAGAGGCAAATTTAGGACAAAGACGCCTCAGGAGGAATGGATGTCTGGGAGAAGGAAGGTGCGGAGAGAGAGAGAGAGAGAGAGAGGGAGAGGGAAGAGGTACGAAATGAAAGAATGAAAGTCATGAAAGGAAAGAGCGGAGACAGGCAGAAACTGTAGGGCTTTCTTCAGCGCGGTTTGGGCCCTCGGATTGTCAGTCAGCGCGAAAACATCAACGCCGCAAATGACAGGGTACACCCACAAACACACACTCGCACAGCCCCGGCATCTTCAACTGAGCCGTGGCTAGCTTTCTTTTAAAATCACTTAAACCTCGAGGAATAGAAGAAAAAAACAACTGTATGTTTTTTTTTTTTATTCGGCTGTCAAGCTTTTGCTAGCCCGCAGAAGGCTGAGAGGAGAGTGGGGGGATTTGTGCAAAAAAACTGTGAAGGAGGAAAAAGTAAAATGTATGAAATAAAAGACTCAATAAAGACAGCCGCTCGGAGGAAAAAAACTCAGGGAGGGAGAAGAAGAAGGGGGTGATGTCGAAAGAACTGAATCTATAGGTGGAGGCAGAGCTGAAGGAATGGATCAGCTGACCATGGCGGCCCTGATGTGGATGCAGATAAACTCAGTTTTCCTTTAAAGGGATAGTTCGGGTCTTTTGATGTGGGGTCCTAACGTAGCTCCGGCAGGAAGCAACCTGCCCTGCTGTTTAACTCTAACAACATTCATATTATCTGCCATGATGTGCAGCTTGCTAATGCTAGCAGCTGGAGCTGCTGCGCCAGGCTACTGTGAAGTGTGACCGCCTGTGAGTGTGAGTGATCGTGACAAAGTCGCTGGGGATCGGTAAAGTCTCCGGATCAGTTCAGAACAACGGAATGAAAAACTTGGAAAATGCTCCGGTGGATGTTTATTCTTCAAGATCGCTGATTCGCTCATTTAGCTGTCAATCAAAAAAGGATTCCGCCTCAGACAGCTCATCCAATCATCATGCAGAAGCCGAGCGTCCGGGCCAGCCCACTGCCCCATAGACCCCCAGAGACGCTGAGCGTCCGATGGGCGGGACAAAGCCCAGCATTTATCCAATGACGTATTTTAGCCACCTGAAATAACTCCCACCTAAAAATAAATATCTGTTCATGCGTGTGCTATGTTTTGAAAATTTTTGGGCACTTTACGTCACTGTCAGGCAGCCCTTTGCTTTGCCACTACATCCCGCTTGTGCGTAGGACTATGGATGTCGGAGCTTACCTTGACTTTTTGCTTTTTCATCCTTCTCAAAGTGCTTTTTTTTTGGCCTTTATTGATAGGACAAGCTGAAGATATGACAGGAAATGGGAGGAGAGAGAGGGGGATTGACATGCAGCAAAGGGTCCCAGGCCGGGAGTCGAACCCGGGTCCGCTGCAGAGAGGACTCAGGCCACGTTTATACATAGCAGGGTATTTAGAGAAACGAATATTCCCCCCCTCCGTATTCAAAAATAACATTGTGCACACAACATCGTTTTCAAAAAAGTTGTCATTTACATCAACGCGCATAAATACGCCGTCGAACGCCATTCTAACTCTGCCAAACCTCTGGGCGGCAGTGTAGGGAGAAGGATAAAGCCCTGCAAGCAAATCAGAATCCTCAGAATCAACAACAACGAATAACACGAGCGACTTCCTGTTCCTTTCAAAACAATGCGCTCACATGACGTTAAGCATTTTCTGGCGCATAAGAACCTAAAACCCCGTTTCTCCCAGTTGACACGACAACACATAACCGGAGTTTTCCAAATTCTCCACTTTGCCCGGAGTTTTTAGAAATAATCGTTTTCTGTTATAAAAACGGGGTTTTCGTGTAAATGAGAGGCCAAACCGCCTGGAAATATCTGCGTTTTCCCTTCGTGTAAACGGGGCACTAGCCTCTGTATATGGGACGCCCGCTCTACCAAGTGAGCTAAACGGCGCCCCCTCAAAGTGCTTTTAACCGCTGCCATCCTGACTCTGGAACACCTCGTGGGCCAGGTGAATCTGTAGTAGCGGTGCAGTACAGTGTGGAATAGTTTGACATGTTCTCTGTGCTAAAGTTAGCACATAATATGCAATCAGCAAGTGCATATTTGCAGGTATTTATAGGCCCCTCGCACACCCGGGGTCCGACCACACAGGTGTTCTCATATGTGCCTGATTGGACCTCTTCTCACGACTGTGTGGGCGTCGCCACACCGAGCTTCTCCCCTCGCTCTCCAGCTGGCGGAACAACTCAGATCCTTGTTCGCCGCTATTTTGTCTGATGAGTTTTTTCGGTGACACGTAATTGTCAGGAAAACAACTGCCAGCGTCGACTTGAGCGGAGGTTTAATCTGCCAGAACACCTGTGCCAGCGCTCAGACCGCTAACAGCCTCCGTATGCTGCGATCTCGTAGGTCTCGGTGATCTTGGTGGTCGTGTGCGTCCACACGTATGATATTACAGCGCGAAGCTAACAGCATCATTTTATATAACTCACACTGTGAGTGGTGTCAGGTGTCATAGCATCATTTCACACTCCTGAGCAGTAAACCTGTCAGCGAGGACCTTCTAATCTTTATGTTATTTTTAATCCGGTGTTTTTCTTCTCATGTAATTACGCTCCACATTATCTCGAACACTCTATTCATATTCTCGACTTATCTGTTTCCCCGCCGCAGCTGCCGCAGCAGCCCAATTTCCCTTCAGGGATCATTAAATCTGCATCTACTCGATCTACTTCACGGAGGGAGATTGTCTGTCGCCGCTCAAACCGCAAATTAACATGTTTTCTGTCACTTCGAAAAACCCGACAGACACGCAGCTGCCACTCCGGCGCAGCGCGAGGTCTTACTGACTCTGAACGCCACATCCTTCCCGGAACAAATACAATATCTGCCGAATAAATATATGATGCAGAACCAGAGGGAAGACAACAGGAGGGAGTCCACACATATAGAAAGTAAGAAATGAAAGAGCAGACATCTGAGGAGCTTTTTTTCTAAGAGATGACCAGAGGAGAAATGAGAGCAAAAGGTATCTATTTCTTCTCTGACTGCTCCTCCGTGAGAGAATTAAGGCTCCGGTCATTCCCCCACCTGAGCCCTCCTACCTCTCCGACGCTCTTTCGCTTATATTTTGTATCTGTGGCAAAGTGTCCATCCAAGTATAACGCAAATCTCAGCCGAAATTCCGAGAAAATTGAAAAAGTAAATTAAAGTTTGTTTCCATCCAAGTGTAGAAGAAGACGGCACAGTGAGGTGATGTAATGCCAGTCGAACCTCAAACGGTGGAAACATGAAAACAATGTAGAAAACATGGGAACATGTGACAAATTGTTTGATGCATTAACGTTAAGAAGGTGACATCAGATCTGTGTGAGGAGACTTTCTCAAACCCGACGCTACTTTTAGTCTCTTCCACCGACCAGAAGCAAGGACTTATTGCAAAAGGTGTTATCATCTCCTATTACTTGCTTGACAAAGTTTTCAATCTTTTCTACTTTGATATATATGTGTTAAAACTATAGAAAGTCCCCCAACTCTCTGACAGATTTTATCTCAACTATCTTGACACTAGAAGGCTTGTTGGATGGGTGGGGGTCTGCGAAAGTGCCCTCTTTGTTACCCATAAAACACGATAAAGTGTCCTCGAAGGTGCAAAACATCCTGAGTCCACCACCGTGTTGGCCTATAATTCGCCTATTTCCTGCTCTATGTTTCAAGTTGAACATGAGATGTTGGCTTGTTAAGGTTGCTAAATAACCACAGTGTTGGCTAAAACTATAAACTCTGTTAGAAGCTAGCGGAGGACTGCAGTTTCTCGAAGAACTAGCTTACAGGCTACTTTGCAAGCTAAAAATAAGTGGTTTAATTTGTTTATTAAGGCTAATTCTGAAGCCACTACTCAGAATAATTAGGACCAATAAAAGGAGCTACGGCTACGAACAAGCAGCTACGCACATCCAACATGCATTTAGCCCATTAGCACATTGTTTAGCCTCACTGCAGCTCATCGCTATTAAAAATCATCGATAGCTGGTAGCAGGAACGAAGTCGAGATAAACCAAGCGCACGTTACCTGAGGGAAGCTCCAGAGACCTGAAGTCAACCAGCAGCTAGTGACGAAAACAAGCTAACGTCTTTCTGTAAATGATTATAACTTGATATGTGATAGTTTCCCCGTGAGTTTAGGAGTCTTTGTTGTAGATAACAAAGACCTTCACCAGCAGCACGACTTTTAAGAACACTTTTAAGTCATTAAGCATTTCCAAAAATGGCCGTACTGGATGGATGGGCTCGTAACAGGAAGCGGTGAGAGGCTTTAAGGAAAAACTCCTTTGTGTCAGTCTGTGAGTTTGTCTCTGTCCTCATCTCCTTTTCTTGTGGTTTTCTTTCACAGTTTCCGTCTCCCTCATCCGTCTTTACGGATGCTTGTCTATCTGCCTTTGTCACCGTCTTTTGTGTCTTTTCCACTTAGAAGGCTCCGTGTAGTCTTTCTTTGTATTTCACCGCGAATATAGGCTATTTCTGCCTCCCGTCATGAGTTATCTCACTTTCACTCCGTCTGAAGTCGGTCCGTTTTTTTTGTCTTAATGGCGGAAAAACTCCAACTTCCACTAATTATGTATTTAACCGAGTCTTTTACCTCATTTTCTCTCCATTCTTTCTTCACGAAAGAGCCGTCTCCATTAGGTTTCATTGTCTCGATCACATGTAGTTTTGGATTTTGCTTCCCCGTGTGCATGTGATACGCTGCCGATTCTTTTATTTGACTATGCATTAATTTACATATGCATTCACACAGATGTATGTAAGAAGTGGAGCCATGTGCACAAACATCTATTCAAACTTGCACCTTTTCTTTGATGAGGCTTTCACATGACGCTGATGTACACCGATTTTTCTTCAGTTTATTTATTGAATAAAAATTTTAAAATTCTGTCGATCATCCTCTTAGTCTCTCCTGCTCCGTGAATGTTTTGTCTCCCCTCTCTCTCCCCACGATTCCTCACCCACGACTCCCCCCCTTCTCTTTCTGATCATTCCTCACGTTGCAGATCGTGGCCTTGTTGACGGGCGCTGAAAACATCGGCTGGCTTTGATGTCTGATGTTTGCTGCTCGCGTGAGTTTGTCTCGCTCAGCCCGGGGTTTTGAAGGTAATAAGAGGTATGAGATATGAGTGTGTGTGTGTGTGTGTGTGTGTACATGTGTGTGTGTGTGTGTGTGTGTGTGTGTGTGTGTGTATGTGTGTGTGCATGCAGGGCCAAGCAGGGAGTATAAAGCCGAAAAGCCTCTCTTTTCTTTTGGCGATTTGCAGGTTTTGCAGAAGTTTGACAGTGAAATGAATTTACTGTGGTGGCATTTTTATTTTTTTTTTACTCCTAACTCATGTTTATTGTTATTTTGAGAAGACGCTAGCCGGAGCTCGGCTAAGAGGTGTGCATTTAAAAGGGTGTGTCAGTCAGGCTTAGCAACCGAATGTAACTGTATAAAGGGGCCAATAAACAGAAAAATGCATATATTTATGATAGGCAGCAAAAACCAGTTAACATATTCCGTTTTTTCCCGTTTCCATTTTCAATTTCTTTGTAGAATCTCACATATGTGACCTTTAATTTACACTAAAGGAAACATGTGTAGTCTCATCACGATTGTATAAAAACACCAGGAATGTGGCTGTGCGTCGTGTTTTATCCCTGACACTGGGTCAGATTGCATGTAGATGCACTCTCCACAATAGAAACTGTGAGATTCTTATGTCTTTAAACAGGTGATGTGAGATGGGAAAACACTCATGATTGTCCAATCTTGTCACACCAATAAATCGTCAAGGCCGAGGGGTTTGTACGATTCCCACGTCGAATGCAAAAAAATGATGAGAGAGGAAGTTAACAAAGCGCTCGTTCCAATCCGATCGCGCCCGGCCCTGAGATCCACAAACTGTCAGCGCTATGGACTGATATGACAACGATGTCTCGACGGAGGTAAAGAGAGAGCGATGGCGAGAGCGACGGTGCCAATCCAATCTTGTCAGATCTACAAGCTGTCGAGCGTGGGCCCCGCGCTCTGTGACAACCGTATCAACCGCATCAATATTATGGAGGTGAGGCGGGAAAGAGGATTATGTGATAACCGTGTCGATAATGGAGGCGAAGAGACAAAAGCAGGGGGGTTCGTTTTGCTCCGCGTGCATACACGCCGCACGATAAACCGCTGGTTGACATCTGCGACGTTAGAGAGCGTCGGCCTGGAATCATTTGGGACTTGATGAGAAGACTTCAGCATTTAAACTGAGCCTCGACTTCAAGGAACTCTTCTGAGATACTTTTTTATGTCAAATGGCCACTTTAAAAAGCCCTTTTCCTTTTAAACAGCTTCTTTTCCCAACAGATTTCAGTTTCAAAGGAACATTCAGACGAGATTGTCGGCGGTACTTAGGACGTTCTCTCTCCGTGCTCGCTGGCATTACAGGAATTCTCTACGACTTTCCTTCACAGTCGAGCATTCGAAAAAGTGTAATCTGATAAATGAGAGGCTTTTGTGTTTCCTCCATGGCTTAATAAATGGCTAGATCTCTGGCAACTGGTCAGTGAATATAACATTTTTGAAAAAAAAAACCCAATCATTCTGCACGAGTTTGATAAGATAAGTGTGTTATGTTTCATGAGCACCTGCTAAAAGCAACTCCTCTAAAGCTGCTGTAATCTAACAGTCTGGTGATGGAAGCCATATGAACACAAGTACATTCTCAAAGGCTGTTAAAAACAGTACATACAGCCTAATGCGATGTAACCAGACAAACCAATCACCAGGATAAATGTTGGATTTGGCACAAAAGCCCCTTGGGTTAGGAAAATGACATTTTCCTTAAAAACCCCCAGTTTTGTCGCCACAAACATGGCTGGAAATGAAACCAAGGTATCCTTAAAAACATCCAGTGGTTTCACATTTTCAGATGTTGAAGTCTCGAACTGTGATCACTGGCTTTTTACAGCCTTCTCGCCTGTTATAACACACTCTTAGAAATAAGGGTTCCAAAAGGGTTCTTCCACAAGGGCTGAGGTTCTACCTGGAACCATTTGCTTCTGAAAAACCCTTTCCCAAAGAAACAGTTTTTCAAGGGTTCTTGGTAACACTAATGGTTCCAGTAAGAACCATTTTGATCCAGAGAACCCTTTAAAAACCCTTTCCTGAATAAAGGGTTTTAAAAGGGTTCTTGGTAACACTAATGGTTCCAGTAAGAACCATTTTGATCCAGAGAACCCTTTTTTGGAGAAAGAGTTCTTCAGGGATTGTTGAAAGCATGGGTATAAGATCCTGTATGGGTTCTTTGTAGAACCTCTCATGGGGGGTTTTTGGGTGGAACCTTACACACACAGTTCTAGGTATAACCCTTTATGTTGGGTTCTAGGCAGAACCCTCCAAAAGGGCTCCAGGTGGAACCTGGTGGAGCCAAAAAGGGTTCTCCTATGAGGACAAGCCGAAGAACCTTATATGGTTCTACTTAGAACGTTTATTTCTAAGAGTGCACCACCCTCTGCGCCTCCACGTAATGGAAGTCAGATGTGAAGTGAAACTGAGGCGAACTCACTGCAGAAATGTATCAGTGGTTTGCAGAAACTACAACTGCCAACATTGTTTCCAAGACGATCCGAAACCTTTTTTTATGCTTATCAGCAAACACATTCTCTTGTACAGTATTTGCATTTTAAGAGTACTTCACTGTCCAGGAGATAGGAGATAGATCATTTTGGGCTTTGGAAGGATGCTGTTGAAACAAACACGTACTTATCAATGTGCCGAGTTCAAAATATCCGGAGCTGAAGCTCTCAAAGACTTTTATCAGCTATTTTCTGTTCACGGAACATCGGACTTCAGGCATAATATATATGAATATGAATGAAAGCTCCATTTGTCAGCGTTGCGAGTCTTTTGACAGTAATGTATTGACACAACATGGTGCTGACACTTTAATAAAGCCGTCCGATACATCTGCAGACGTTAAATCACGGGAAAATGACTAAAAGCGGGACACAGACAAAGAGACTGACAGACAATTTGTTCTTGTCCTGCCTTATCAGATCTGCAGCTGTCAGGCCGGCGTGCAGTCGATAAGTTGTCTATGATGAGGAGGGCTTATAGGCCCTGATGGCTATTGCCCCTGACAACCACCGCCCCGCGACGATAGATGAGACAGATAGCTGACATGAGACATACACTGTATGGTGAGCGAGACGCGGACTGGCACGGCGCTCATGCCCGTTCAGTCGTATCAGATCGCCGGAGCGGGGATCTCGGTCTGGCGAGAGGAGGCCGCGGCTGACGGATCTCTCCCTCCACCACTTCTGGCACGTCAGAGACAATGATGGGAAAGAGGGAGGGAGGGAGGGAGGGAGGGAGCGATGATGATGTATGAGGGCAATAATTGACATGACTGAGTGATAATATCTGACGGAGGATTGTTGGCTGCAGCAGGAGATTGATGCGATGAACGGCGAGAGAGACAGGGATATACTGAACTGTGTCGACCTAAATGACTAAATAAACACGGTCGCCCCTTAAAGGCCACCTTTTGGATGATTTCCCACTTTTGTTTTCCAGGTCGCCACCGTGGAGAGGAGTTCATGTGGCTGAGGTGTCACTTGGCAACAACTATCAGAAAATCTGTCATTGTAATGTGTATGTACTGTGATTATTGTTGGTCTGCACCAAACAACTATTGCATGTCTGTCCCTCCTTGGAGAGCGATCGCTTCTCTGATTATTCCACTTTATTCCTGCTATTTTTTGAGTTTTTCCTTATTCAGATCAAGGGTCTAAGGTCAGAGGGTGTCATAATATGACTTGAACAAATGTGTATTTTATAAATTTATTCAAATAGATATAAGTGAAACTGACCTGACTGACTTTGTACTTCAGTGTTTTTTATCTTTCTGCTGCTTCACACGTTTATTTGGAGGTAAATATTGTATTTTTTTCACTCCACTACATTTATTTTGGTGACTTTAGTTACTAGTTACTAGTTAGTTTACTTTCAAAAACAAATAATTGGATGTATACCATTGGTTTACTGATACATACATGTAAATATATGGATAATTGACTAGTACCTTTAATATCAGATACTCTAAGACTTTTACTTAAGTACTACTCTTATAGACTTTGACCAGAGTTGTATTTGAATATGTTATTCTTTTACTTCTACTTATGTCTTCCGGTTACTCTTTACTGTAACTGCAGCTGAGTCAAATGCTGAAAGTTAATGGTCGACTCAGAGGAGCTTCCTTTGTTCACTCGAGCTCTCCCGCTCCAAACAGCACAGTAAATTACTATTATTATTACTAAACTTGACTTATTCTATCCGGGTGCATTCACAGTCAGCTGACATCGCGTTCTGACCGCAGTCACGTTATAATCTGCATTCCTAAAAGCATTTCCTGTCTACATCATCCCCTCAAAAGGCTGCGTGAGATATGGACAACATATTCGAGAGTGTGGCAGATTCATTCAGAGAGAAGATGCTGGCTTTTTAATTAATTTACATTTGAATTTTGCTTGAGAGTACAGTTTGTGATAAACAGGCACGTCAGTCAAATGAGTGAGTTGACAGAGGAGACGAAGGTGACACGAGAAAGACGGAGGAAGGAAAAGCTTGGACACAGAAAGTGTGAGAGAGAGAGAGAGAGAGGTAGGGGGATAAATGTGTGTGTGTGTGTGTGTGTTAGAAAGTGAAAGAGTGGGCGAGAGAGAGAGAGAGAGAGCGAAAGGGCAGAAGTGTGTGAGAGAATGAGACGGATAGACGGGCCGTCTGATTGCCATTTGGCGTTTGACAGGCGGAGAGAGGGACCCAGCTGGGGTCACGTCACGATCTGTCTACCGAGTTATATCAGCATGCCAACTCAGACGGACGGGGAGAAGACGGAGATACAAGGAGAAAGAGCAGTTTACATGTTAACCTTTTCTCCTGATGCAGAAAGAGGGAGGTTTTTTCTTTTTTTTTTAAATGTTAAATGCGACCGCCACAGACATGAAGCAGGGAACTTAAAGGGCCAGGCAAACACTGATGAGGATGATTACTTGAGGTGGCTAAAACAGTAAATACTTGTGATTGTTTTGTAATTTCTGGCTTAAAATCGATAAAAAAAATAAAGAAACTGAATATCAGCAGGTTCTTTTCAGAGATAAGTGCATGTCTTTCAACCTCTATGATCTATTTTGATCGGTAGGAGCCTAAAATTGGGATTAAAAATTAAAATCATTCAACCTGAAAATACTAGACAGCCCAAACATAATGACTATTTCCACCAACACACACCAAATTTGTTAGGTTTTGCAATCAGGTGGAGTTGCTAGGTAACATGTGAATGACAACACAAAGTGATATCAATCCAGAATTTCATATTTTCAAATAAAAGACAAAAGGAGCAAATTGTTTGATGTCCTGATTCCTGTTTGGACAATGCCGACATCAGCTGGACCGGACCGGAGAGGACCTCGTCTAACCCGCTCGGATCAGCTGTGATACCCCAAATCATAACTACAACTGGCCCATCATAGGAATGTATGTGTCCCCACCTGATCCGAATGTTTGCTGGATTACAGAATATATAAAACACAGACAGAACAGAGCGGGAAACACAGGTATATGATATTTGTAGCATCCTACCGGTGGGCAGAGCGGGGTCCATGGTGGGTTTCTCCCAGGAGTTGACTTGCTCCCAGGTAAATCCATTGGTTCCCAGAGAGACGCTGTACCCACAGCTGCTATATGACTCCTCGAATGTACAGCCACCTGAACAGGAGAGAGGGGAAAAAGATGCATGAATTTACAGATGACACATTTTTTCACTCAGGAAAGAAGTTTGCGGGTTTGGGAGTTGAACCTCAGACTTTTTCAGTTGGTACATCCAACTAAAGGCGATCAACTCAACGAGGAAAATATAGCCAATGTCCACCATCCATGCACTGTTTCCTGTGAACCCTTGTCTTTTATGTGACATCAACCATTGGATTTGGGACTTCTGTTTGTCCATGGCTGTCACCATCTTAGAGCCAGAAGCGACCTCATTTTGACAAGCGGGAAGGAGCTAGGGAGGATATTCTGATTGGATCTGATTGGTGACGCTGTGTGTAGATACTTGTCAATCATGAGCTAGCCACGCCCTTAAGCTTTCTTGCTTTATCATCAAAGTTTTACTTGTGAATATACTATTTATTTACTTGCATACGGCAGCGCTGCACCATCTTGTTTCCAATTTTTTTGCCCAGAAGCCATTCAAGAGTGTAGCTTAAAATTCCCCTGTGGTCCAGAAACCGTTTTCCCAACAGACAACCATCATAAAACAGCCCTTGAACTTCAAACAAAACCAATTATGACTCTTTCTACTATCAGCCTACGAACGTCTGTAATGTCACCACAAAGTAAAGTCTATCGGCAGAGGGGGAAGAAACTTTACTGTGCGTATTCAGTGGGCCACATGCAAGCAGGCCACATTGGACCGAAGACTCGCCATCTTTGCATTCAATATCTAGTTGGGACCATAATTAAACAAAATGAACATCACGCTGTATCGTAGAAGGCATAAAACTAGCGATTGAGACCATAATCTCATTAGGAAAACTGTTAACTGAGGTAATAAATCAAATGAGAACGAGGGTCAATTTTCTCGTGAGCTCATCAGACTTCTCTCTGAAACCAGTGAAGTGACGGGGAAAGAAATGCTCCGCCTCGCTTTCGAGACCCGAACGCTCCGTCCACGTTTTACACAATCAACGGTCGGGGATGCAATCTAATTTAGATTTGGGAAAGGTTGACTTCACCAGCATCAATTGGACTCAATTAACTTGCTTCAGGAAGGGAACGGCAGAATGCGACCACGCTGAATGTCTAACGCTGGCGATGAAGAAACGATTTGATGGGGTTTAACATAACGAAGAGATTTTCAATCTGTTCTTCGTCATATTTGTGCTTAAAACGCATCTTTAATCACGTCAGAAAGGTTTAAATTCCTAAGAAGTTTTTTGTTTTGTTTTTGAAAGCAGCTGTTGTGGTAACAATATTACACTAATTAAGTTATCAGCGTGAATTGGAAAAAAAGCGAGTGCGAGACAGACCCTGTCACAGTCTATCAGGGACGTGAGCAGAGGGGAGGAGAGAGTGAGAAAGAAAGAAGAGAAACAGAGAGAGAGAGAGGGAGAAGACGAAGATGAAGCTCTATGTGTCAACATGATTAAGTCACAGAGTCTCATCGTTATTTCATGGCCCGGCTGAGGCACATTTTCCACCGCATTAGCCTTCTCCGCTAGCCTCGAGCGCTGCACACACACATCCACACGCAGAACCGCGCTTCCCTAATTAGACATATGCTTTGACACACAACCATTTTAATTTGTTTTGAAGCGTCTGAAACGGGGGAACGTCATTGCTTTATTCATGAAATCACTTAATGCTTACTTTTTTTATTTATTTATTTTTTATCCGCCTCTTTGTTGCTGTCATCTCCTTGAGAGCACATTTGTCAGTTCAGACCTCATCAAATCCCGAGGATGAAACTTTAGTCGTAACGCGGCTGTGGATTACAACAAAACCCAAAAGCCCGAGGACGTCGTGCGACTTCGCAGCATGACGGGAAAAACATTTAGCACATTTTAGGTACTGTGTAATAGTAGAGACTCTCTGCAGATGATGTAAATGAGGCAGTTACACTCAGCGTTTGGAGAATTACAGAGATCTGAATGTGAAATGCCAAAATAAATCCTGAACATCACGGCGTGTGAATGTATCCTCATCATCAGATGAAACGTTTATTAGCTGCTGTTCTTTGTGTTTAGCTCTATTTAGCACAGATTAAGATGGTGTGAGTGACGTTAGCCTGTTAGCATGTAGCTCAAAGCACAGCTGAGCCTTAAAATAACATCACAATAATTTACGATATTATAAAATCTTCTCAAAAGCACTTCATGAAAGCTTAGACTAGGCAACAAAATCAAATGTCACAATATCTTTGACCAAAGTATCAGAACAAGTAGAACAGTCATCTAAGTTTATTGTTATGACATCCTTTAAAACCAGGAAAAGACAACACACTATATAATAAAAATCCAAAATCTAAGATGATATATAGTCTCATATCACATGTCTAATCTCAGTACAACCTAAAAAAAAACACTATCTTGGCTATGGACTCTGAATATCATGTCTCGGTTGAACGACATGATACGCAACGTAGTTTAGCGCCCAAACTTTCAGAATTTTCTGACTTTCAAAAAACCTTTTGAAGCACCAAGTAACAGTATATATGTATATTTAAATTTGACAATATCAAGTATTTGTAGTAATTTTGATTGGAGAAAAGGCAGATGGAGGAGGTCAGGACTACAAAACTACAAAACTTTCACCCAGGAGACCAGTGTTCATGTCTTGTGTGAAACCAAACGTCACTAACTAACTTATTTAAACCAAATCACGCTCTTTCCTAAGTTTTTGGTGTCTAAACCAAACAACAACTGTTTCACAACATACTCCCGTGACTGCCTATAAGTGTCGGGGCCTCAGTATTTATTTGATATTCAACATTAAATTAATTTGTCTTATTTAGTTTCTCTCTCTCTCTTGAATAAGATGATGTACACTACATAAATCACTCTTCTGGTCAGACATCCCCACAGTCAGCGCAGTAACAACATACATACCCAACAATATAAAATGAAAGAAATGTTTGGTATGGTTTTGATTATGCTTCTCCGAGCAACACTTGCATCAACTGGGAAACAGAAATTAAAAAAGAAGCCCTCCTCTGTCCCATCTGTATTCTGTTTGAAAAACAGCCTCCAGCAGTGTGTGAAAACCAAGAAAAACACTGTTTTTTCTTCTTACAGATATGAAAATAGCTGTTATGAATTAATCAATACTGTGATAATTAGCCTTTATCGCCCCCTCGTTGTTCAGTGATCTCATTAGAAATGAAAAGAAATCAAAGTGATCTCATTAGAACGGAGTTATAAACAGGAGAGTGGGGGCTGGTGGGGGGGATCCAGCATCAATATTCAATATCGGATCTGCAATTTTAAGAGCCGCTATCGGGCCATGAGAGGGAGAAGTGGCTCACAGCGGTAGGCGAGACTCTGTGTGTGTGTGTGTGTGTGTGTGTGTGTGTGTGTGTGTGTGTGTCAATGCCCCCGATCTAGTTCTGGAAATCAGTGCAACGCCGCCCATTCCTGCGTCTCACTGACACAAACACACAAACGTAATTACACACACATGTTCTGTGTCAGAAGATTTGCATAATGAAAGCACAACATTCACTTCTACTCAAGCCTGAGTGTGTGTGTGTGTGTGTGCAGATGTGCTCATGTATTTACCGTGTGTGTGTGTGTGTGTGTGTGTTGTCATCAGTGCGCGGGTGTTTGAGTTGCAGCTGTAAAGGTTTGTACACGGATCTATGTATCTGTGTTGTGTGTGTGTGCGTGACACCAAAACAAGCAGAATCCCCTTCATCTCTGCTAATTAACATTTCTGTATCCAGTTTGATTAAATATTGATATGACGGCTAGAACATGCCACACGCACACACACACACACACACACACACACACACACAGAAGTAGAACAGCCACCGCATGACAATGACACGAGCCGTGTTCGTTAATATTTTACGTCACAGTCATTGGTTCAAACAAAGATGGCGTCTTGTCGTTACCCTCCTGACCTTCTTCAAGTAGTTGTAGTTGCCTAGTTCGAATCACAAAAGTAACTCGAAGGAACAAACGCTGAGACAGGAAAAAGGGCATCTATAATGACTTTAACGATTATCATCTCGTGAAAGGGCATCAGTGAAAAAGTCTAATTTCTGTGCAGCTAATTTGCCAATCGTTTCCATCAACTTCTATTGAGTGACTTTACGTTGCGTTACGTTACGTTACGTTACGATTAATGTAACTTGCTTTACTGTAAGTTATGAGATCTTTCCGGAAACCTAACACCAAGTAGATTTGGTGCCTAACCCTAACCAAACTGCAACCATTCAACAACTTTAATCCAAAAGTCATTACAGTATGTGGCATAATCTGTGAACTGTTTGACAGCAAGCTTTATTTTGAAAGTCTTAACGGATGCAGCTTTTAGTTTTGCTAACTTGACTGTGGACCCCTTCATGTCCAACACTGACTCTAGGTTAAGGAAACTGACCTAGCTGTTGACCGTGGACAACAAGACTAGTCCACTGAGTTTGACTTATCCATCAACCCCAAACTCCACCACTTTCATTTCCCTCTTTATACTGCAACACCTGACCTTTTTATGTGGTATCTGGACACTTAACGGATGTGATTGGCACGAGTGATGTGTAGTGTTTTACCTCCGTGTATCAGGGAGGTAAAGGTTGTATTAGAGGTTAGAACCAACACAAACACTGAACACCACCCTGCTCCTCCACATGTTTTTATTTTGGAAAGCTTTGAGCGGCTGGGGCGAACTTTTCACCTTGCACTTGTCAAATATAATAATTTATTAAAAGACGAAATCATGTCAGCAGCGAGAGAACGGAGCAGGAATCTGATTGTTGACGGTCCACAGACAATTAAATATTTAATCTACGTGGGAGTCTGCAGAACATTTCCCCTCCTTTTCCCGCTTCTCTGTGAATCAAACCTGTTGTTCCAGCAACAGAAAAAAGCCTCTGGGTCAGTGTGCTGCTTCCAACTTCTTACAAGTCTTCATTTAAAAGCCCCAATGACAAGTTTTCATCCTCATTTAGCCTCTTTTTTTTTTATTCAATTAAGAAAGCCGCAGCTATTGTGGACAAATTAATAGCTGCCGATGGAGAAATTACAAGGCCTTCTCCTTGTTGTTGTCACTGTAGCTCTAATGTAATTTGTTTTGCTGTCAAAAAAACCCATTCTCATCGAACCTAATAAGCAGAATAGCAATTACTTCTCACAGAATGTTAATGGGTTGTGTGTGTGTGTGTGTGTGCAAGGTGGCAAAAATCAGACACTGTTCACAAGAGAAGAGCAAACTGTTGAAACAAAATTTATAACCTCGAGGGATTTCTCAACTAAACTCACTTTATATTTGCTTTTCGACTGATGGATCTCAAGAAAGGAGGGGTGTTTTCCAATTCCTCACAGACAGAAGAATCAATGGTTATTGTCTTTGTCTGGTGCGAAAAACTGGAGGATCAGGTCTTTCTCAGTACCAACGTGTCCAATTTGGCAGCTCGGTCAGTGGCTTTAGACTACGATGCTCTACCTACCCATCTAGCGTCAGTTTTGTACGTGAAGGGGCGTCGCGGTCAGGTTCGCCATGCACGCAATGTTGGGTCAGACTTTTAAAACGACGCTTGCTGACGAACCGTTCTCATGTTACTGTCACGTTCTGTGTTTTTGTCTCGTCAAGTTTCATGTTTTTAGTTTTGGTCACTTCCTGTTTTATTTTGTAGTCTTGTCTCATGTCTCGTCTTCCCCGGTTCTGTTCTGATTACGTGCACCTGCCCTCTCGTGTCTCACCTGTTTCTTGTTCCCTCATTTGTGTCATGTATTTAAGTCCTGGTTTTTGTTCTGTCTGTGTCTGGTCATTAATTGTCTTCATTGTGTTCGTTCCTGATATGTTCATGTTTTTTGGAACATTAAATCCTTTTTGAACCCTCGCAACCCTTGATCTGCTTCCCGTCTGTGCATCTGGGTCCTTCCTCCACGTCCTCTACCAGCCTATCTGACAGTTACGGCACGTTATGACTTTGTGAAGCGGTCCCAGTTCGGTAAAGGTTTAAAGCTTTTTCACACCAAGCAAGGATTTTCACGCAAAAACGTTTCTCCAATGGGGAACATTTACGCGAACGCCCCCTAATGTCGGAAAATGTTGACGCGTTGACTTCATATGACGCTTAAACATGATCGACGAAAGTAAATATACAAAAATATCATGTATTGAATATCAAGTTTTGGCTCTGTAATATGGTAATGGAGGTTGTAACCGTACCATGCTTATAAAAACTGATGTTCTGGGTCCTTATATGCACACGGCTGTGGAAAATACGTGCAAGGGGAAAAAATATTGGGACGGACCTCGATGTCAGAGGATTTCCACCTCCGGGAATATGCATCTGAGCAATTACATCCTTTGTTTCAGCTGAGAGTCTGGGTCAGAAAGAGAGAAAACCTTACCAATTTGGTCTCGAAGCAGCCAGTACTGGCTGCTTCGAGACCAAATTGGTAAGGTTTTCTCTCAAGATCAAGTCAGGATTAATGCATAACCCTAACCCTAACCTAAAAATGGAACACAGCCCCACCACATAAAACACATTTAAATCACATCAAACCACGATTCACAGTCTTTAGTGATACAGCATCCCTTAACGAACACAACTGAATCTGAATTACGAGCTTATCGGGCATTCATGCATCCAAAACCGAATTTTCCGCCTCGGCTCACATCTGGTCCAGTTGGACGTGTGGTTAGACGACACGGATCAGACTCGCTCTGTATCACTCGTGGGTTCGTTACGCAAGCAACCTGGCTTCGGTCCACATAAACGCTCACATACATGCAGCTGAATAGAAAAAAAAATAACTCTCTGCCCTGCACATACCCACTTACACCCTCGCACACTTAAATAAACACATCCCCCCTAATGATAACACTTATTAAAACAGAATCCTCCGTCTCCTTCTCATGTGAAGATTTCCGCTCCCTCCGGGCACCAGTAGCAGCCATTAGAGCCTTTCATGTCAGCCAAAGCTAACACAGTGCGACAGGACCCACGGAGTCACAAACCGGAGGGAGGCACCCCGAGGCGAACGGCTCTAAAGAGTCTGTTTACTGCTCACTTAGATAACATCTACTGATCCTGAGTGTGACTCCGCGTTCAAGTGCCTGTGTGTGTGTGTGTGTGTGTGGAAGCAAATGTTGCCGAGTGTTTCGTGTGCGTCCAAAGATGAACAGCTTCTATGTCAGAGGTGGAAAGTAACCCAAACCTACTGGAGGTCTCTCAAGCAGAAGATAAAAAAGAGACATCGTGACGTAACGAGGGATCACGTCAGATGTCGTCTTCACCGTTAAACGATGAATTATTGTGGCAACACGAGTGTTTTGCAGCTGGTTTGACCACTTTCTGCCCTTTTCAATGAAAGTCGCAGGCACTAACTCGTCTCACTCTTTGATTATGAATCATTTATCGATGTACACTCTTAGAAATAAGGGTTCCAAAAGGGTTCTTCTACAAGGGCTGAGGTTCTACCTGGAACCATTTGCTTCTGAAAAACCCTTTCCCAAAGAAACGGTTTTTCAAGGGTTCTTGGTAACACTATCGGTTCCAGTAAGAACCATTTTGATCCAGAGAACCCTTTAAAGACCCTTTCCTGAATAAAGGGTTTTAAAAGGGTTCTTGGTAACACTAACGGTTCCAGTAAGAACCATTTTGATCCAGAGAACCCTTTAAAAACCCTTTCCTGAATAAAGGGTTTTAAAAGGGTTCTTGGTAACACTAACGGTTCCAGTAAGAACCATTTTGATCCAGAGAACCCTTTAAAAACCCTTTCCTGAATAAAAGGGCTTTAAAAGGGTTCTTGGTAACACTAACGGTTCCAGTAAGAACCATTTTGATCCAGAGAACCCTTTTTTGGAGAAAGAGTTCTTCAGGGATTGTTGAAAGCATGGGTATAAGATCCTGTATGGGTTCTTTGTAGAACCTCTCATGGGGGGTTCTGAGTGGAACCTTACACACACAGTTCTAGGGATAACCCTTTATGTTGGGTTCTAGGTAGAACCCTCCAAAGGGTTCCAGGTGGAACCTTGATAAAGGGTTCTACCTGGAGCCAAAAAGGGTTCTCCTATGAGGACAAGCCGAAGAACCTTATATGGTTCTACTTAGAACTTTTATTTCTAAGAGTGTAGTTTTTGATTTTTTTTCCGGTTTATGTTTAATTCCTTCATTTATTTTCCCTGCTTTTACATTTTTATTCACATATTGGCGTCACTACAGTGTGTAGTACGTGTGTGTGTGTGTGTTCCTATGTTGTCTCTTAGTTATCTTATATTAAATCCACTGTCAGCTAACATGCCAACATCCTTAAACATTCCCATTAAGTCATTTAAAAAACCATATGCCAACATATGCACACACACACACACACACCCCTCAGGCAAACATACTCACTGGCTAAATACTAAACGCCATTACTGCCACCCCAGTAAGCCTGGATAATAAGAGGAAACGGATGGAGGTTTGTGAGCGTAACACACAGCCGGGGCAGACGTGTTTGTACTTTGTGTGCGAATGTGAATGTGTGTGTCTGCAAAAAGCGAACCAAAAATGTGGAAAATGTGCCAGTCTGTCAGGTGCAGTCGGTTGTTTGGAAGGAAAAGCCAAAAGTCGCGAGGTGAGAGATTTGCGCTTCAGAGAGTCGAAGGTGAGACGATGGCGCTCGAGGATGAATGTTTAATAGAGAAAACAGACTAATGTGGAAAAAACATCCACTAGTGCTTTAAGAGGAAACAGGTTCAAGTGATATAAAAGCCGGAGGATGTGTGTTTGTGCGCCGAGGAGCCTCGGGGTCAGAAGTCAGACGAGTCTTTAATAAAGAAAAAGCAAAACCCATCGAGGATGAGCGAAAGAAGCCGGCGACTGCGAGGAAAATCAGATTTGTTTATAAAGAGAACGGGGTTGTGAGTTCTCCCAGGATGCGAGGGCCAGAGGTTGTGTGTCCTGAAAGCTTTACGGAGGCTTCTGCAGTTTGCATGAGAGCGGCGGGGCAGCGAATGCTAAACAGGAACGAATGGAGGCCGAAAAACAAGGGAGGAGAGAGGCTGATGTGCGGGTGATAAATATTAAACCTGTGAATGCTAACAGATATTAGCGGGGCGCGGTGCTTTGCATGTGTGCGTCTGTAATGCTGCTGCTTGATGTATTTTTCATATCCTCCTGGATAAATAAAGGTGAGGATGGCGTCGTAGCTCGTGTTGCAGGAGCGAAATCCAGTCAGTCCATCAGAATGCTGATGAAACAGCAGATCGAACAGATTCCTCCGGAGTGAACATAGTCGACTGATGTTATGTATACGGAATTTTAAAGCACATATTTACCCAATCCAATGCATTTTGGGGAATTTGAGCTTTTTCCAATAAATGCAAGATTTTCCATCATAAATGGTGAAACTTAAAGAATGCTTTCTAATATTTTTAATGTGCTTTTTCCACATGAAGCGACCAGTTTCAGGGACTTTTCAACTTTCTCTTCTGCTAGTATTTCCCCGTGGTGTTATAGTTAGCTGTCCCAAACCCAGCGTTAACACATGGCAGACTGGCTACCATCCTGCAAAAATGTTTGATTTGATTCTGTTGGAACAGATGACGATGTAGGAAAAGCTGAGTGATTGAGTGAGTGAAAGTGTGATTTATTGTGCGTTCATGTGGTGTAAGAACCCAGCTGGCACCGGACGTCAATAGACGTTGGTCTTTGGTTGGATTCAAGTCATGACGTCAGGTGACCAAAACCCAACGTCCATTGACATCTACTTTCAACATCTTTTGACATAGGACAAATATTTTGTTGTTTTTATGTTGTGGTGTCTGGCAACCAAAACCCAACGTGTGTCAGACGTCTTGTACTCACACAACTTCTAATGTCTGGACAACATCTATCAACAACGTTGATTTGACTTAAGATAGTCTACATAACTGATATCCAACGTCGGACCAACGTTAAGTTCAGACGTTAACCCGATTTTCATTTTCAACTAAATACTAACGTCTATTCAACGTCGGAGGCCTCTCAATTAGACGTCTCTATGACGTCTAATTGACATCTAGTGCCAGGTGTGTCCGATGGGGAAAATCTACGTGAATGCCCCCTAGTGTTGGAAAGTTGGTTGCCGCATTGACTTCATATGACGCTGAAACACGATGGACAGAAACTTTTATTAAAGTCATGTAGTGAATATCAAGTTTTGGCTCACAGGTCATCTGTAATATGGTAATGGAGGTTGTAACAGTTGACCTAGTGACCTAGATTAGTTTGAAACACATTCCCACATTCCAGCTTGACACAGCTGAACGCCTCATCGTAAGAAAAAGACCTCACAATTTGGAAAGTGGGACCAACCGGGAAGCATGTGAATGCAGCATAAGTGAGGGAGTGAGTGAATACGCGAGCAACACATGAGTGAGGGAGTGTTTTTGTGATCGAGCAAATGTGTGAGCGAGCAACCGAACCGATAAGTGAGCAAGCGAGTGAATCGTCGAAACGTTATCATACAAGACGTTCCCTTAAATCTCCTACTCTTTGTTCAAGTGTTAGCGCGTGTGTGTGTGTGTGTGTGTGTGTGTGTCCGAGGGAGGCGTTTTCCTGAAAGGTCTGTTGTGACTTTAATTATCTGCTACATGAATCAATAGGGGGACCTGCCTTGTAACCTTTAGTTCCGCCCGAAAGAACACAGAAAACAACGTCGGCACCGATCGCTCTCGCTGGCTGTCACACACACACACACACACACACTCACACACACACACACACACACACACTACATGAACAAAAACAAATGAGCAACACGGAAGAAATCACACTAACGCCTGTACGTACTTTACTCAGCTGAATCAATCAGTCTGGACAGCGTGGCGACTACAAAGACGAGTCAGAGAGATTGGAATGCATAGGAGGTTGATGCACACACACACACACACACACACACACACACACACACACACACACACACACACACACACACACACACAGTCACCCACACCTGCCTTCTGTTTGATGCGACTGGTGGCGGCAAACAGTCGTAGTAAATCAGAGGGGAAAATGTTGACAAAGCAGACAAAGGATGGAAGGATGGAGTACTTCAGATGACACACACACACACACACACAAACACACACACGGCTGATTTGATTTGTGCGCTGCCTCAAGCTGCCGTAATTTTATTCTGCTTCCCAAAACGCACTTTACTTCACCTAAGTCAAACACACACATATACAACAACAAAGATTTAAGTAGAATGTACAGGTATACACACTCGGAAATTGAGTTTTCCCGTCCCGGCCCTTTGACTCGGATCCAAAGCAGCCCGCTCCGGTCTCGAACTAACGTAGTTTGACCCCACAGTGGAAGCTGGGCTTGTTTACTGGGCAGCAGGCCAGCTGACTGGCCCGGGAGCTGAACTCGGACTAATCCTGTTTGAAAGTGAAGCAGGCCGGCCTTGTTTTCTGTGTAATGAACAGCACCTTAGCTCAGGAAGCAGAGGCAGGTTAACCCTGTTATCCCTGTCTTTGTAAGATCTGTAATAAAACTGAAACAAGTGCTGCGAGCGAGTGGAAACGGGCCAACTTGGTTGGATTTGGCAGTTTTTGGCAACTTATCAACAAACGTTATTATAAACACAGAAATATTTGATAGTCCAGGAACTGGCAAGAGCAGTCTGCAGCGCTGAACCTCATTCAGAATGCAAACACCAGCGACTGTTAATGTTTTTATACGGGGTTGAAATCTAGCTGTTCCACGTCCCAATGTACACTCTTAGAAATAAAAGTTCTAAGTAGAACCATATAAGGTTCTTCGGCTTGTCCTCATAGGAGAACCCTTTTTGGCTCCAGGTAGAACCTTTTATAAAGGTTCCACCTGGAACCCTTTTGGAGGGTTCTACCTAGAACCCAACATAAAGGGTTATACCTAGAACTGTGTGTGTAAGGTTCCACTCAGAACCCCCCATGAGAGGTTCTACAAAGAACCCATACAGGATCTTATACCCATGCTTTCAACAATCCCTGAAGAACTCTTTCTCCAAAAAAGGGTTCTCTGGATCAGAATGGTTCTTACTGGAACCGTGAGTGTTACCAAGAACCCTTTTAAAACCCTTTATTCAGGAAAGGGTTTTTAAAGGGTTCTCTGGATCAAAATGGTTCTTACTGGAACCGTTAGTGTCACCAAGAACCCTTTTAAAACCCTCTATTCAGGAAAGGGTTTTTAAAGGGTTCTCTGGATCAAAATGGTTCTTACTGGAACCGTTAGTGTCACCAAGAACCCTTTTAAAACCCTTTATTCAGGAAAGGGTTTTTAAAGGGTTCTCTGGATCAAAATGGTTCTTACTGGAACCGTTTGTGTTACCAAGAACCCTTTTAAAACCCTTTATTCAGGAAAGGGTTTTTAAAGGGTTCTCTGGATCAAAATGGTTCTTACTGGAACCGTTAGTGTTACCAAGAACCCTTTTAAAACCCTTTATTCAGGAAAGGGTTTTTAAAGGGTTCTCTGGATCAACATGGTTCTTACTGGAACCGTTAGTGTTACCAAGAACCCTTTTAAAACCCTTTATTCAGGAAAGGGTTTTTAAAGGGTTCTCTGGATCAAAATGGTTCTTACTGGAACCGTTAGTGTTACCAAGAACCCTTGAAAAACAGTTTCTTCGGGAAAGGGTTTTTCAGAAGCAAATGGTTGCAGGTAGAACCTCGGCCCTGGTAGAAGAACCCTTTTGGAACCCTTATTTCTACGAGTGTAGTGCAAAAGAAGAGTGTGAGAAACAAAACATGACTTTAGAAATTTTCATCGTCCATTTAAACATCATGGAACAGGAAATTATTCAAGAATAAAGATATGATCTGTTTTGTTCAAAACTCCTGCCCAACTCCTCAAAGAATCTCTATTTTAGTTTCTTATTCTGGGTTATTGTGCTCCTTGTATGTGTGTTCATGCACTACTGAGTTAAAGCTTCCTGCATCCCAGCAGTCTGTGACATGCAGCATTGTTTTAGTCTAAATGTTCGGCTGGTGTTGCGTCAGCAGGCAGACGTAGGTTACGACGACGATCAGCTTTTACACGTGAAAGTTGTTGAACCTCCAAACTTTTCTAAAAGTGTCGCAGACGGTCTGAGTCACACATGACTCATCCTGAACACACACACACACACACACACACACACACAAACACACAGTGACACTCACACTCTCCCTTTGTCGCTCACACACAGACCCTCTAAAAGGTATTTCTCTCTCTCTCTCTCTCTCTCTCTCTCTCTCTCTCTCACACACACACACACACACACACACACACACGCACACACAGCCTCAAAACACGAGTAGCCTCTCTAAAGTTTCTGATGAGGTCCTGTCACTATTAGCATGCTAATCCTGCTCGGGATTATACTGCTGTCAGAACAGGGAGCTCTGCATTAATAAACCAGTTCCACCTCTTTCTAGCTCTCTCTTACACTCACTCACACAATCACACACACACACACACACACACACACACACACACACACACACACACACACACACACACACACACACACACACACACACACACACACACACCGCACTCCTCTACTCTCTCAGCATCCCTCAAAAAATTCCCAGATCTCATTTTTTTGTCAGGTTTGTCAAGTCTCTGTTGTTCAGACAAATTTAAATCAAAAGAACCTCTATTTGGCACCACTGTCAAATCTGAGTGACGCACACACACATGCACGCACTCAGACACACACACACACACTCTCTCACATACACACACACAAACATGCTTTAAAGTCGCAGCTGAAAACTCACTCCGACACAAACTGTACGTTTTGTTGTTCTGTCTGCGCCTCTCACACTTACTGTAGCACAGAACTACACGAGCAGCACAAACACAGAGTGTGTTTCTCTGACACAAACACAAACACAACGCTCACACCGGGGAGGAGGTTTTGATCTCAATGCTCTCATTAATGCTCGGAGAAACACAGAGCCGGTTCAGACCCCACACACACACACACACACACACATTCAGAGAGGAGAAAGCAGCAGTTTGACGGGAGACACCGCTGCTGTGACAACTCATCTGCAACTGTTGCTGTAACCAGTGTAGAAAAGTTGTTGTTATTATAATTATCATCACAGTAACTCTAACTTGGTTTTATGACAGGTTGCAGTGTAACACTTACAGTATGTCTACTGAGGATCCTCGCTGTAATGAACTCTCCTGTTGTTCAAGTGTTTCAGTTACTTCCTGACCTCATTATGGGCTTTCTCACCTGTTACCTCAGTGTCTTTTCAGTGTTTAATTTCATCACAACCAGATATAAAACACATGATGACTTCTTTTACCAGAGATGTGATATAAGAAGAGACAATCTACTTCACACGTTTGTAATCACAAAACTCTGCTGCATGGTGCTAACCACCAGCAGAAGGTCCTGGGTTTGAGTCCTCTCTGTACACATTTTGCATGCTGTCCCCGTGCTGGCCTGGGTTCCTCCAGGCTTGCCGAGATGGTGAGACCCGTCTGAGAGGAATTTGCTTTTAACCTGAAGGTAAAACCAATTTAACCTCGACGCTAAAACCATTTCTTGGACCCTGAAACAGCTCAATGGAAAAAGCGAGTGCCAGCCCAAACTCTCAAGGTCTGAGACTTAAATTGGTCCTCACGAGCATCGATGTACGACACACACACACACACACACACACACACACACACAGACCTGAATCCAGCCTCACACACACACACTCTCTCTCTCTGCGGTGCTCATTAGGAGAGGTATCAGGTCCAGACCTCCTCCAGCAGAACTACAGGGGTGACCACCTCCCTCCCTGTCCTCCTCCTCTCCTGTCAGCTTCGCCGTCTCCCTCCCTCCTCCTCTGCTCTCCCTCCACCTCCGTCACCCCTTTTCTCTTTTTTTCTCTCTTTTGATCCTCCTCTTTTGTTGCCTCTCACACCCGCCACCTCTGCAGCGTCTCCGCGTCCTCCCGCGTCCTCCCTCCGTCCTCTGTTTCATCACTCTCCTCTCACCTCTGCCCTCGCTCTTTCTTCCTCCTCCCGCTCCTCACCTCATCTCTTTCTTCCCTCCAGCGATCTCTCTCTCCTCCCGTCTCATCTCTCTATACGTGTCCATCCTTGACTCTCTGTTCTCTCTGCTGTGCTTTAATTCAACGTTCAGCTTAATATAAACTAACTTCTGTTGCCAAGGAATAAAACCTGAGAAATTAAAAGAAGCTCATCATTTTCTCCTCTCTCCTCATTTTGTTTACCCAGTTCTGCAAAGTTTGTTTTTACTAATCCTTAATCCTTCCAGTTATTTGGTCCAAGATCTGGAGCATCTAGAACGCAGCCCAGCGGAGGTTTGTCCCGACTGTACACCGGAGGGAAACATTTCTGCAGAACATCACAGACTGGGATGCTCACAGAGAGATGTGAACACCGATCCAAGGCTAGATTTGTCGTCGGACATAGTTTTTGACCCAAATACAGTGCAGATAAAAAGATGACCCTCAGTTAATGTCAGCAGGACTGCTAGAAGGCCGTATCAGGGCGGGGTTTAATTGCTTCGAATGTTATGGACAAGGTGGTGCTGTTGTTTCAGACGTGTCTTTCCTTTTTTCTCAGTATGTGACATGTGTTATTGTTGTAGATGGTAAGATGGCAAAAGTCCAGACATTCTTTACTCAAGTAGAAGTAAAGCTACTTGTGTAAAAACAGACTCTGGTGAAAGTAGAAGTACTGATACAGCTTCTTTACTCCAGTAAAAGTACTGATACAGCTTCTTTACTCCAGTAGAAGTACAGATACAGCTTCTTTACTCCAGTAAAAGTACTGATACAGCTTCTTTACTCCAGTAAAAGTACTGATACAGCTTCTTTACTCCAGTAAAAGTAATAGAGTACGGGCTCTGAGCATGTACTCAGAGTATCAGAGTAAAAAGTCTCCCTCTGAAGGACATCTGTGGTCAAAGCTAACTGAAGCTCACGTTACGTTAATATAATTCAAAAACTATTAAAGTTAAAGGTAGAATCAGCAGGATTTTGTCCCAGCTGTTCCTGAACGCACCACAAAGACAGTTGATTGTTGAGTCTCATTCCTAGAACGTCAAATAGACACATGTTGGGTTGTAAAGCGTCCTGAGCAGCAACAAAGTGAGAAAATAAGGAAACTCTCTGCAGATACGAGACACTAACACGCTGTCTCACATTCAGTCTCCTCTCTGTCTCTAACCTCTGTGTGGATGTTGGAGGTTGAACACTGGTATCACTGTCTTTCTTTTTACTCTTCTTCTATCTCCTTCATTCTCTCCGTCTCCAAACTCCTGCCTTCTCCTTTATTTTTCCCACCTTTACTCTCTTAACCCCCTCTCAACTCAAATCTCTTCCTCTCTCTGTCTCTCTTCTGACAGCTGACAAGAGGCTCACTTGACCTTGAAGTCTGGACCGACGATCCTTGTCCCCCTTTTTTTTTAAAAGTTCTCTCTCATTTCAGTCAGAAAGCAACTTTTGTACGGTACTTTTCTCCTTTACCTATCAGTGTATTCAGCTCTTTATAATGAGGCCGTACTGTCTCATATTCATTTTCATATGTTTGCCTACCTCTGTCTATACTGCTACATCTTCCTTAACTATCGAGCTGCAACTCAGCCAATCAATGAGCATTTATAATACTGTGCTTTTACATATCACACCGAGAGAGTAACTCATACTTTGCCTCACTTCCAAGGTTGTAAACCAAGTACGTTTTTCATAATATGCAAATAATGCACAAATAAAATTACAAAAAAAGGGGGTCGCTCTGTGATCACTCATTTTAAATAGAAGTGTAACCAACTGGTCTGTCCTCATGTTAATTCATAAGCTTAAAAAAGGAAAAACATCTCAAAAAACAATGTATTTTTAAATCCTTTTTGACATCTTGAAAACAGAATGTCGTTAAAAACACATAGTTTAGAGAAATACCACCTAGCTCTCTGCTAAACTGATGAAAATAAATGAATTTAAAAGGGCTGTAGAGTCGTCCCAGGTCTCTGCAGACTGGAGTGAGTCTGTCTGTGTGGACACAGCCCCAAGATGTGCTTGTGTGTTCGAGTGTGTGTGTGTGTGTGTGTGTGTGCGGTGCTTTCAAGCATCTGTGTCTGTGTAAACAGACGCACACAGACACACATGGGAGTAAAGCGCAAGTAGTGCTTATTTATCACCCGCTGAATTCCCAGAGCTGAAGAAGAAGAAGAGTGTGTTTTTTTACTGCCAACACTTCTGCTCTGTGTGTGTGTGTGTGTGTGTGCCGTGTACGTGCCGTGCACACATTTTTTACAGCCCTGAGCGTCTGTTTCTTTCCACAGTAATCAGAATTGAGCAGCAGTGAAAATGCAGGACATGCATTCTGCAGCAGCTAATCATCTTGTACTGACAAATCTCTTTTTACGAGTTCGAGGCGTTTCGCGGCGCCGGAGGTCTGCATGGAGCCGGACGCATCCGTCAGCTCACAGCGGCTCGGGGTGAAATACCGACTCGTTTGATTTTATCGGAATTATTTATTTAACATGTTAAGGAGAGAAACGACGGAGAAAAAGGAGGGCTGGGGAGGAAACAGCTGAGCTAATCAGCCTGTTCATCCATCGTAAGCTCCCATCTGAGGATTATAAAATAACTGTGTGACATTTGAATGTGTCATTAAATTATTGGTGCGCTGGGAGACATTCATAATAATATTGTCATGGAGGCAGCTGCTCCGTCTTGGTCTGCCTCCTACAGACTCTCTCCATGTCCCTTTTTTAGACCCTGCTGTCCCTCACCTGCCCGCTGGTCGTCTCCAGATCCAGTCACCTGATCCTGGAGTCAAAGATCTCTCACCTGGCTCAATCTGCCCCTTGTGGAGCGCTCAGGTGTCTGACATTTGTAAGTGTGAAAACACTGTGGGCTTCTTTTTGGAGAGATGCTGGGACAGTTTCCAGCATCTTCCTATAAACTGAATTGTAAATCTGCAACATGAAGGAAAGTAAAGTTTGAAACGTGTCCATGGTTTTGCAGAAATGTACACTGCCAACGTTTATTCTTGCGATTGGGTTGAGTCATCTGACGGCTGATGTTTTCCCTTGTTGGTTTGGTATTGATATGAATATTTGTGTCAGGTGTTTGCTTCTGGTTGTTGGACAAGCAGTAGCCTTTAGCTATTACACGCACTCGCTAAGTCCGTGGTGAACAAACACCCACATTTTGAACAGAAGTGAAATATTGGCAGATGGAGGTTTCTTGCTGTCCGTTCCGTCTGTGCTTAGTCTTAAATTCTCCTCCTATCTGATGGCACATTTTGACCGGTTTCTGTGAGGGTGATATCGAGCCGCTGCCGTGCTTCATTTCCAAGCGAGCGTCCGGACATCGCTTGCTTGCTGCACACTGGCCTTTTCCTCGTTGCCGGTCGAGGTGACGATTGACCATCTGCATGCCCGCTGAATATTTCCAGTAACTTTTACATCTTGGAAATGTGCACCGTTGTTTCCCCTCCGACTTTTCACAGGAGAGTCTGCAGGCAGCCAGTGTTACAGAGCTGCACGTGTCACTTTCCAGTCCAACGAGAGACAAAACACAATAATTCAAAGCAGTTTGAAAAGTGTGTGTGGCTCTCTGACTCTCTGAAGATTTGAGAGTGTACAAGTTCACTCTTACAAACACAGATCTGTGTGTCCAGGATGGGAACACAACTTGAGCTCAGGGTGATGGATGGGTGCATGGTCTGACCCGACCTTCACGCTGGAGACCAAAGTTTGTGTCCCATTTCTGACCTTCAGCACGATTTTGCCATCGCTGCGTCCTTCCCCTGCGTGTAACCGAGTAGCTTTAGCTGCCTAGCCTTGACAGTGCTGTAGCCGTCACATGCGGCTGCTGAATAAGTAATAAAAAGGAAAATATATTGGCATCGAACACGTGGAAAACACTGTCGGTGAATCATCCAACACCTCTCTCTGGAGGAAGAATGTCAGCAAAAGAAAAAAAAATTCATTACACTTCTGATTATTCTGTCATTCTGCCACTTTACAAACGAGGTGAATGCCAACGAGATAAATATTGTGCCGTGATGTTTTCATCGCGCGGCTGATCCGCGCCGAGAGACGGGGCTGATTGTTTACCTTAACTGTCTGATAAACACATTTTATTTCGCATAATAGAAATGCGCGATTGTCTCGGCTCCACATTAATAGCTATTTTTCTTTATTTTTATTCTAACATTTAACCGAAGAGCGCTGACTGTCAGTCGATCCGACAATTCGCCGTATCTTAAGCTTCCACGGCTGCTCATAATCAAACGCGGACGACAACGCCAAGTCTTACTCATCCATACGAGGAGGCATTAAAGGCTTCCGTTTTAATGCAGCCGGCCTCAAATTAGCATTAAAACAACTACCCACACACACACACACACACACACCAGACGAAAGTTTAAAGTCAATAGAAGTTTTTCAGAATAGCACACACACACACACACACAGACACACAAAGGAGGCCACGCACTCACTCCTGCCCCGCTAACACACTGCGCAGCTACTCTACATAATGTTCCCTGGAGCCAAAGCCAGTTTAATCCCTGTAAATATTCATAACGGGAATGTGTAGGTTGAAGTGGCCCTTCACTCGGCACCTCGGGCAGGCTTAATACTTGATTCAAATTAGCTCGGAACGCTAAAAGCTCCTCTTAGCTGCGCTTTAGGTCGCGGATACCGCGGACTATTTGGCCCGTACTTCACATTCTAAACAGGAGTGAAATATTGGCAGACGGAGGTTATTCGCTGTCCGTTCTCTGCAGCTCAGTCTGTGCTCGGTCTTAAATTCTCCTCCTATCTGATGGCACATTTTGACCGGTTTCTGCGAGGGTGATATCGCCCGCTGCCGTGCTTCATTTCCAAGCGAGTGTCCGTGCATCGCACTCCTGCTGCACACTGGCCTTTCCCTCGTTGCCGGTCGAGGTGACGATTGACCATCTGCATGCCTCGCTGAATATTTCAAGTATCTTTTTACATCTGAGAAATGTGCACCGTTGTCTCCCCTCCGACTTTTCACAGGAGAGTCTGCAGGCAGCCGGTGTTACAGAGCTGCACGTGTCACTTTCCAGTCCAACGAGAGACAAAATATAATAATCCAAAGCAGTGTGAAAAGTGTGTGTGGCTCTCTGAAGATTTGAGAGTGTACGTGTCATATCAAGTTCACTCTTATTACCTGTTAATGACCGACCTTGCTGTCAGGTGGAGGAGGGGATGGTGGTGGATTTACAGCATTTCAAGACTGCGATTATCATTTTTTGAAGCCAGTGGATATTTTTGAGGAGACCTGGGAACATCTCCGGCCACGTTTGTGACGACCGAAACAGTTAATTTAATCCAGACTACGATCTTTTCCTCATCCTGAGCCTAACCAAGTGGTTTTGTGCCTAAACCTAACCGGATCATAAGCACATCGTTGGCTTAGTTTTAGAATATCAGTGGTTTACAGAAATGTACATCGGAGAATTCAAATGTTAAACAACTCTACACACCAACAGCCAGAATAAACTTTGACACAGTATTGATCTCCTTACACTGTTTCAAGATAAACTTGCGTACCTATCCTTTAATCATGTCTAATAATGCAGCCGTAGATTCTGTGTGCTCTCAATCTGCGGAGATACAACTTAATAAAAACTGCGCGCCGTGAATCCCCCCTAATTACAAAACCCGCCCACACACACACACACACACACACGTACGCACATTAGCCGAGCGTTTCAGGCGCTAACCTGGGGTTTAACCGCTGTAATCCCGGCCTACTCGTTCATCAAAAACAGATTAGCTCGACACACACGGACACATTGATCCGCAGCACACACGCATATTGATTACCCCTCTCTCTCTCTCTCTCTCTCTCTCTCTCTCTCTCTCTCTCTCCTCAGAGTCGACCGAAACAGTTATAGACAAAACGTACGCTTTCTCCCCGCGTGATGAAGACGGATCACTGTCACAGAGTTTATTGGTGGAATGAGCCAAGCATCCTCTTCTCAAACTTTCTATGTGTGTGTGTGTTTGTGTTGTGTGTGTGTGTGTGGAGGTAAATGTGAATGCAATTACCTGTGCGGTGATTCGTGTGCATGCACCTGCAGACATGTGCGTTTATATGTTTGAATGTCAGAGTGTGTGTGTGTGTTGAGTTTAAACCACCTGAGGTCACGTTGTCGAAACCAGGTCAGCCTTTCGCCCCGACCGGAGAGCAAGGACAGGCATACCCAGAGGCTCTGCGCTGTGTGTGTGTGTGTGTGTGTGTGTGTGTGGTAGTGTGTACGTGTTTGTGTATTTATAGCTTTGGACAGGTGCATAACCCTCCAACACACATCTACCCCTCTGCTTTTCATTGTTGTCCTGATTTTTTTATGTGTATTCCTGGCTGTCTTTGTGTGTGTGTGTGTGTGTGTGTGTGTGTGTGTGTGTGTTTGTTTGTGTGTGTGTGTCCTCCCCAGAGCCTGCCATTGGCCTATTTCAGACTGAAACGCTACACTGTGATGTATTTTTACCCCCCTCTCTGACTCCGGCTAACCTGTCACTGACCTTGGCCCAGACAAAAACAACCTACACCTAAAGGCGCCTTCCGCTCAAAATCAGATTTCACATCAGTATGAACACACACACGGGCTCTCTGCAGAACATGAAACTGTTGAAATGTTTCTCTTGCCATGTCGAGTTTATAACAACATTAGGTAGGTAGAAACTATCTCCAGAATTACACATATGAATGCTTTTTTTGGATCTGACTCCTCTTTCTAAGGGAAAAAGTCAGCGAAACAGCTATAAAACTCTTGTTTATTACATCGTTCATTAAGGATTGGTTACATTGATGCACATAACAACTTGGTTAGGGTCATAGAAAGATCATCATTTGCATTAAACTAACATATTTTTTAAGGTTAGGGACCTTCGTCATCGTGGTTATGGGAAGACGATATCACTATCTTTCACGCACCGGTCAGTTTTGAGATCTTTGCATCCGAAGCATTTCTTCTTTAAGACTAACGGAAAGAAAAAAAATACACATTTAGTTGTTTATCTTAGTTCAGTGTTTCCCTTCTGAGATTTATGTAAGTCATGCATATGTGATTAGATCATCTAATTTGCATATTTGAATATAAAAGCTCAAAATGTCAGAAAAAAATAATTGTAATAATGAAAGTGTTGGCCTGGAGGAGTGTGGCGGTGATATTTATGACTTAAGAGTTTTCTCACATACTCCCAGAAGTCTATATCCTGAAGGTTACTTCCTTTAATAAGGGGTTTGTTCATATATGATTCATAAGCTGACTTGTATCGCATTTAATTTCTAAAACACAAAGCTGTTGACGACATTTTCTGAATCATGGATTCCTAAATTCCCTCTGTGAAAACCTTGAGATAAAGCCAGGTTCAAAGTTCTTGTCTTACTTTGTCGACATATCAGAGTCGGTGTTTTGATTTCTGCTCTCTAGATTTTGGCAAATTAGTGCGTTTTTAATTGGACGATGCCTCATTTTGACCCTATTCACCTGTAGTGTTCAGTTAAAAGGACCAATTTTAACTGTCAGAGTGTTAAAATCTAAAGTTCGATCAACCCAATTGCCAGAATAAATGTTGGCATCTTAGCATCCAGCTTTCAATTTCATGTCGTGACTTCAGTTTGCTGTTTCATTGTCGAAAAAACATCCGGTTCTGGCTTCAAATGACACAGCAGGAGATGTTTTTGTCGCTGCTGTCCCGAAGTTTCCTTAAAATACATCCAACTGTCGTAAAAGACCGTCACCGGTGTGGCGTCCTTGTTGCCCAGTTCAACTCCAGCACCATCCACACACCTCATCCTCCTCCCTTTGTGGATATTGTGCCTCACAACGCAGCAACACTTCCTCCTTTGCTCCGACAGACACAACTCAGACAGGATGAGAGGGCTTTATAACAGAAACGTTAACGTACGTCACGTCGGGGGCTCGGCTGGGACGCTACCCACAGGCCTCCAGCTGAGGGGTTTTCAGAAGCTGCTGTACACAAAGCCAGTGTGTTGGACTCCTGCTGAGACTCTGATCCACGGGGACGTTCAATGAACCGGTCACACAGTCGGTGTGTTTGTCCTCAAAGTCTTTGTTCAGAGTTTAAAATTCTTTCCTGACAGAAGTTTCAGTCTGTGCTTTTTTTTTTTTTCTTCTTGTGCGCTCCGGTCTAAAGTTAGCTTTGAGAAATACGAGACAAGACGGGGCCATAATATTGACAAGTGTGTGTGTGTGTGTGTGTGTGTGTGTGTGTGTGTGTGTGCATTCATCTATAATGCAGGCCAGTGGCCAGAATAAAGACTGTGATTAATGGGTCTCGCAGTCAGAGATGCTAATCACTTGCTGCCACACACTCCAAACAAGGCCCGTGTGTGTGTGTGTGTGTGTGTGTGTGTGTGTGTGACCGGACTTGTTAGTTAAACAGTCCTCTCTCTTTTCCTCTCTGTGGACAGACTGTCAGGGAGAATCTATAGATAGAGAGAACATTTTGTAGTTAAGAAATGGAGGAGCTGAGGGTCAAATCAAATAAAACACTTTTTTGGTTCTCCATGTTCCTTTCGACTGCGAGGGCAAAAAGCTGAGCTGCTACTAGTTCAAGTTTTGTGTTTTTTATGTTTTTGTCTGTGTGTGTGTCTGTGTGTGTGTCTGTGTGAGGGAGGGGGGTGAAGAGTGGTTGTGCAGCGAGGGGAGGGACCAATGTGATTGACAGCTGGTCTGGACTGGGGTGGTCAAGTGGAACAGAGCTTCAGCACAGCCCAGTAGTCACGGGCTCACACACACACACACACACACACACACACACACACACATAGAGAAACACTCACAACAGCCCAGAACACATGAGCATAGATTCACTATCTCTCCTATACAGAGAAACACACACACACACACACACACACACACACACACTCTCGCAAACACCACAGGGACCTCTCCTCACCTCAACTTGTCTTTCTCTGACAGATTTCAACAGTGGTCAACACACACACACACACACACACACACACACACACACACACACACACACACACACACACACAGAGCAGAGCACACCAACACACCACAGTGAACTCTTGACAGATACATCCTCCCACTCTCCTTCCTGTCACAGCGCTGGCTGCCTCACTACCAATGCATGGACACACACACACCCACACACACACACACACACACACACACTGAAGGACAGCTTGGCTCTTGGTCAGGTCAATGGTTCGTGCTACAGAAACACCTCAACTTGTAAAAAGCCAGGGGATACTTTCACTCTCTCCTCAAAATCTGTCCATTTGTCTTCCCCTGTGTCTCTCTCTCTCTCTCTCTCTCTCTCTCTCTCTCTCTCTCTCTCTCTCTCTCTCCTGCTGTTCATTCTGCTGTACAACAACAAGCAACTTCAGGGATTCAAGAAGTTCTTGAGCCACTCTTGGACAGAGATTTGAACATTTGGCATCATAAATTCCACGTGGACCCTCACAGACACGTGCAGAGTACATTTACACTGAACGAACGGATAAAATGTTGGACAGTAAACTGATACGTAGGCTCGTGTACCATGTTAACAATTCTACAGTATGTGTCATATCTCGCTCAAATGACATTAAATGAATGAATTTCATATTAATAGGTGGACGGGATGCTGTTGGAGTTACGTGAGAATGCTGCTAAGCCAGTGACCATCGTTCGAGACTGTGTTTCAACACCTATACGTGAGAACTACTGGGCGTTTTTAAGGTGTTCTTGGCGACAATTTCAAGTCAAAACACAGATATTTTGGATGAAAAGCAGGGACATCTCGAAGACATGATGTTTTCCTGACCCTAACCAAGTGGTTTTGTGCCTGAACCTGACCAGATCATGTTTAATCAACATTAAATTAAAAGACGAACCTTCAAAAAGCTGTAGAAGTGCAACATGAAGACATGTAAAGTGTCCTCGTCAACATTTGTAGCCATACAGATGCCAAAAAAACATAAATTGTGCTTTATACTGATATATGATATATGATCCCGACCTTCCAATACTAGACTGACATTAAATACACTTCAGATCTGAATAATTCACCTCCAGCTGCAGTGATTCTGTTTCATCGCTTGCTATTCGAATGTACAAACATCATCAGTATTCGGGGGAATTGGCTGGATTTGATCCTCGGCTGCCAATCCTTTCCAGGAAACATCAACAAACAGTATCATTTTGGGCCGGGGTGCATTTCTCCAAATGCAGCCGTTATAAAGAGGAACACTACAACATATATCTCGAGGAAATTGAATCGAACGCAACTGGATTTGGTTTTTGTCTTTGAAGACATTTCACCTCTCATCCGAGAGGCTTCATCAGTTCCTGCTCGCTTGACTAGGCTGGGACTAGTCCTGAAACGTCTTCAAAGACAAAAACCAAATCCAGTTGCGTTTGATTCAATTTCCTTGAGATAACTATGACCTGGATGAATGAGAATATTCACAGGCTTACAACAACGTATAAACTTTCAGACCGATGAAAAACCTTTGTTAGAACCCAGGAAACAAAGTCGAAGATAACTAGAAAACACATTTTTTCTGGCATATTTCCAGGCATGTTACGTGTGAACGAGTGGGCGGCCATATTGCAATTATATATCAAGTTCCTCTAATGCATACACGCCTGACACGAGGACCTGTCAGACTCCTCCCCAGGTCTCAGGTCCAGAACATTAACAATACAGGCCACTTTCCTGGCCTGAAGCAGCGCGGCAAGCGGCTAACGGCCGAGAGGCCAAGAGTCACAAACCACCACATAATGTATTTGCTTTCTCTTTGTATCTCTGGGTACTTTTATCTGATCCATCACTTTTCCCATCATTTAAGCTCCATCTAATTGTGTCTCATGGGACTATTGATCTCCTGGCTTGTAGCAGCTTGCTCAACTGTTGTAGTTGCTGCTCATATCATGTTAGTTCACTGTTACTGCACGCGGTCATCTGCAGGATCAACTATCCGGTTTACCCGCAGGGCACGATCAAGTTTTATCTTCTCTAACGCGATCTAAAGGAACAACTGACCCCGCTGGGTTAAACCCAACAAAACTGAGATCACAGCCGCCCAAACATGCGTATGTGACGCTCTCAGATCTCCCGGATCCGAGCCAACACGGCCAGCTTTTAAACAGAGCCTTCAGATATTTTTTTTGCACATGACTGATTTTGATTAGATTCTGCACTTTTTTTTGGAACAAGGCAAAAGAAGAAAGACACACTTTTCCATCCAATGGAAGTGCATCAAATGGAAAAGAGACAAGGACCTTTAAAAAAACAAACTGACCTCGTTTCAGTCTGCGATTATAAAGTTCCAACTTCTGTATTAATGAAAACTTGGTTCGTCTCTAAAGAAAGATGCTTGAACCGGGTACAACAAGCAAAAAAAAAGGATAAAAGATTTTGAAAAAAGGGAGAAGTGGGCAGCTGTAATTTCACTGGAATCCTAATCAAAGGCAGCATTCTCTGCCGTCCATCACCGAGAGAAGGAACCAAAGCCTTCGGAAGCTTTTGAAAAGTAGCTTTGAGTTTGAAAAAAAAAGGGGTAGGAGGACGACGAGCGAGGCATTCAGCTCATTCAGTGCACCACCCCCACGCCGAAACGCACACAAACACACACAACTTTTCATCAAAAGGGTTGAAGTGGAAGTGCGGTCGGATCTGAGGTGCAATTAAGCCGTGCAAATTGAATTATGTTTACCAATTAACTAATTAAGATGATTTAATACTCGAAAATTGGGCTTCCACTTCTCTGAGAACGAGTTGTGTATTATAGGGATGGTGGAAAAAAAGAGCCTCCGCCGCTAGAGGCCTCACATACACACATACACACAGGTACACAAACAAACACACATTCACACACACACACACACACACGCACACACACATTTCCACCTCCAATTTTAGAGCCTCGAGGTCACTGAATTGGAATATAGATGCAAATGGGTGCATGTGTACGTGTGTGTGTGTGTGTGTGTGTGTGTGTGTGTGTGTGTGTGTGTGTGTGTGCATGTGTGTGTGTGTGTGTGGGTGTGTCAGCTGGTTTTAAGCCTCATTAAACTCTCACCTCCTCAGGCTACGGACTAACACGGCTTCCCCTCTTGCAGCTGTTTTTTCACAGTCATTAGCTACTTAGCATCCAACCATGCTAACATGCTAACAAGACGGTCCTGAAAGCATTTTGTCTCACAAACATCTGTGTTTTCCTTCCTCGTTTAGCTTTCGAGTTACTTCTGGCTCAGAAGTGTACGACGGTGCTTATCTGTCAAACGACACGTAGGATCCATGATGGACTTTATTTTACAGGAACCTATTTTTTTCACACATCAAAACCAAAAGAAAATCTATTCTTTGCTTTACTTTTCCGTGGAACTTTGTTCAACTGTGCAAAAGACTCTTATTTCGTGGAGATAAGCCCCAAATCGACGTTACTTTGTTTCAGCTTTTTCCATTCAAGCTTTGTTCTCAAAGCCAAGTTTTTATGTCAGCGCTCCAGCCTGGTAATAATTGGGGGTTTAAATCTCAACTCAACAAGTTTCCATGTTCATATTCAGCTCTGAACGCTCTGATTGCGTTGGGATCCAACCCAAACTCTATGGTAGTGAAAGTTGCTTTGAGTTTTTGATCCGATCCCAAATGGACCAGTAGAGAAAAAACCCACAATCCCCCATGTGGTGGAGATCAGAAAGAAAGAAAAAGATAATATTAAACCAGCCTGAACTTCCCACGAAACCCTAAAGTCTCCACTGTCAATCAGAAAACAAAAACACCTGATCGTTATTTAAGGTGGGCGTGATAAAACAATCCTCCCAGCGTTGATTACCAGCCTCTCGCGTCTCTTCCTGCCGTGTTTGTTCTCTGCTTCCAGTCATCGTGCTTTCGCCTTTCGAGCTAAGTAGAGACTTTAAACAAAATAACGATTGAAGATGTTCTTCTTTTTTCCCCACATGCCTTCTCCTCACATTCGGGAGGACAATTAACATGGCCGACGCTCTGCTTAACAGCCATCACTTTCAAGTGGTTTTCTGTTCAGTGAGCTGACATGTCTTGCTGCTGCAGTGCCCCTTAATTTGTTTTTACCACACTGAGTCACAATTAAGGTCTAATCTCATTGTTACTTCCTTTCCGTTTCTTTTTCAACCACCTACTCTCCTTCTTTCCCTTCCTCTCGTCTCTCGTTATTAAGTATGAGAAGTCAGTCGGATAAGTTTTGCTTTTGTTTTTCATCATTAGAAAAAGCAAAGATAAAACATCAGGCTGTCTTTTCTTATACTCTTTGGGCTTTCTTCTTTGTTTGTTCTATTTGAGGAAGTCTGATTCTTCTTCCTTTTAATAGGGCACACTTTCAACTTCTGTTTCTTCAGTTTGTTGCTCTGGTCCTATCATCTTCTCAAACCACTTCTCGAAAGCACCCTTCTCTTTTTCCTCTTCACCCGTCCCATCTTATGTTTCTAATCTCTCCCTTTTCCTTCCCATGTCAACAAGAATCCCAAATTCAGAGAAGTTATTGCACTGTTTTGGAGAAAACTTTACATTGTCCTTCGAGGGAAAACCAATTTGTCTTGGAATGAGTTGTGTACTCCAAAAATGATTGCACAGTGACTGATTGGAGCCTCCAACATTTTCTCTCCTGCATATCAAACGTCCTTCTCCTACATGTACTTCAGGCATCACCTTCCTTTTGTGAACGCACATGTGGATACAGTACAATGAAAATACAGAGAGGAAGTTCGGCGAGTCTGCATTGTGCCACACTCACATTAACTTCCTACGTGAAGGAAGCAACAGAAAATTCTGCGGCGCAATAAATCACAGTCGGACTGCAAACAGAGGTAAATGAAACTTTCCTCCCCGTCTCATTGACTTTTATTCAAAACAGCAGACTGTATTAAATATACAACTATAACATTAGAGGCAGTCCTCGCCATTTTAACACCTCTTTGAATTCAAGCAGGTCAGGTTTGATCAACTCTGGCCAGCTGCTGAAAAATGCTGATTTGAAATGCCAGTTTTTATTAATTTTTACATAAATAGAGACAGATTACGACCCGTATTCGTATTTCTTGTTAGGTGTCGACTCTCTAGTGGCCGTCATAATTATTACGACAGCAAAGGAGGATGTCAGGAGAGCGACATGTGCACATCGGGAGGAGGTTGGGTCAAACAAGCACAGGACTTTTACCCAGGAGGTCCAAGGTGAGTTATTTAAACTTACTAACGTAGTTATAGTTACATCACGTATGTTGCATAGCTGTTGTTACGTACATAACGTAGGTACATTCGTAAATGAAGTAACATAGCTATTTAAAGCCAGAACCACAAGTAGTTTTAGCACCTAGACTTAAAACTGTGAGCTCATGATGGTTCTGTGTGATCGTTGTTTTACTGGCAATCTGTCACGAAAGAAAATCATTCACAACTTAATCTGAACACGATAAAACACAAACCGCCAAGAAAAAGTGAAGTGGAGATCATATATGAATCACTTTAAATGTAAAGTATATTTGAAACACACACACACACAGAGACACACACACACACACACACACCAGAGTACCCCCTACCATCATAATTGAGTTAAACGGCTGCTGTGTTACGGCTGCTAAAGCCATCGGCTGTGAACTACACACACACACACACACGGACACACACACACCTGGACCCAGCGGTCATCCATCAGCACACAGCCTGGTGCAGCCCTCTCTCGTACATGAAAGCAGATCGACAATAACTGTGAAAAGAGCTCAGACGTCCACCTGCATGCTCAATAGAAAGAGCACTTTCTACTGTTCACACACACACACACACATAATCATGTGTACGTGCGTGTGTGTGTGTGTGTTGGCGTGTGGGGTTGCACTTGAAAGGGAAACAGCCAGAGGAAGTCAGAAACAGTGATGATTGGTCGGTTTTATTTAATTTTCATACAATTTTAAGAAGATTGATTCCGTAGATGTAATCTGTCTCTATTACTCTCTCCTTCGTATACTTTAATTTAGTAGCCTCCCACTTCCTTGCTCTAAATCCCCGTACTTAAATTCTCATTGTCCTCTCTTTATTGTTCTTTTTCTCAGTTACCATATCTTCGCTGTATCACTTTATCCATCAGCCTTCGCCTCTCCGGTTCGATGCACTTTGTTGTTCTCTTCTTTTTTCTGTATCAGCTCGGAGGAGAGCCGATCGGAAATAAAGTGAGCGAGGGAATAATCCTCTGGGAGAGAGCGAGAGGGGGGCGGGGAGGACTTTTTGTGAGGCTGCACAGGGGAGAGGAAGAGAGAAAGTGGGAGGCGGAGGCGGAGAGCGAGCGATCGATAAGTCAGGTCTGGTTTATCAGTCGGTATTAATGGGAATTAACCTTTAATCTGCGCTCTCAATGACACGCTCGCAAACACAAGCGGGCAGCGAGTTCGCTAATTGCAAATGTCATGTAGCTGCAAAGGTGCTATCGACAACAACTTATTACTAACTGTTTGTGGATCTGTGTGTGTGTGTGTGTGTGTGTGTGTGAGAGAGAGTATTGCTGTGGTTCTGAGAGCCGGACTGACTTTAAGGAACTGTTTTTTCACAGAGTAGTGTGTTTGGGATGTGAGACGCTGGACTAGGTTCAATGTAAGTTTGAAAGGGAATGTTAAAATGTGTTTCTTCAGATGTGGTTCATTCAGACACACAACGCTCAGCAGCACAGCACAGACGAAACAAAAAGACCGGATTCTACGTTTTACCCAAAAGAAGCAACAAAATTCAAAGCTGAATGAGCCTCAGAAGGAAAACAAGGTCATTTTTTCACATTTCAAACTGGAGTCCTGTTGATGTTTTTGATTCTGTCAGCTGCCAACACAATCAGCAGAATAAATGTTGCCCGTGTACGTTTCTGCAAACCCCTGATATGTTGAAACTTATCTTTGCTTTATCTTTCTTTAGGTTCAATCTTCTACCCATGATCTTGTTAGTTTTAGGAAAAGATGGGGTTTAGGGAGTACCACAACCATGGTTCAACATTGTCCTGAAGTCTCCTACAACAAATATCCAGCGGGATCACGCTTACAAACGTTGAAACGCAGTCTCTAACTGCAGTCACTGGCATGTAATGTGACAAGATACGACACTGAGTGAGTGTGTACACTCTAAGAAATAAGGGTTCCAAAAGGGTTCTTCTACAAGGGCTGAGGTTCTACCTGGAACCATTTGCTTCTGAAAAACCCTTTCCCGAAGAAACGTTTTTTCAAGGGTTCTTGGTAACACTAACGGTTCCAGTAAGAACCATTTTGATCCAGAGAACCCTTTAAAAACCCTTTCCTGAATAAAGGGTTTTAAAAGGGTTCTTGGTAACACTAAAGGTTCCAGTAAGAACCATTTTGATCCAGAGAACCCTTTAAAAACCCTTTCCTGAATAAAGGGTTTTAAAAGGGTTCTTGGTAACACTAAAGGTTCCAGTAAGAACCATTTTGATCCAGAGAACCCTTTAAAAACCCTTTCCTGAATAAAGGGTTTTAAAAGGGTTCTTGGTAACACTAACAGTTCCAGTAAGAACCATTTTGATCCAGAGAACCCTTTAAAAACCCTTTCCTGAATAAAGGGTTTTAAAAGGGTTCTTGGTAACACTAACGGTTCCAGTAAGAACCATTTTGATCCAGAGAACCCTTTAAAAACCCTTTCTGAATAAAGGGTTTTAAAAGGGTTCTTGGTAACACTAAAGGTTCCAGTAAGAATCATTTTGATCCAGAGAACCCTTTAAAAACCCTTTCCTGAATAAAGGGTTTTAAAAGGGTTCTTGGTAACACTAACGGTTCCAGTAAGAACCATTTTGATCCAGAGAACACTTTTTTGGAGAAAGAGTTCTTCAGGGATTGTTGAAAGCATGGGTATAAGATCCTGTGTGGGTTCTTTGTAGAACCTCTCATGGGGGGTTCTGGGTGGAACCTTACACACACAGTTCTAGGTATAACCCTTTATGTTGGCTTCTAGGTAGAACCCTCCACCTTTATAAAAGGTTCTACCTGGAGCCAAAAAGGGTTCTCCTATGAGGACAAGCCGAAGAACCTTATATGGTTCTACGTAGAACTTTTATTTCTAAGAGTGTAGAAAAGTCACTATGGGATGTATGACATGTACAAATGTAAACATATCACAGGTTTGTAGAACAGCTAACAGCTTCTGTCATTTTATCCTGGCAAATCAAAATCTCAAATCAGTGGGCGTCAAACTGCAATACAAAACTCTAACTTTAACTAATGTTCATGAGAAGCATTTTAAACCCGACAACCAGCAATGTCTTCTCTCCTCACTTTATTTTTTCGAGTTTAACTAGTCGAGCAGAATAAGATATTTTTCTACCTCCTGAACGTGTCACTGAGTGCACAGATTACCTCGACGCCTGACAGCGACTCAGCGTTTCTGATCTGCCAGGTTTTTTCATTAGTCAGATTTTTAGGGCTGCTTGTGCAAAGTCACACATGAGACAAAATGTGGTTCATGTGTCAGCCGACATCTGGAGCTCTCAACTAGAGCTGACAAATGGATGCACACACACACACACACACACACACACACACACACACACACACACACACACACACACACACACACACACACACACCGGTGAGTGACGTCCCACAGCTGGTAAACAAATGACAGACAGTTATGTGTGAAAATTCATTATCACGTGTATACACAAGCACACACACACAAACACACACACTCAACCAATCACTTACGTGAACCACAGAGCCAGGTATAATTACTCTCTCCTTCCTTCCTTCCCTCTCTCTCTCTCTCTCTCTCTCTCTCTCTCTCTCTCTCTCTCATCTAAATGCTAATGCAGTATCTAACCTTCATGCAGTGTAGCTAAGCTAACAATTGGCTTTGACTGTTGGGCGCTCCTCAGCACTGAAATATATGGCAATTAACAGAGACAGAGAGAGAGAACGGAAGGGATCATGACTTGTGATTGTAAGACTGATGACAACAGCTTTGGAAAATACCAAGTTCCGAGTACGAAGTCGGCAGCCGGGCCATGTGAGATAAATGACAGTATCAGCACTGAAAGAAGTAAACTCACCTTTTGATAGTACAAATCTATGACTTAACATATATTTTGCATTTTACTCGATATTTGGGGGAAATATATGGTAACAGGGCTGTCATGATATCTATATTTTAACTACACACACCGCCAAAATAAAACGAGTGTCCAGACTGAAGCTGATGAAGTCAGAAGAAGATAAAAAGAAAGAATAGTCAGCGTCTGTGATAGTGAACACATGGGTGCATGTGTGTCTATGTTTGAGTGCATGCCCATTACAGTATGTGTGTGTGTGTGTGTGAGTGTTTGGGTTATGGGTCAGTGTGTGTAATTGTGTGTGTGTGCCTTTGTGTGTTTTGGTATTCGAGGTCTGAGCAGATAGTATCAGTATTCCACCACTGTTCTCATTCACTGTTTTCTGCTACCGACCAGACACCAATTACGGCTGCCAATCACACGCACGCACACAGACACACACAACACACACACACACACACACACACACACACACACACACACACACACATACAGTACTGAGCCAAAACTCAGTTGGACACACACACACACACACACACCCCTGGGCAGTCCCAGTGTGTGAAAGTGAACAAAAGTCATCCATCACACTCCCTCTCACACACACACACACACACACACACACACACACACACACACACACACACACACACACTACACTGACGTAAGTTCATTCACCCCGACCTTGACCCTAAACCCAGTCTTCACTCTAAAATACACAACGTTTCCTTTATTGTTGCTTCATAATAAAAGCGTTTAAATGACTTAATAACGGGGGGCTTTTATTGTGAAGGAGTCACAGTAAATGAAACATGTTTGTAACTGAATTACAGGGACACAACTCGAGACGAGCACACCACTGGTTTAAGACTAACCTTCAAGCAGGTGGCCCAGTTGTGGTGGAAATGCAAAACCCAGTGAAATGCACAGACACACACACACACACACACACACACACACACACACACACACACATACGCCCACACTTGGAAGACGATAGTGTGTGACCTTGTAGACCTACACACTGCCTGGAGGTCGTGAAGCAAACACACACACGCACACACACACACACACACACACACACAGACCCTGTAGGCTCGGTGTCAGCTTTATTCATCACCACACACTGTGATCGTGTTTCATTTTACTTCACAGGGGAAAACACACGCACACACACACACACACACACACACACACACACACACACACACACACACACACACACACACACACACACACACACACACAGAGTCGCTTGTATCACTTTACATTTACAACCACAAACATAATACGCCACACACACACATACATTTCAAACAAAACTACACACACACACACTGCAGCCCCGAGCCTGCAGGCCGGCCGAGGACAGTATACATTAAACTAGTCAACGGGGGGACTTTTTAAACAGGTGTTCTACTTTCTGCTGTCCAGACACATTCATCTCAGCCTCGATCAACCAGAGAGAGGTATATAAAAGAGAGCGTGAGTCGGAGGGAGAGGCAAAACAATAGATGGATCGTAAAAACTACAAAGAGCAGCACCATTATCAGATAATGTCAGACTTTGGAAGCTCATTATCTGTTGCTAACCGACATTTTTGGGTGCTGACTATGCAGAAACGTAGTTTGGTTGAACTCTTTGACGCAGTGCAAACAGTAGCTTGATGACCTGTGGTAATTCCCAGCATGCACAGCCAAATTGGACCCGAGCAGAGGTCTAATCATCCACAATAATAATTAATAACTAAATTTTAAAGAGTGCACAGAATCTATGAACTTCACAAACGCCTTTGCTGGACAAAAACACATGTATAAGGGTGGATACAAAGATGTGTGTGTGTGTGTGTGTGTGTGTGCAGCCAGCGGCGTGTGATGAGAGGCCATTGAGTCAAATGTTATCACCATCTGCAGCTGCGTGGTTATAGCCCGCACACACATAACGACCGCATGTGTGTGTTTCCTGACATGAAAAACAGTGTCGCCTTGCTAATGAGCGGCCATATTGTTTCGTGTCTCCTGTCGTTTAAAACACATTTTCATTTGAGTTTAGATTTTATCGGTGGCCATTTAGCTTTTTAGCCTCCGGATTATACAACATGGAATGAGTCTCTTTGTTTGTTTGTTCCACTCTGTCTCTCTTTTTCTATCCTCCTGACTGTCATGTAACCTCCTTCCTTCTCCCATAAAACTGATCAAACCTTTGCACCTGAACTCACCACGAGGACGACAGCGAACAAGCAGCTGTAACTGTGCGTCGGTTTAAACTGTTGCCTCCTGCACGAAGTGTAATTGTGTTGGATTTGACTCGCATCAATGAAATATTGGCCCTGAAGTTGAATATAAGCCGTCTGATGTTTCCATTTAAAACGAATCACTGCTGAGTATTTTATTCAAAAGGTTTAGAAATTAATTAAATCTCCCCAAAGTATTCAAAGTAATAACACACAAAAAAATACATTGAGTTCAGTCTGTCTGACACGTTCATGCTGAGAGTCTGCACAGGTCAAGGAATGTGCTTTTAGAAGAATTTTTCAAGTTATTTTGTCAAACTTCAATCAATAAACAAGAACATACAGCACCGAAGCAGTTAGAAAGGCATTCCGGTTTCAATAGATCAGGCAGTGACAATACAAACACACAAAGACAGTCCATGACTGTGTCTCTCAGCGGGAAATCTGTGATGTCTTCCTGCTGAGGCCTGTCTACTTCAAGGACGAGGAACTTTTTTGTGACTGTGTTCAGTGAAACTACATAAAAAAGGAGACAAACGGAAACTTGTACCGAGACAAACTCCCTGTCTGTTCTTCTGTGTGGTTGTAGAACGGGACGGCCACCATTTGTGCATCAATCAAAGTCTTTAATTACACAATTAACGCTTTTATTGCACAATTCTGTAGTCAAGAAGCCCAAGAACTAAATGTTGAACTCAAATTCTCTTTACTTAATTTCATTCTGCTGTCTTACTGTCTGTCTATCAGTGATGTCGCTGCAATCGTCTCAACATAAACTCTTACCCACCTGCGCAGCATCTTTCTGTGCATCAACTATCCAGGAGCTACAGTCTGTTTGATACGGAGGGAATGGTCTTGACTTACTCGCAGTGTGTCTAGAGTTCACTTGTTTGAAAATGAGTACTGACTCACTGGTGTGCCAGACTGTCAGAATAGCTGCCCGTCCATGTAGCAAGAATATTTGAGTTGTTCAAGGACCATCGCTTCAACTTAGAAAAGTATGCAGTCCGCTCTAGTAAGATGCTTTAGTATGAGACTTATTGTACTTATTTTTACATTAAATTCACTTTTTATTATCAGGTTGTTCACAGTTTGCTGTCATTGTTTGGTTAGGTTAAGGTTATGGTTATATGTGGTTAAGGCAACAAGGTTGGGTTGTCCGGAGTGACATTGATTATGATGTGCCAGGAACGACACCGACATATATCAGATTGTGCTTGAACACTGTGATGTGTGGAGAGGAATTTGGACAAGGAGACAAAGCTGCAGGATCAAAGCACCGCTGCAGACTGAAACACCGAAAGTCCTCGTAGTTTTCTAAAGATAGTCGCTTAGAATTAGGCCACAGTGAAAGGTTTGCACAACCTGCTTTAACATTTGTCTTCCACTCATACCAAACCCTCTCTGGTGTGAGTGTACTCCTACGCACGACTTATGCCCTCCGCCCTCCTTTTGTTTGTCCGAATACTGTCAAACAAGTAAGTTATCAGGGTTCCAAATCAAAGGGAATTTATGGACACTTTCATTTGAAATTCAGGGTGAAATACAAAACCTTTGAATGTATGTGACTCAGTAGTATCTACACAAAGCACAGCTCATACAATACAACGCTAGTTAGCAGTCCTTACGGAGGACAACACACAAAAAATGAGCTGCATCTACATAATATGTGCACACACACACTCTCACACACACACACACACACACACACACACACACACACACACACACACGAACCAGCCTGCCCAACACTGACCCTCTCCACAGGGAGCAATGTGTGACGGTGGCATTAACTTTCAACAGAAAATTAGCCTCCGCCAACCAATTAACCAGCTTTTAAATCTCTTTAGCGAGGACACAATGTGTGTGTGCGTGCGTGTGTGTGTGTGTGTGTGTGTGAGTGTGTGTGAGAGATAGAGGAAAGACAAAAGAGAACATGAGGGTGTGTCTGTCTGAGTGGGACAGTCAAAGAAGACTGTGTGTGTGAATGTTGAGCAAAGGTTAATAGGACCTCAAGAGGGATAAGACAAGGGCCTTGTTACCTTCTCTGAGCCGTCTTCACACACACACACACACACACACACACACACACACACACACACACACACACACACACTGGGGCTCAGTGCCAAAGCTGGTGGTCTATTGAGCAGCAGGATAATTCACCACCGTCCATGGCTTACATTTGCACTAATACTTCTTAATACCCAACACTCTCCTCTTATCACATTCCCTCTCTATCGCTATCGTCTCTCTTCTTCTTCTCTCTCTCTTTTTTTTTCTTTTCTTTCCTTTCTTTTATCGTCCTCTGCAGCCCTCCCCTCTCCTTTCACGGGAGTCACGCACCAGACGTGACCGGGCTTTTGAGGAACAAATTACTGCGAGGGCGCGCCACTTAAAAAAAAGAAAAGAGATTGTGCGACGGGACTGTTACAAGTTGAACAAGTTGCACAAATTTGAGCAGTGATTACAACCGCGTAGCTTCAGCTGTGTTCGGCTAGTGCTAGGTGGCTACGCTAACCATTCAGTTGAATCCAAATATTATCAGTTCTCACGTATAAGCAACCTTTCTCCGTAACTCTACCTCCTTCTGCTAACTTTTCCCTCTCCCCCCATCTTTCCGTCTCTCCGTTGACGTCTTCCTTTCTTCCTCTGTTGACATTTTTCTCCCTCCGTCTACCTGAGAACATCCGTCTTTATCTCTCGCTCTGTTTATATCACCTTACACTCTCCCTCCCTGTCACCATGCCATTCTTTTAAGTCTCTCGCCCTGTCACTTTCTCTCACTCTCCGCCTTTATCTCTCTCATTATACATCTTGCGCCGTCACTCTCTCTTTTATTGCTCATCTCTCTCTCTCTCTCTCGCCATCTCCATCTATCCATAAAGCTCTCTCGTTTCTAATCGGCCCCTTTTCTTCTCCCTCTCTTGTTATCTCTCTCCTCTCTAATCTTTAGAGAGGGGGAAAGGACCGCTCTCATGGCGTAGTTAATATCTGCTCTGAAATACAGACAGGGTCGACACGCTCGGCTGGCTGCTGCTGGTATAGCATTTCTTTGGGTTTTGTTGCTCCTTTGTCAGTCATGCTATTCTGGGCTCCAGACTGACAGTCTGATAGAATAAGACTAGGGATCTCAAATAGCGGCAGCCTCTGTTGAGTTGCAGCAGCGAAACAAAAGTTCTGGAAGTCACTTATAACTTTCATAAAATGATGGGCTTTATATAAGCCACGGCTGAAACTTGGACCCAGTGGACCAGGAGTTTAATAAAAACCACAAGTACATGAATGATAAACTGCAACAAACATTGGGAGCGTTCCCATCTGTCTGTTTTTATATCCATTTATTACACTAGATTATTATAAAATAGCTGATGTTGTGTAAAAGCTGGTGTAACAACAAAGAAAAGAAGCAATAAAGGCTGGTGGAAACACTCTTAAAAGGCGTTCAGCTAGAGGACAGCGCGAGGATCAATGGTTTGCTTTGGCTCGGCGCGAAGAAGTACAAACGCGTGTGAAGTTGTAGTACCAGCGGGGGACTTTCATACTCGGGAAATGTATCGGAATATTTCATTCAGTAGCCCGATGCAGTCATCTACAAACACACCCGACCGCCTCTCCATGGGTGTTGACTACTGCTTCTTTGTAAAGCTGCATGGGGAAGATGGAAGCGGCCCAAGTTTACAAGGACGCACTCCGACTTTGAGTGCTGTTCCATTGTGCTCTTTCTGTTAGGGGGTCGGGATTTTTGAGTCGTCTGGAAGGCAGCTTTTCATCCAGGTAAGTAGGGTTTGAGTCCTGTTTGAAGCCAATAGTCAACAGTCACTGTTTTGAGGAAGTATGCAAAACCATTATCCTCTCCTAAACCTAACCAGGTAGTTTTGGTGCCTTTATTTTGAAAGTGTAATAGGACGTTGCATTGCAATGGAATGAGACCGTTTTGTGTTTACGGAGTTGGGACTAAACTTGACTTTGACACGGTGGTAAAGGCGGATATATCACAGTTACTTCAGCATGAAAGCCTCAGTGTCGTTAGAAGCTACAGTATGTTTTACTTGACTGTCTCCAGATTGTTGTCCCTCGTTTTTACGACACATCAGTTTCTATCAGAAATAAATCAAAGGGTACAACATAGTGAATGAAAAAAGATATTATGGCTGATTTGTGCAACAATCAGCAGGATGACACTGTTTCTCATTACTGGCTAAATGCTATAAGGGTTTGGTTAAGTTTGGGCAGGAACACTGCAGGGTTGAGTTAATGGAAACATTATGATCAAGAAACCAACACTTACTGGGTCAAAAACACCTTTGTACACGTTTTGTTGATCCAAGAATCCACCCTGACTTCTTCAGGAGGAGATTTTACATCGTCTACCTAAACCTTAGCTTCTAAAGAGACTTCACTGAGATCATTACATGTTATATTTTTTGGAAAAAGGGGACCCAAACACAAGACACACAGTGACAAGAAGATAAAAGAACGAAAAAGTGGGCTTTAATGATAGGCTGATATCCAAAAATCCAAAATCCAACAAAAGGCAGGCAAACAAAAGCCAACAAAGAGAAAATTAAAGAGTAATACAAAAAAAGGAGGACCATGGGAACACAAGCAACACACAGAAGGACTAATGAACAAATGACACACAGGGACACACAGAAAATGGGCGGGAAAGGACAAAGACAGGAAGTGGAAAGTCACAAGAAGACAAGACAAGAGAATAAAGCGGCAAACGTCTAGACTGAAAACCAAAACCATGGCCTTAAAATGTGTCCCCTGTGTTTCCCACTTTAATGTTAAACAGACAAGGACCTGTGTGCACAACGAGTTAAACACTTTGGGATTTTTATAATTCGTAGCGCGGATCTGTTGATGGCATTCCTGCCGTTAATTGGGACTCGAGTCTGGACTTTAAAATGATGAAACTACACTTATGGAGCTGAAATGGGTCACGCACCTGTTTCATCTGGGTCCATGCATGTTAAGAGTGTTTTAATGGACCATTATCTCACCGCATACAACAGTGGAGGACTTCTAATCCGCTATGATTCATTACTCGGCGGAAAAACCATCAACAAAGTCTCATCCAGCATCTGCTCTGCAATTATCCCCAACCAGCAGCACCAGCCACCGCAGCCTCTTCTCTCCTCAAAGGTTGTGGAGAGAGGTGGAAACGGCATTTTGTAACGCGAACCTTTAATCTTTCCGGCTACATGACAAGCTATTCTTTACGCGGCCTTATAATGTGTTATCTCGAAGACAAAGTAACAGCCTCGTAGATGTGTCGGCGCCTTCTGACTCACTTTAAGGGAATTCCTTCAGATGAAACCTAATTTCCCAGAAGCCGATTCTGCTCAATTCAGTGAGTCACGAGAAGACATTTGCATAGAAGTTGAGCAAATTTGCAGAAACACCCACTCGTCCTTCGTATTTCCTGCTCTTCCTCAACATCGCTCTTGATTATGATGATAGAAATGTTCTTCAGAAGCTTTGTTTGAATCGCGCCGAGACACAAAAGGTGTGTTTTGCGGGCGATGTTTCATATCCGTCTGAAGCGACATTATCTGAATGGGTTGCACAATGATCACTGTTTTCGGCACAACATAGTTTGTACGCTGTGTCTGTGTGTCTTGACAACTTGCAGTATATTTTGCCTTCACTTTGAAAGACATCAAGAACAAGAAGTCGTCATAAAGGGAAAAGTAACAGGATTCTAACTTCGCCAAAGTGTTGCATGATGTTATGAGCCTCAAGTACAGCAGCGACATGAACGTATAGAGCGTCCATGTTTCTTTTTCTTCTTCTCTCTGTCTGTTCTTTGTCTCTATCTGGGTGGAAAAACTCTACTGGTGCACTACTGGTGCACAGCTTTCATCTAAAAATACAGCTCGACAAGCTCGGCGTTATTTACAGTCGAAATGCCTTTTTGCTCTTTAGCTCTCCATTAAGTCAAAGTTGATGTGGATTTATTGATAGCGTGTTTAGTAACAAACAGGCGCTTCACGAAGTCCTTTACAGAGAACAAAGGACAGAGAGAGAGACGGATTAAATATAGATCGGCCGTTCTGTCTGCACAGATGTGTCGCTCTGTACAGTGTGTCTGTCTCTTTCTCTTCAGATGTGGAAAACGTAGCATCGCTGGTTTTATCCGTCTGCAGGAGGAACCCGCGGCTTGTTAGAACGGTTTGTTAAATGCTCCCCGATGGCTCTGGTCAAACGTGAGAAGGACCACTGGGAGCAGTGGGAGTGCTACATAACGGGCAAAAGTTGGGGGGAAAAAAAAACATGAAGGAGAAAAAACTCATGTCAGATCTCTTTCAGGCTGCATAAATGATGAAATATAGACAGTCTAGGCTTTTATTAATGACCATCTGGAGCATGAGGGAAGCTCACACCTCTCCTCACTAATGCTCTCATAAATTTGATAATTTATTAAACAGAGTGTAGAATATTTTAAGGTCAGGACTCATTTTATTTCCAGCCGTGCTGCATGCAGCGACCGTAAGAAGCTGGCATAGATTCATTTTGAAAACTCTGATAAGTCTGATGATGTTCACAGGGAACATGTCTCATAAAATTACGACTGATTCACGAATTTGTCCCTTACTTTCTCGCGTTACGGCAAAAGGTGGTAACGTCTAAGCCAGACGTTATGGTCATAGAACGATGGTCTATGGCTGGCTTCACGACTTGAGGCGATAAACGATGACAATCACGGCCGGAAATTGTCCAGAAGTCTCGTTAAATATGTCCACGTACAAATGTTGAAACGCAGGCTTGAACTGTGGTCACTGGCTTGGCAGCAGCAGACCTTCTCCGCCTGTAACTCCACCACCAGACTCTCCAGCTCTCGATATGAAAATCAGGTCGTAAATGTGACGTGAACATGATATCTCAAGTATGAACAAATGTCTATGACACATACACATGCTAGACTTGTAGTCAAGACCACTTACGCCGAGACCAAGACACTACCAAGACCAGAGAGTATCAAGACCAAGACCAAGACCAAATTGCCCGTCTGGATATTATAGGTTACAAATCCCTTCGAGGCCGAGAAGCCAGTCCGAGACATTGCAAGACCGAGAGGCCCGAGACCGAGGCAAGACCGAGACCAAAGACTGTCGAGGCCGTGACAAGACCAAGACCACAGAAAAGTGGTCTCGAGACCGGTCTCGAGAAGTCTAACACGTGCGTACGTATGAGTGGTTTGCAGAAACATTGGCTGCTAACATTTTATACTGGCGACTGGGAGTCCAGAAGTCTCCTCACGACAATACCTACATCTTTTGTTCCTCCCAGTGTTAAGCCCAAATTGGCGCCACTGGTTCGATCCCTCGCTGTAGTTATTATGTACATATGACAGTATTCAACTGAGACTGGAGCCAGAATTATCGTGATGAAAAGAGTCACTTCGGCACTTATTTAAACATGAGGATGACGTGTGAAACCACAGGCACATTTACGTAATGAAAAAGGCTGCTTATATCTCTTGCCCTTCCTCTCTAACTTTATAATCTACACCTCCTCCTCCTCCACAATCAACAATCTTTATTCCTCCCCCTCACCTTCTCCCACTCATCCTGCCATCATTTGTCATTTCTGCCCTTTATCCTCCACGGCCAATCGCTCCCACTCTCCAACTCCCTCGCCTCTCTTCTTTCACCTCTTCCTCCACCTCCTCCTCATCGCTTCACTCGTCCCTCCCTCCATTTCCTCTCCACCCCGCCGACTTATTTATCCCTTTCCGTCACTCCACCTTTCTCTCCGCCGCTCCGTGAGTGACGGGGAAGGCAGCCGCCGCCGTGCTTCCCGGCCGAGGGAAATGGTTTTTCTGTCTATCTGTCCGTCCGCCTGTCTGCCTCGCCGTCTGTCTGTCCGTATCGCTTAACCAGGCAGCGCTTCCTGTTTGTCGGCAATAACAGAGGCAATTATCTGTTAATCAGCGTTCAGTCTGCGCTCACACACGAACCTTGACAGACACACGTACGCAGGTTTCCCTCCGTCAGCTCACACAATCTCAAACTGCAATTTAGTGTGACTGACAGATGGATGGATGATTAATGAAATAATGGATTCACATGCGGGCGGAGTGAACTGGTGAACACGTGTGAACTCAGGATGGAGGGATGGAAGTGACTGACATCAAGAAGAAAGATAAAAAAGAGAGAGAGAGAGTGATGAAGGAAAAGGTGAGCAGATGCTGGATCACAGTTGTGTACACTTGGCAGTATTTTCCGTCAAGTGTGTGCATCTGTGTGTTTGTGTGCGTATGTGTGTGTAAGAGTCCGTAAACAACTAGAAGATGGTTGGCTCCTTCAGACTGCACCATCAAGAAAGGACGTGTGTGTGTGTGTGTGTGTGTGTGTGTGTGTGTGTGTGTGTGAGTGTGAGTGCAAATAATGAGAGGCGAAATCCAACTGCCTGGCAAATATTATGATGTTTGCTCTTCTTCTTCTTCTTCTTCTCCTATTCTGTCTGCCGCGCTCTCTCCACCGCTCTCTATCCAAACCTCTGTCTTTCTTAATTCATTCCTTATTTACCAACTTTATCTTTTCTTTTAATCAGTTTTCTTCTGTCTTTCTTTATTTCTTTCTTTCTTTCTATCTTACGTTCTTTCTACCATTCTTTCTTTCTTCCTCTCAGCTCTGCTTTCAGATGTCTTCAGATGTTATAAAATGCTGGGAATGTACATTTCTGCATGTGATACGTCACAGATGTGCTTGCTAAATTTAAATTATATTTTTCTTGATAACAATGTTGTGCTTATTCTCTGAGAAAAAAATGGTAAATACTGTCATAGACAGAAAATCTGAAGTGGAACTCAATTGAAACCATGTTTTCCATCATTTTTATCCAACCTTACATGTTTCTAGGCAGGAAACGTGTTTGAAAAAGCTTCTTTTCACTGAAATATCTAGAATGAGGTGCAAAAAAGTAGGGTTTTTCGTAGAGAAAAGCCCAAAATTGACAATACTGTCTCGGACACAAAATATATAGTGGAACTCATGTATCCCATAATATGTTTCCATGTTTCCAACACTTGGTTAGGGTTAAGAAAAGATCATGTTTGGGCTCAAAATACCTGTTTTTGTTCTCACAAACACGGCAAAAATATCACAAACATGACTGGAAATTATTCAGTTGTGCTTACAAATGTTGAAACAAAGTCTTGGACAGTGGTCACTGGCTTGCCTGTCACCATCCAACTTGTGGTCAGAAGCAGATTGTTTGGCAAAATGCCCCCAGTCCCCCAAAACAGAGACCAATTGTGAAAACACAGCAAGACAGATTATCTGGACCTCTTTATTGTGAAGTAAAAGTGACTGTATTGTTCATTGGACAGGAAATCTGTATGTGCATACCAACGCTAAGTAGGGTTGGACTTTTCTCCTTTCCAGGATCCGAGCAGTTAAGAGCACTTAATGGAACAACGGCCACAGCTTCAAAAAAATACAGGCCGAGGTTTTACTAAACAAGAATTATACCAAAGTGGATGATAATGGCCCGTCTGTCCTCCTACTGTACAGTTTGATTTTTCTACACTTTGATTTTTTTTTTTTTTTTATTCAAAACATCTTTTCCACAGACCCGTTGAGAGCGGCTCTGGCTACATCTGTGGATCCATCTTCTGGCTATGACTTCCCACACAGGCTGACACAAATTAAATTTAGCCACAGCGAGAATAAAGTGAATGATGCTCAGATATCATCTAATATCTTCTCTTCCCCGTCTCTCTCTCGCTCTCTCTCTTCCAGCTAAACTCCATAACTCTGTTTATTACCTCCTCCCCCTCTACCCACACTGATTTGTCTCATTTCCTCCTTTATTTTCTATCTGCCATCCATCCTCTCACCCTTCTCCTACCTCCCTCCCTCCTCCCTCCCGGCAAAGCTTGTTGATTCAGCCGACTAGGCAGCCTCTCCGTCTCTCTCGCCTAACATATTCTATTAAATATGGATTAATTACTTCGAAACCTTGTTAAGCTTCGTTAAGACCTCCTGCATTAATCAGCAGTTATTTTAATTAGAGGAAAGGAAGTTTTTAATGTGCCGCGCCGTGTATGTTTTACACCTCCGACATTCTAATCAGCTCAATCACGACTTGATTTGCCTCCGTGTTTGCTTTGCTATTTCAGACTTTGCGGAAGGAGAGTCGACCGGGGGGGGAAAGTTGACTGAGCGCACGAGTTACTCAGACTGGAGTTGTTGAATGTTGAAAGGACTCCTGGAAAGAGCACCAGTTGACCCTGATATTACCAGTTAGCTCCGGAAATTAGCCTTAAAAACTTTTAGTCAGTCAAACACATCTAATTTCTCTGTGTTAAACTGTGTGATTCAGCTTTTTTATACACGCCACATTAGCCAGAATGAGCCATTACAGGCAGGTGGGAAAGTCCCCCCAAGGAATATGAGTGCAAATGCCCAAAAAACAACATACATATGGTCGACGTTGGTTTCTTTTCACCATAACCGAGTGGTTATTGTCGTAACTATGACAACAAAGGTTCCCTAACCCTTACAATTTAGTAACTTTAACCCAATGCATGTACTCTAATCTTTCCCTAACCCTGTTCCTGTGCATAAAGGCAATCAAGCCTCAACCATAGCAACAAAAAACAATGGCTTATGAATCAGTCATGTACATATTGGCAGATCAGAAAATGTTAATATATAGTTCTGGAGGGCATGGATATGGCTTGGATGTGCTATTATGTTGAGCTTTAATCTGCCATTATTGTCCCTGTAGTGCCATTATTGCCAATAGTCAGATATTGCAATACTCATTCCATACTGGGAAAGATGAGGAGACAGTTCAGCTCTACCCTAAATTTTATAAATTTACATTTAAAAGATGAAAAGTCTCCTTTTTTAACACAAAACATCCTGTCTTGTAACTTGTGAGAGCTCGAAAGTGACACAAAGCGGCCAAAAGTGCAATAGAACACGGGCGGCGAACATCTGCACCATCCTTCCCCGAGGCTGGAGTTTACAGCCTCCACATGATAAAAACAAAAACATTTTCCACCTCATTTATGCTCGTATGCGACTGCTGAATCGCGTCTGGCGTTGCCATTATGCCCCTTCCGAGGGCTTATAGGCTTCTGGATGCACTGTTCCATCATGTGTGACTGCTGTATAATTTATGGGGCTGCAGTAAAAAAAAAAAAATCTCCTTGCATAATTCACGTAATGAATGAATTAACTGTAATTAACGGTTTAACCTGTTGTAATGAAAGTGTCACTGTCCACCAGGCATATCTTTTATTTAGGCTGAACATTACTGCTGAACAGATGCCAGGGAAAAGTGTTGCTGATGGTTCCTGCTGCTGTTGTGTTAACTGTTGAACACTTGAACGCTCCGTGCCTCAAAGTTGGAATATATATTGAGAGAGGATGTTCACTGTTTTGTTGATGTTCACTCTGATGTATAAAAAGGTAAGCAAGCAGATTATGATATTTAACTTTGTCTGTATGTAAGTCAGATTTTGTCACTGTCGAATTCGCATCCGCAAGCTGAAGACGTACAACTTTCAGCGGAAATTCTGCGTGTTGTGGGAGCTTACGGAGAGCTTTGTGGGACAGAAATGACAGAGCCAACACTTCTGGAGGAATAAACACCCGGATTCTCAACTTCACGGTGGAAGAGGAGCCCTGAGATTACTCTTGATTTTTCCTCACTCCTATTTATTAACCCGACTGTAGCAGCTGATCCGCAGAGGGGGAACTCCAAAATTGGCTGTTTAGGTTCTGTAATGGACACTTGAACGCTCCGTTCCTCAAAGTTGGAATATATATTGAGAGAGGATGTTCACTGTTTTCTTGATGTTCACTCTGATGTATAAAAAGGAAAGGAAGCAGATTATGATATTTAACTTTGTCTGTATGTCAAGTCAAATTTTGTCACTGTCGAATTCGTATCCGCAAGCTGAAGACGTGCAACTTTCAGCGGAAAATCTGCGTGTTGTGGGAGCTTACGGAGAGCTTTGTGGGACAGAAATGACAGAGCCAACACTTCTGGAGGAATAAACACCCGGAGTCACACTGGATTCTCCATTTCACGGTGGAAGAGGAGCCCTGAGATTACTCTTGATTTTTCCTCACTCCTATTTATTAACCCGACTGCAGCAGCGATCCGCAGAGGGGGAACTCACAAAATTGGCTGTTTAGGTTCTGTAATGGTGACTGCAGCCTGGAGCTGGAGGGGAAATGTACTTTTATGACATGCAAACGAGGGAGAACCCAAGTCTGGTGAGTACTGAGTTCACTGAGAGGCTCAACTGAATTCAAACACACGACGCTGATGTGCTCAGTAAGGTTTTCTGGCTGTTGAATGAACACAAATGATCCCGTGAAAGTCTTGTGAGTAACGTAGGGCTACTTTTAAATGTGGGATGTCAAATGTACAGATATCTGAACCAGCAGTTGTTTACTGTTTCTTATTCCTGGTTACGATGTATAAAAAGAAAGGAAGCAGATTATGATATTATCTTTGTCTGTATGTAAGTCGAATTTTGTCACTGTCGAATATGCATCCGCAAGCTGAAGATGAGCAACTTTCAGCGGAAAATTTGCATGTTTTGTGGGAGTTTGCGGAGTGCTTTGTGGGGAGGACGGGGCAGAAATGATGTCAGGTTTAGAGCCAACACTTCTGGAGGAATAAACACCCGGAGTCGCATTGGATTCTCCATTTCACGGTGGGAGAGGAGCCCTGAGATTAATCTTGATTTTTCCTCACTCCTATTTATTAACCCGACTGCAGCAGTGATCCACAGAGGGGGAACTCACAAAATTGGCTGTTTAGGTTCTGTAATGGAGACTGCAGCCTGGAGTTAGAGGGGGAAATGTACTTTTATGACATGCAAACGAGAGAGAACTCCAAGAAGTCTCTGGTGAGTACTGAGTTCACTGAGAGGCTCAACTGAATTCAAACACACAACGCTGATGTGCTCGCAAATGTACAGTAACGATTTCTGGCACACAAATGATCCCGTGAAAGTCTTGTGAGTAACGTAGGGCTACTTTTTAAAACATGGGATGTCAAATTCACAGATATCTGAACCAGCAGTTGTTTACTGTTTCTTATTCCTGGTTTACTACAGCGACTACATGAGTCACTTTCAGTCATTTATCCCTTTCAAACGTCTTCCCACATATTGCTCCTCTTAGAGCTGTTTGTACCCGAGTGTCCTGCTGTAAATCTTCTGCAGGTGCGGGGAACAGATTTCTCTCACTTTACATGCCGCATTCATAATATTTGCATTTTCAGAGACGCATTTCGACTCACTTTGTCGAATATCCTCAGACCACTTAAGAAATAGGTTTCTTGCAGCGAGCGTGGATGGATTCTTTGTTTTCGCTCCATTTTTTCTCACTCGAGCTGTGTGTGCGTGCACTGCTGATTCTCTTGATGCACTCCGCAAATTCACCCTCAGGGCCACTAAATATCCATTTTTCTTGTCTTCCCATTAGATGTGCATTTCAAAGCTGTTATCGTTCACCGCTCAAAGTGTTTCGTTCGGTTTACAACTGTCAAATATCCCCGTGGCAGACACAACTGTCATTCCGAAGCCGTATTCCATCACCGGAGAACTCGGCGTTGTTTGCCTCCTGCAGGGAAATAAGTTTGTTGTTGTTTTCAGGCAATAACTTTGATAACTGCCCATGAGCTTCCAGACAAATAGCATTTCAATCAAAGCATGAAGAGGGAGAAATATGGTTTCTGCTGGTGGTGACAACTGAAGATTTTTCTTCCTCTTTTTTTTCTTGTTTAGCAGACAAACACGTCCGTATGTTTACTGACTTCTGAACTTAGAAGGAAATTACAGTGACATCTATTTTTAATACATTCTTCTGATGCACCAGACATTCAACCCATCACCTTTCAGGAACAATCATACCAGCTTTATAATGACAACATTTCTGAACAAACTGAGTTGAATATGAACTTTGACACACTTTGATCAAATGCAAACCATCTTCACAGTGCTGATCTTTAGGGGAATGGAGAATCATAGAGTCGGAAACAACATCTCATATTGGCTAAAGATGAGGCAAGGTTTGCGGTTGGTGTCGAGATAAGGCGGGATGGTGCAGATATGTGTCTTGAACTAAAATGATGATTAAAAATGGAGAAAAATGGTTAAAAATGGAGAAAAATGGTTAAAAATGGAGAAAAATGGCGCACATTATCAGACAGTCTCTCCTGGAACGCACTCGCAGTGTCAAAAAGGAGAAATGTCAGAAACAGTTTCGAGAGGTTCCAGCATCAGGAAGATTTTGAGGGAGGAAAACTCCAAATCTTCTGACAAGCCCTTCTGATTGGGTAAACTGGTGTCTTAAGAACACTACGGCTAGTCCACAAGGAAGCCACGCAAGCCAGCTAGCTTTGAGGGCTACTGTGGCTTTTTGACTTTCATACGAGAAGGTAGAGAGACCAAAGTGCGAGACTGTGTTTTAACATTTTGTTAAGATGAGTTAAGAGAAACCACTGGCTGATTTAAGGAGAATTCTGCAGTCATGTTTGTGGCGTCAAATACTCGTAGAAGTCGGGACATCGCCAGCCGTGTTTTTGCTGACATGCGGGGTGTTTTTAACGAGACCTCGGAGCATCTCTGGCAACCACAGCAGATATTCTAAGCACAAATGATCTTTTCCTAACCCTAACCAAGTAGATTTGTGCCTAAACCTAACCAGACCGTAAGCACAGCACTGCTTACGAAACATATCTACATTTTTGCAGAAACATACATCGCTGACATCGCACCGACTAACCCCCATGAGCCGTCCCTGTGTCGAGGAGCTTCCAGCATCGCTTATTTCATGGGAGCATGTGGGAAGAAAAAAAAATGTCTGGTGTAACGGGACACTAATACTCCGGCTCACACACTCCTCCTGCACAAACACACACTTTCTTTTTTTTTTTTCTCTCTAAGTGCATATCATTGACTGCAGAAAGTGGTCTCTCTCACTCTTTCCACCCTCTCTCTCTCTCTCCCTCTCTTTCAGCTCCGCTAGCCACTTTAGCATTCATTCAATGCCCACCTCGCTATCTCTCTCTGTCACACACACACGAGGACACACACACACACACACACACACGGACACATGCGAGACGCCCCGGCACTCACCATGCCCCGCTATTAGGCTGTCAGTTAGTCAGGCCAATAGAATAAGTGGTGTGGATTAGGCAGACACATACACAGACGCGCACACAGCGAGGGAGGATGGACAGCATACTAAACAGAGCGGGCCACGGGGTGACAGACATCCTGTCATAAAGCTCTCACACTTTAACACACACACACACACACACACACACACAGAGCGGAGGAAACAATTATAGCCTCTCAGACAGTCGATAACAGTGAGACATAATCAACTTAGTGTCATTTTTTCTCTTTCCTTGACCCCCTGTCATCCGTTGTCTTTGTCATTTCCTCCAATCATTCGTCCTTTGCTCTTCCATCTGCTTCTTTTTTTTGTCTTTCTCTCCTCCTTGTCCTCTTCCTTTCTCTTCCTCCTCCTCTTCCTCTTCTGCCTCATCTCGTCTAGACAGGAGTGATGAACGAGGCAACAGCCGACAGGACTATCTCCTTTACCACAGTCTTGTCCTTTCACCGGCCTCGCCTCCTCCTCTCTTCTCCTCTCTTTCTCTTTCAACCTTTCTCATCTCCTCCTCCCTCCTTCCTGTCCTCAGTCTTCCATTTATCCCTGCCTTCTGTTTCCTCCTACTCAAGGTCCTTCTGTCTTTTTTCTTTACTTCCCTTCTATGCTCTATTCTGCCTCCTCTTCTTCGTCTCCTTGATCCTACTGTACTTCCCCCTTATATCCTCTCAGTCTCTCAGTCCTTTCTCATCTGTCCTCATTTCCTTTCCTCTCCTCTCCTTTCCTCACATTTCCTTTCCTCTCCTTTCCTCTCCTCTCCTTTCCTCTCCTTTCCTCTGCTTTCCTTTCCTTTCCTCTCCTTTCCTCACCATTCCTCTCCTTTCCTCTCCTTCTCTTTCCTCTCCTTTCCTCACCTTTCCTCTCCTTTCCTTTCCTCTCCTTTCCTTTCCTCCCCTTTCCTTTCCTTTCCTTTCCTTTCCTCTCCCATCCTTTCCTTTCCTTTCCTCTCCTCTCCTTTCCTCTGCTTTCCTCTCCTCTCCTTTCCTCTCCTTTCCTTTCCTCTCCTCTCCTTTCCTCTCCTTTCCTTCCCTTCCTGTCATTTCCTTTCCTTTCCTTCCCTGTCCTTTCTTCCTGTATCTCTTTACATCTTTCTCTACTCTCTTCTCTTTCAACCTTTCTCCTCTTCTTCTTTCTCCTTCCTTCTTGTCCTAGTCTTCGAGACCTTCATTTTTCCTTGCCTCCTATATTTTTCTTCCTCGAGGTCCTGTCCTGTCTTTTTTCCTTCCCTTCTATGATCTTTTCTGCCTTTTCTTCTTCCTTTCCTTTCCTTTCCTTTCCTTTCCTTCATTCCTCTCTTTCCTCCCCTTTTCTCTTTTTCTTATATTTCTTCCAACCCCATCTTCCTTCCATCCTCATTTCTCCTCCTCTCCTTTTTTCCCTCATCACTTCCTCTTCTTCCTTTTCACCTCTTCCTCTGGCCTTTTCCTTGCTTCCGTCCTTCCTGCATCTCTTTACGTCTTCCTCTCCTCCCTCCCCAATTTGAAGTCTACCGTTCTTTTGCCCTTGCCTGTCCACTCTTCTGTTCTCTGTCTGTGTGACCCAGCCTCTGTCACACAATCATACGAGGCAGGACACACACACACACACACACACACACACACACTCCACTAATCACATAAAGGCCTCTATAATTGAGGAATTGTAAGCTGTTGATTCGATCAAAGCCAAAGACTTCTCCACGTCCCTCCAACATGTCAACACGGCGGGCGGACGAGTCAAGGAGACAACCGAGAGTGAAAGTGATCCCCGGTCGATCCCCCTTTTCTCTTTCTCCCTTTTGTTCTCTTTCCCCTCACTCTTCACCCTCTCCGTCCTCGCCGCCACAGAAAATCTAATCAAGTGGCGTATAAATTGTAAATTGGTCCCCCCACCCACCCCGAAAAACACACACACACACCTCCACGCCCTCGTCGTCACCTCCAGATCCGACCGGATGTTCAACAATTAGCGATCAGTGGAGCTCAAAGGCACGAATCAGGGGCACAGCTGCACCCAACACACACACACACACACACACACACACACACCACACACACACACACACACACATACATGCAAGATAAAAAAGGACAGCCTTGAGTAACACATGCCTTTGCTCTGTTGAACATAAAGCTGTTGCAAAACTAAAGATGTGCCAGGCCAGCTGTTTACAGACCGTCTGCCAAGTGATGCCAACCTGGCCGGCTGTAGCTTCATATTCGCTGTAGCACATGAGGAGTGTATCGATCTTGTCATTAAATTAAAAGCGTATAACACATTTCTGGACTTTTCCTGCAAGGTTTGGTTCAGTCTCTGCAAATAAAACCCCTTTGGTTTCATAAAAACGAGGACATCAATGAAAGCTGGCGGCTGCAGAAGGGACGAGGACGAACCTTTTCAGTCTTAAAAAAAGGAATAAAACTGTTTCACCGCTGACCAAAAAGGGGTGTGTAGTTATTCATACGCAGCTTCAGTTTCATTTCCTGAGATTTTTTGTGATACAGGCTGAAAGTTTGACCTCAGCGAGAGCGACGAGAGCAACACGATCTGAACATCGAGCTGTCTGACCAGGCAGCCACACAGCAAGACCTCCCAGATGAAGATGGATGAGAGGGTGATTAGAAACCTCGACAAGCTGACAGACAGACAGACAGACAGACGGAGTCAGGGTGAGATCATTTTCTTCATCACTGGCTCTCAGTCTATTATCATTATATCTCAATGAGCTCTTTCACATTTCTTTTTTTTTTTTTTCTAAAAACAAAAGCCAGACAGACCTGGAATAAGAAAATGATTATTAGAATCACTCTGTGCGCTCTGTGAACGTGTGTGTGTGTGTGTGTGTGTGTGTGTGTGTGTGTGTGTGTGAGATGAGAGAGAGAGAGAGAGAGAGAGAGGATGTGATGATGGATAGATCTGATGTACCAATGTCGCCCCCTTACGGCACAGGAGCAAACAACAGCCAGCAGCCCTGCGCTCTCTCTCTCTCTCTCTCTCTCTCTCTCTCTCTCTCTCTCCAGTCTCTTTCAGACACACACACACACACACACACACACACACACCACTGCACAAACGCACGTACTCCCAATAAATTAACTGTTTCTAAGTGCAAGTAATGACACGACACACACACACACACACACGTCCCCATAAAACCCTGTCTGACTATTTTACAAGTTTGACTCATAATTCATATTAAAAATATATATATAACGTCACAAAATGTTTATTATTTCCCAGTGTTCTCCTTCTCAGCCTGACCACATCCTCGCGCACAGACGAGGCTGTGTGTCAGTATGAACCTCTGAGCGGCTCCGTCTCATCCATCAAACCTGCGTTCAGAACATCCTCCTCTCCTTCCTATCTGCTCATCTCAACCAGCTGACGCGCGTTTTGTGTCTGTAATGGGTCTGACTGTAACATCCGCGCAGATACTTGACCACACTGACACTTTTATTAACTTCACCGTAACGCGCGGTGTGGCGGATTCTCTCCGCCGCACCATTACGCACGGGCGGAGAGGGGCGGACGGGGCCGCTCCGCCGCGCCGCGCTGCAGCGCAGAGCCGGAGCCAGAGACGGAGGGAGAGAGAAGGAGGGGAGGACTCAGTGTTTGGAGCCAGTCTTCCCCTTCAAAGTAGCCTCTTTTTGCAGCCTTACAGGTCATGAATACCAAGCAGAAGGTGCCGAGAGAGAGGCGGACACTGAGCCGACAGGGCTGCTGCTGCTGCAGTCCACTGAAAACACGACTGAGTTTACACCGATGTGTCCTTTAACACCGAGTCTGAACTTATATGAAGATATGATCTTACTGCTTTCAAGAGTTACAGCAGAGGACACACTCACACTTCTGATGTTATAAAGTCTTGTCTTTTATCAGTCTTTTAGAAACAGACAGAAACGCCGGTTTTAATTCATGGATCTTGCGAGAAAGCAGATTATAATCGCAGCAAGAGTGATTCAACGTGCTCTTAATCCGACTTTACAATATCCATGAAACAATCATTTTATGTCTCAACTTCTAACGCAGCGCACTCCATGAATCACCGACATTTGTGCTGTATCGAGGAATCACAGCGTGCTGGATGTGTGGGAGCAAACTTTCCTTCAGCGCTGCTGTGATCCGGTGATATTTATCCATTTCACTTAAATTTTTACCGATGACTGATAATCATGACTAATTCGATCAAAGGCCGCAGAACAAGTGCGAAATGGCAAACTCTCCAAACCTCTCCGGCGCGTAACAAGTGCCAGAGGACCGCGGCGGCTCCTGGCCGCCTGCAGAGATGCTGCAGCGGTCTGCGCGACGATCCCGAAGCTTCAGCTCCGGGAGATGAGACTGAGCAGCTGCATTCTGACTGAAACATGACGGTTTTTGTTTTGTTTTTTGAGAACCAAACAGCGAACGCGGAGAGTAAATCCGACGTCAGCTCGGTTATTAAAGTTAAATCTAAAATGTTCTGTTCTGGCATTTTATAACAGTAACTTGTTGTCCACTGTACGGCTGCACAGTGCGTGTCTGCTGTTGAACGTCAAATTATTCATCGTATCAGTGCGTAAATAAATCAGGGGACGTGTTGTTGGACAGTTCGCAGCTTTGCGCTCGGTCGGAGCCAGGACGCACCGGCTCGCCCGCTTCCAAACAGCCCAGCGAGCTCACAGCGACATGCAACACACATAACAAAAACAAACAAACAGCACAACAACATCCAAGTGGAGTCTTATTAACCCTCAGCAGCACGCGCGGGAAGCTTCATGTGGCAAAAAAAACCTCCCGAAGCGTCCAAACTTCGCACCAAACCTCCTGTGCGCTCAGGAGAAACACGCCGTGAGCTCAGCACAGCGGTCAGCACGAGTCCAGCTACAAGCACCATCAGCAAAACTCGTAATATTTCCAATCACTTCATCCCATAAACAAGTGTCATGCATCAACATATCTGAGCGCAGCGCTCACACGTTCCAACCAACAGCTGAAATTGTGCTCAAACTGACTTTAAGGATGTTTAATCATCGTCATGTCCAACAGTGTGACACATGCAGCTGCATGCTGCACCCCGAAACACACACAGATCAACGCACAGGTCCGTTTTATATTCTCATATCCCCTCCTCACCGCTGAGGCATTTTATTGCCGATTCAGACCAAAAAGAAATCGTTAAAGCGCAGAAAAACACAGAAAACATGACCGACAGGTTCAATAACGCACACATGTTAGAGAAACAAATCGCTTTACCTGGAAAGAATTGTCCAGCGGTAAATCCCAAAAGTACAAAGTGGAGGAAAGCTGCAGGCAAAACGAGGGAATAACTCCGTTTATCCATGTTCTCTTCTTCTTCTTCTTCTTCTTCTTGGTTTGTTCTCAGTCGGGTTGATTATTTTACATACTCCCGTCTGGTCCTTAAACTGTTGGTCCTCAGTTCGGGACAGCGGAGATCACAGCGGAGACAGGAGGGATACAATCCTCGCATTGGTGGAGACAGAAGAGACAGAAAGACACAAGTGGAAGCAAAGAGAGAAGTTGGAGGCAGACGGACCGCAGCTCGCTCCTTTTCCTTTCCTCTCCTCTCCTCCCGGGTCCGACAGAGCGAGCCTGTGTGTCTGTCTGTGTGTGTGTGTGTGTGTGTGTGTGTGCGTCAGTGCCCGCGTGTGCGTCAGAAAAGTGTGTGAGAGGGGGGCACGGTGTGTGTGCGCGCGCTCAGACCGTCTCTGACAGACTGACGTTGAGTTGGAGAGGAATGGAGAGCAGTGCGCACCGCACCGGGTGCCAGACACCCGCGCGAAGACGCGCGCGTTAACGCGGGCGGAGCTTCCGGTCGTGAGTTTCAAAATAAGATCGAGTAGAGCAGAGAGGAAATGCAACTCTGAGAGCTGGTGGTGTTTTTAAAACACCGTCCAGAGATGTTAGAGTCGCATGAGAGTTACGGAAATTGAAAAATGTGCGAATTTCAGCTAAATTTACTCGAAAAAATGTCAAATTATATTAGAAGCTTTCAAATTCTGTTTCTCAGCTTTACTTTTGAAAGTGAACGATGTATTTCCGATGCTTATTATGTCAACTTAAAGAAGTTATAATCGTTTTTTCTTCTTCTTTCACACAGTGATGTCCAACAGAAGTCCTGGAGGATTTCTTTGAAAATTAAAAATAAAAAAAATGTAAAAAGATGAAACTTTTCAGTTTTCTTGGGAGGAAATTGATCACTGCACGAAAGAAAACAAACAAGAATAAAGCAGAATTGTTGGACTCCAGTTGCTAAATCATTAAAGTGTTTTATTTGAAGGGCCAGACCAACAATTTCCCACAAAGTCTTCACTGTTTCTCGCGAGCTTGACCGAGCTGAGGGATTTTTAACTCCTGCGGTTTCCTCCGGGTCCTAGCGCCTGCTTCCTCCGCAAGTATAGGATTCGCTCCAGTCCCCTCTGTCTGTCTGTGTGTCTGTCTGTCTGTGTGTCTGTGTGTCTGTCTGTCTGTCAGTGTTTCCTCTCCCTGCGTGTCTGTTTCCCTCTCTGCCGTCATCAGATCCCTCTCAGTCCGCTCATTTTACTGTCATAGGATTTCTATTTCAAGGTCTTTCTCTCTAATAGGATTCCTCTCTTACACACACTCTGACTCACAGGTGTGTGTGTGTGTGTGTGTGTGTGTGTGTGTGTGTGTGTGTGTGTGTGTGTGTGTGTGTGACTGCACAAGGCTTTTCCCTGTTTTTGTTATTAGGACCGTGTATAGAAAAGGACTCGACTCTTCCACTGGAAGCTCAGGCTGTAAATGAAACTGGAGGCAGAAGCTGATCACAGTTTGGTTTTGTGTTGGAGGGCTTCACCTCCTGCTGGAGGCAGAATTACTTTCCTCTTATCACTCTGATTCATTACGCTCACAAATGTTTTAAACACATTCAGTTTCTATTCAGTCGTCTGCTTTCTCTTCAATTAATTTCCAGCCATGAGAGCTGCTGACTGACTGACTTCTGGTTTTTAATTATCAGTCTGGTTACAGAATTAATTTTACCTTCAGGGTCGTGACAAACAAAGCCGACAGCCGTCTGATGCTGGTGAGACGTCAGGTCCCTGGCCTCTGATTGGCTGTTCAACCTTTAGTGACCCAGAGATTTCATCGTTATCTGTTCAGTTTACGTTTCTACAATCCACAGATATGTTGAAACCAAGGTGCCAGCTGCTCATCAGGAGCAATTTGGGGTTCAGTATCTTCCTCAAGGATCATTCAACATGAAACCAGGCGAGCTGGGGAATCGGATCAGCGACCTTCCGATTACTGGACGACCCATTCTACCTCCTGTTGCAAAACATATGTTTCTTTAGGTTTAATTTGCTATTTATCTTCTGACAGTGCTTTGCATATGGTCTGGTTAGGTGTAGGCACATAACACAGGGTGTGAGGGTTTGGAAAAGATCATGTTTTGGCTTAAAATGCCTGTTTTGGTTTCCACAATCACAGCTGGAGTTGTCCCAAAGTCCCGTCAAGAACAGCCAGGTTTGGGATAGTTAAATATCCAGTGGTGTCACGCTCACAAATGTTGAAATGTCACAGCTCCTTACTTTAAAACATCAGGTTGTTTCAGACTTACTAATGTTGAAACACAGTCTGGAACTGCGACCACTCTAGTCTGTACCTCCACCACCATCTCCGGATATGAAAGTCAGGACATAAACATGTAAAGTGAACGCGAAATGACACATTTTGTCACAAAGTAAAGCTCCTTACAATATCAGGAATCTTCTCAATTTTAATTCGGAGCACGTGTCACCACAGTTCAGTCAGATTCACCTGAGCACATCAGGTAGTTTCTCCTCTCAGTTGTCTGTTTTATGAACACAAGCTTCTTCTACAGAACTCGGCTGAGTGTCGGCCGGCTCGGTGGTTCGCCTGAAGCAGACTTCAAGGCCCTCGGTGCAAGATGATGAAACTGGATTTCAAAGTCATACAGGACGGGGATTGCAGAAGTTACATAATCTGTGTCCAGTCTTCATCCACACAGGTGTTCTGATGGGTTTAACGCAGCTCAACCTGGGACCACAAACAAACTTAAAGGGTAACTCCACCAGTTTTACACATTAAAGTGGGGAGAACGACTGCACATGTGAAAACAAGTGGTATAAAGTCTTTTGTGGCTGCTGAGGAAGCTGCACGCAATCTGATAAACTGCCTCGAGGGATGTCGCTCAGTGGCGAAGTTGCATTGTGGGTAGTGTAGGCGCCAGGTTTGGAAAAGGAAGAATAATGCTCGGAATAAAAAAAGGTGACATCTCTGTTCCTGTCCATAATGATGACCAACATATAGTGTTGTTGAATTAAAGACTTAAAAACTTAATTTTAAAACTACAACAGAAAATGTTAAATTGTCAGCATGGATATAAACCTTTATATCATGAGCTGCATAGTTAATTAAATATAATTATTGTCATTTTACATAAATTTGTATGCAATTAAAGAAAGCAGAAAAAACACTGTATAAATAAAATAATAATTTTACTGTTCAAAAATGAGAAATGAGAGAAATAAATGTATTTATTTTCAACATTGGCATAATTCTTAAAAGAGTTTTGTACACTATTAAAAAAAAATGTTATTTTCCATAAAATTAGGATTTCTCTCTTCTTTTTTTTTTTTTACAGCGTAGACATTTATGAATGAATTGTGGAGACTCTGTAACTCTGTACTCTCTGATCGGATCAGCAAAAACCAAGTTAGATTGGTTTGAAATAGAGAAACAAGTAAGAAAAAAACAAGACTTTTCTGCTTTTTCAAGCACGTTGGTGCTTTAACGGCTCAATTAAACCAAACTGAGACCGACGATTCACCTAAAACTGCTTCTTCTAAAGACCGTGTCAAATCTGTCTCGGCCTCGTTCCCTTCGGCAGGTCCCTGCTGACTGTCTGCTGTTTGTTCAGGTGAGCTCGGGCACGCCGTGTTAAATGTGTTGCATTCCAACCAGCCAGTTACGAAGGTCTTGGCATTTTTATTTTTATTTTTTGTGTCCTTACAGCCAAACACTGTTCAGCTGCTCAACAAGCTGGCAACAAAAAAATGGCCTATTGGTCTGTGGAGCTGTGGGCAGAGTGGGCGATCAATACTGGCTGCATTTTAGAACAGTTGTATATTTAAGTTGAGCTTTTAGAGTTAGATTTTTATCTCAAACCAACATTTCAACATAGTTTTGCAGCCATGTTTAAAACATCTGAAGGGGAAACTTCCTCCTCTGTTATTAAGTTTCCAAGCACGCACACAATACTTTCTACATTTGACTCCTATTACTTAGAAAATACATCTTTAAATAATCCACAATAGCATCTTCACCCACATCCATATCTGTACAGAGTCTCTTCGCTGCCTATTGTTCGGTTCAACTCAATTAAATTCTAGAAGCTTTATTGGCACGAGGGCGGTCCCGCCGTGCCAAAGTCGGCATATGACGGAGACGCACCTCGAGAGGAAAAAAAGGTTTTAGTGGTGAAAATGGTTTCTATACATCACAGAGTCTCCACGCCAGCTGTTTCATATACAACAAGAGCTGAGAGACAGGAAACCTGCCTCCATCAGAGTTATCGTCTTCTGCTGTGTCGGACTGTCGAGGGCATATGTTTAAAAGTGAAATTATGTTTCTACGGTAATAGTATCCTATTACCGTAATTTCTAGAAGACACGGTTGCTGCTTTCGATAACTAACAGTAAGGATACAACAGGTGCATCGTATTCCCACTAATTGGGAAAATTACCGGAGGAACCGAACTAGCAACCAACTGCGAAGCCCCGACAGTGAAGCAGATACAGATCCTGAGACTTTAAAGGTATTTTTATTCTGGTAAAAAAAGGGGCTATATCAGTACAGACGGGTTTGATCTAATGTTAATTAATATTCTGGATTCTTAAGCACATCGCACACACAGCTCAAGGATGAAAATGTCTGATTATTACTCCATGGAACGCTCAGTTCTTATTACCGAGAGCTGACAGGGAAAAGAACGGAAGTAATGGAGTAATAATCATACATTTTCATCCTTGAGCTGCAGAAATCTACTGCACTCGGTAATCGACTCGTCAGGGCTTCCCCACACAGGCAGGCTGCTGGAGGAGAGGGTGAGTTGAGCTGTGTTTTTAATACAAATCCGGCAAAGCTAGCAGATGTCTGATGCTTCGTACTGTGTGCTGGGACTGTACATGTACTGTTGCTGAAGTTTGCTGCTGTTCTCACCATTAATTGTGGCTTTTTGATGGCGGTTTCTAGTTGGAGACATAAGCTGCAGTGTATTGTTATCGTGCTGTCTTTTCTGAGGTTGCTAAAACTAGCTAAGCTAGCGGTCAGCTAACTTGACCTCTCGAGGGGGAGTCTTACTCGGTGTCAAGGTGTGTTAGACCATGGATTAAACTCACACTGGAATATCCCTTTAAGCACATCGCACACACACACAGTCCATAGAGTGAAACTGTTTGGCGTAAAAGCAGATAAATAATGATTTCCGAGCTCCATCAGAAAGTTTTTAATTCTGTTTCCTCTGTCAGTCACGTAATAACTTCCCCCCTTTTATAATTACACACCGAGGCATCACAATAAATTATCAGTTCGGTGTAATTAAAAAAACATAATAGATAATATTGAAATCCTCGCGTGCACTTTTGACTTTGACTAAACATTCACTCCACCTGATGAACCAGCGGCTGTACGAACGGTGAGGCTGCAGTATTCCGTGCACGTGTCTCATCGTAGCCGACTTCTCTGCGAACTGCACAGGTTGCGTTAGAACGAATATTGTGAATATTGCATCGCACCATTTTAAGTCTTCTTTCTTGCTCGTGGTGTTCTTTATCACCCCTGTTTGACCTGCGCTGAAGCTCCAGCGTCTCTTCTACTCTCCCCGACTCCTTCTCTCTCTCTTTCTCCCCCCCACACACACTCTTCCATTATGTATTTTTCTGCTGACAGCTAATGAATATTTCCATTATTTAGTGATGTAGAAATCAATGTCTAATTAACATGAGGCCCCCTGTTTGTCCGAAGCCAAGATTCAGGACACAAGCCTCCCGTATCCTCCTCACCTCTGCGCCATCACTTATTTATCAGAAATCAATTATGCAGAGTTGAAGCATTCCTTCAGTCTGTTCTAGTCTTTCCCAGCTTATTTATTTATCTGTTTGTTTGTCTGCTTTACTTGTGTTTTAGCCCCACTGAGACCAGACGTTTCTTTTACAAGAGAGACCCGGCCGTGGTGACGGTCGTACAGAATCACAACACGTAGAACAAAGATCCACAGGGAAACATGTATTCTACATCTGTGATTGTTGTCCAGTCTCACATTTGATTAAAAAAAAGAGGGAAGTTGTCAATCTCAGGGTCTGGATGTATGTTAAATATGGCCCTCTTGATAAATTCCTCCTTATTTACATTTTGCGCTCGGTGCTTTAGGGATTCGGATTAATTAGCTCTCCGGTTATGCACTCACACACCGGGGGGACGTGAGCGGCTACTCATTTGTTTTTTTAGAGTTAAAAGGTCAAAAAAAAAAAAAAAACACCGAGCTAGACCTCATATTCAGGCACATGTGCAAATGCACTTCGCCCACACACACACACACACACACACACACACACACACACACACACACACACACACACACACACACACACACACACACACAGACACACACCGTATATCAGAGACACATCAGGGGTTGCTACCAATCATGACTAACATCAAGTTTGCAAGCCAGGCCACCTAAGGTGTGCATTTATGTATGTGTGTTTGGGTGTGCATCTTTATGCGTCACTGTGTGTGTGTGTGTGTGTGTGTGTGTGTGTGTTTATGTGGTATATACTGTATATATTAAGGTGTAAGAAGCCGCATGACACTGAGAAGCAGCGCTGTATTTGAATTAAGCGAGATGGAAATCAGAGGCGGGCAGCGAACGTCAGCCGCGGTGTGACACGTATAATGATGTTATTAAGTACGGATGGAAACTGGGAAATACACAGTATGGAGACAGAGTGGCTGTGTGTGTGTGTGTGTGTGTGTGTGTCTGGAGGAAGGTGACGTCTTGTGTTGTGATTGAACCTGGATATTAACAGCTCCTGGTTTCTGTCTTCCCTCACAACGAGCCCCCTCAACCAGAGTACGGTGGTCCAACGCTGATACAAACCCACTGACATTTTTTAAAACTCGGTCAAAGTACGAGGCCACAGCACGAGTTATTCTTAGCATCTGCTTTTTCTTTTTAGCCGTGAGTCACAAGGAACCAAAGGAACCTGTATTTCTCTTGGGTGTTTTATCAAAACTTGAAGAAAGTAACCCCATGTCACCATATTTGCCAACCCGAGATGTCAAAAAAGAAAATTCAGGTTTCAGAGACTTTGCTTCCTGCCTTCTGGTGACTTTCACCGAATGAAAATGACTTTTATGTTAGCCTACTTTTGATGAGTATCTGGCATAAACCAATAGTGGTCAGTCATCACCTGCCACTGCCCTGTGTTCGTCAGCTCCTCGACGTTGATTGACGACAGGCAAATTGTTTTCTTTTAAAATATCTCAAGGAAATTGAATCGAACGTAACTGGATTTGGTTTTTGTCTTGAAGACGTTTCACCTCTCATCCAAGAGGCTTCATCACCTTCATCAGATGAGAGGTGAAACGTCTTCAAGACAAAAACCAAATCCAGTTGCGTTCGATTCAATTTCCTTGAGATAACTATGACCTGGATGAATGAGAATATTCACAGACTTTTCTTTTAAAACTTTCTAGAAGAAAAAAAAACACAAATTCTTCTTCTTAGGACGTCTCAAATATCGCTTGAGGCTCGAGTTTTTTCCTCACTCTTTTCCATTTCTTTGTCCGTCTCTCGCCAGAAAAAGCTTGTGATAACTGAATCGGTTAAGAGGCATGAACATTTGTGTTAAATTGGGAAAAGAACATACAGGAGATCTGACAGCCTGGGAGGAAACCAGGGCTGTCCCATCATACCTGAAGATTACCGGGGAGCTTGAGTAGAAGAGGAGCTGGGAGAAGGTCTCGGCTTCGTCTGCTGCCTCCGCAACCAGGACTAGTGTGAAAAAAACGATGGTTAGATGGATGAAATGCACTTGTACATCTTGTACAAACAGAAAATGTTCACTGCAACTTTAAATATCTTGCTGCTGATGTTTTCCCTGCAGCTCTGAGTAGCTTTACATTTCCCTGGAAACGACAGCACACTCAGAGACTCAAGCAGAGTTTGTATTCCAGCGTGGACACACCACAGCACTCTTACAATTAGTATGTGGCGCAGAACCGGGACGCAGCAGAGGTCTTCTGTTATTGAACACCCTCATAAACCATTAGGCTTTCTTCTGCTGTCAGACTAATGCGTACAAGGCTCGCATGTGGAATCAGACGTGGACGGCTTCTGTCACTTCGAGTAACACCAAAAAGGTTTGAACACGACTTGGAGTAGAATAACCTCACACTGACCCTGTTGCTAATTTAAAGAGAGCTCTCGCACCTGTGGTCAACTATTCAGCCCAATTAGCAGCAGGTGCAATGGTTCCAATTTGCAGGGGTACGCATGAGAACAGATTTGAAATCTGCACACCGCCTGATGTCAGAACCACTCAACGAGGCAGAAAAACACCTCTTCATGGCAGCGCCTGGACTTCTGCTCTGCCAGAGATTCGCAAGGAGCGCTGAAGTGCATAAACCAGGGGGGCGAAGATTTTGATTATGACTTCATATTAGCAGTTCAACTGAGTGTAAAAAATCAGCCGTCTGTTCTCTCCAGCACGGATAATCAAGGTGTGATTGGCCTCGTTTAGCATTCTTGTATTAAAAGCCCACATTCAAAGATGTTTGATTTGCACAAAGATGCATTTTTGAAAAAAACACAGGTGAATATACCTTAAATAGACTGAGCTTTCCTTGCTGTATTTCTTGGTGTGTCACAATCGAAAGTGACACAACAAGAACAAGAACAAATAGCAGACAGTCAGCAGGGACCTGCCGAAGGGAACGAGGCCGAGAAAGATTTGACACGGTCTTTAGAAGAAGCAGTTTTAGGTGAATCATCGGTCTCAGTTTGGTTTAATTGAGCCGTTAAAGCTCCAATGTGCTTGTAAAAGCAGAAAAGTCCTGTTTTTTTCTTACTTGTTTCTCTATTTCAAACCAATCTAACTTGGTTTTTGCTGATCCGATCAGAGAATACAGAGTTACAGTTCCACCATCATTCATAAATGTCTACGCTGTAAAAAAAAACAAAGAGAGAAAGCAGAAAGCAGCATGGAGGCCGGCATAATTGTACAGTGTCACATTTTTGACATCTTTTACCTCAGACGCTTTGTCAAAACTCAACGTCGATTGAACCGTGTTGGAGTTGTGGATGAGAGTTCACATCGTAACGTGTCCGGAAAAGGGGTGAAAATGAAGGTGTCGTGTTTGCATCACAGTCGATCGGAGCTGGACCTGATAAGACTACTGCAGAGGTTTCTTTAACTGAATGAATGCATATGAAGATGAAGGCTTGATGCGAGTGGCTGTGACAGGATTAAAGCTGCATGCATTGGTTTTTCTGTTTCTGGCCACTTGAGGGCTGTGGAAACACAGAAACAGTGACAACGTTAACATTAATTTTTTGGGTGTGACACCTTTTGACTAACCTGACTCTCACCAGATGAATTTCGTTCCGCCTCGCTCCACTCATCCATCTGGGATCGCTCCATTGGAGATGTGTTTCAGAAGGCTGGGCCTTATCAAAAATCCTTGCATATGATTGGATAAATCACTTGTCTGTCATCTTTATTGACGTACTACTTCAACCACTCACACCGAAACCAACCTGTGACGTTGATGAGAGCGACGTTCTTTTAACGAAAAAATATTGGGTAGATTGGACAACACGGATGAAATAGCAGCATCAATGTTGACGCTTGCTTCCTCGATGCGAGCCGCCATTGTTGTCTGAATCAAAACAGTCGCTTCTCCGCTACGTCCTGATTGGCTCGACCATAAAATCTGGTGCCGAAATCCCTCCCAACGGGAGCGATCCCAGATGGATGTGAGTGGAGCTAGGCGGAACGAAATGCATCTGGTGAGAGTCAGGTTACCTTTTGACACCTGACAAATATAAATCAAATATTCTCTAATATAGCTCTATTTTGGTCTCTACCAGCTCCTGAGAAAAAATATCTGTCTCTTTAGCAGCTAGATGCTACACTTTTTTTCCACCAGCTAGGTGCAAAGTGTGTCCATCTTCCATTTCCTGTGCGCTGGGCAGATGGCATAACTTCGATTCATGACGGAAATCAGCTGCCTGTAGCAGGTGTAAAGGTGGAGTTGGGTGATAATTGTCCCTGGTGTCATTACACGAGAGACCCCTTTCACATTTCCCTTTGTCATCTAATCCATTGCTCATATAAAAACATGTATTAGTGCAGTTTTAAAATAATACAAATAAGATTTGGGTGTGCAGTTAAAATTCAAAGCAGGTTATAACTCTCTTCTAGTGATATGACTCTAGACCCTTTTTCTTTTATTTCAATGGTAAAAAAAGGATAAATACAATTATAACAACAAAGGCCCGGCCAGGTATGTCTGCTCAGCAAACCCTCGGCCCACAGATGCAGCCTGAACCGCAGCAGCAGGCGGCAAAGCAATACTGAGGAGATTAAATTATTAATAGTGGTTTTTATTGAGCACCTATAACCTCCCAGTGATGATGGCATAAATCAAGCTGTCCGAAACCTAAATTACATTTTTACAGGGAATATTAAGAATAGTGGAAACTGCATTTCTGCAACAAAAGTGGTAACAGCAGGGGGGATGAGAGTCACTCGAGTCATGTGGTCCGGGAAAACTGAAATCAGACGAACAAAAAAAGGTCCATGAAACAGATGAACAAACCTCGTTCCTCTGAGCTGCAAGCAGTTTTTTAATTCAGCGGCAAATTGTTCTGTATTAAACTTTTCTACTAGTTTTTTAAGCAGATTTTCTTCTCACATTAGTTGAGTGAATTACTTGAATTCAGGTCAACCTTTCACTAAACTCAGCACTCACCACACACTCCACTTCTCTCTGTAACGTTACGATCATGAAGTGAAGTACATTTTCCCCTCCAGCTCCGGTCGCGGATCGCTGCCGCAGTCAGGTTGATAAACAGGAGTGAAGATAAATCCACTTTTTAATCCCAAAAGTAAAAAAAAAAATGTATCTCTGAGCTCTCCTCCCGTCATTGAACGGCTCCTGATCAGAGCAGAATACTACGTGACGCGGGGTGTTTATTCCACCAGAAAGTCTGAAATAAAGACAATTGGTAACAGCTTAAACATAATTACTGTGCGCATTTAAAATATTTTTCATGAGAATTTTACATTGTGTGACTCACATTTTCATGCACCACAGTGAAACAGTGGCAGAGCTAACACTTATTAGCTATTAGCCGCTCAAACAGCATCTGAAACTGGTCAAAGCAGGTTTGGCTGTGTAATAATTCATGCTCCTGCTGTTTTCCCAGCTTGTGAACAACGACCAGCATACAGTGTCAGTATTGGAACGAATCCTCCCCGCGGCAGACCGTGTTGTCAGCGACGTAGAAATCTTGCTTGGTGACACTTTGCTGGTTGCGAGCAGAGCAGCCTGCAGGACAAACGCAGCCGCGTGAACTCAGGGCGCTTTGGAAATGTTGTTGAAACTAAAAAAAAATCGAACGGACAATACAAAATTCCAGCAAAAATGTACGAGGCAGACCTCCTGCCAGTCGTACACTGAGATACACTGAGATAATAAATAAGTAAAAAACATAATTTATCTATGCGTTCCATCACTCAGACGCCTGTTGTCCAGATACTAGACCGAGCAGGATTATACAGTATTCAACAGGTTAACAGTCAAACACACATGCAACAATCCTTCACATAGAAGTTTATGAATAAATATAGCTGCAAGCAGCAATGAGGGGGTCAAGCTGGGACGCAACTGTGCAAGTTATGCAGCGCAGACTTGTGAGCAAAGTAAGCAGCGTGTCAAATATTGAACTAGTGGTGCCGCTAGAGCATTCAATGCAAAGGCCTGAAAATTGGTGTGAGTGATTGGGACAGTGTCTTGACTCCAGGTACCAAGTTTGGTTACGCTAAGTCATAGCATCGGTGAGACAGCCCACTTCCTGTTTGGCCACCATTTCCGATTGCCTCTCACGGGAGAATAAACTTGAAATTGAAAAATCTTTGAAATAACTTTTGTGCGGCTTGGTCTGAAGATCATCTGTGTCAAGTTTCGAGCGGATCGAACGAACTTTGTGACCCGTGAAGATTTTTGAAGCTTTCTGACATAATCCAATATGGCGGAGGTCCAACATGGCCGAAAGTGACGGGCCATGGATAATTGAACTCAAATGCATGTCCAACTTTCACCCATTGTTGGCGCTAGAGCGTTGGGCATAAAGTTCTGTTAATTGGTTAGAGTGGTCATAGATACAGTGCCAAATCTGTGCGCTGAATTTCATAACCTTTCGACCAAGCGGTTCAATTTTCAGCCAAATTGTGACCCGTTGGTGGCGCTAGACGGCTGGGTTTAGAGGTCCGTAAATGAGTGTGAGTGGTCAGTACAGTGCTCCGAAACTTTCAGCCAAATCTCAGCACTTTTTACCAAGGCGTTCTATGGGCTGCCATAGATCTGACCCCCAATGGCAGCTAGCAACACCTCTAATACATTTCAAGTTTAAGTGCACATTAATTCCTCCACCGAGTCCTTAAAGTGTTTTCATTTATGTTGTTGTATATTAATTGTAAATAGATTCGTAATCTGGCACTGATCACCTTCATCAGCGGCATAAAGCAGCAGCAGACTCATCAGTCTGATACAACCATTACCATACCATTAGTGTTTTGTCTGACGCCGTGACTCGTCGCGACCTCGCCGTCTGCACAGACTAAAATCTTTACCGAAGCGACTCACTTCAGACAGTCAAGGCTCAGCGGAGTCAAAACACGAGAACAAAAGAAATTGAGGCTGTAAAGAAGCAAACACGAACCGATAGAGTTCATTTATTCTGTCTTACAAAAAGTAGAGCTCAATGTACACTTGAGCATCTATTGAACTGACTTCCTCCCACACTCTCTCAGAAGTTAGAGTGACGGGCGAAACAAGTGAAACACACTGTTACCTTGAGTAAACTCGTGGGTTTTCTCTGGGTTTGTGTGACAAAGGTCTAGTTGTTTTCTCAAATTTAAATGCAGAAACATATCTTTCAAAGAGTTCTGTGTAAATGTAAATTATGCGATATGGGAGTTTATTATGCAGCATTATCCTGTGTCGTATATTTGTTGGATTTTACATCTGTAGCTCGATATATTTTATTTCTCATATCAGTAATAGTATATCTGTTATAACAGTTGAGCTGCCGAACAAAACATCAACGCCCGGGGAGCACAAAATAATCTCTCAGCTTCTTTTTCCTATTGTATGGGCAGCACTTTGACAAAAGTCAGACTCTCCTGCTGGCTACGGTGGCCAAGGTTGTGTCTTACTTTAGAGTAATATAGTGGAAACATTTCAAACTCAGACATTCAAGCTGGATATTCGACTAATAGCGTATTAAATGCAGTGGATTTGGAGTGATTTCAGACACAAGGGGAATGAAGGGGGAATGCCGAAAGCCAAAGAATAAAGTTTAACGGGCATTCAAAAGTTTTGCAGAAACTTTAATGTGCAAAAAAAATATGAGATCGTAGAAAAAGATCTCTCATTTTCCCTCCGGGTTCCTCTTACCCCCCAGTCAATTCATGTCTCACTCGGTTCCCACTCAGACCAAACACTATCCACTTCTGATAAATCACACTGTACAAAGAAACGCAAAAAAACAATCAGAGGAAATAGATTAACAGCGGAAATACCTGTAATTGAAGACGTCTAACCTCCGAGCCTGAGGAGCCGCTCATTCGTAATCAAAGCCAGCACTTTACCTGCGCCTCAACACAAACCCTTCTCCCCGGAGACATACGTGGCATTCAACCGTAATACTGTCTAAATTGCTTGAAAAATCTCATTTGCCTCGTCTCCTCGTTCCAGGTAAGACGGGTTGTCGCGGCGACAAGCTGGAGCCAAGTTTGAACGTGATGTTTTATTGATATTCAGCATGGAGACACACAAAAAAAGCATTTTACCTGTTTATGGTTTTTAAATGCAATTAAAAGGACAAATAATATTGCTTGATGTGTGGTTAGTTGTACTTACTGACAGAGGGAGAGTCACCGGTGAAGGAGACAGATGAGGGTAGAGCTTCAGTAAGGGTTAATGCCCGACGAGGTGTCCATTAACATAAATTAATGGACGACGCGGAGGCGTGAACCGTTGCTTCCGCGAAGTCCATTAATTTATGTTAATGGACACCTCGAAGGGCATTATCCCGCTTATACCATGGTCACTTGCCAAAGAAAATAAATTAAGACCATTAATTTATATTTTCATGCGTTTTACAATCAAAATATAAAGTTTTTCACAGGCAATAACTTAGTTTCCCTGGTAACGCCTGAGGGTTTGACTAATACCTGGAACAATCATTACCCTCCCGTAAGGTTCTTATGCAACGGAAACGTTGTTCACCTCTCCAGTAAATAGGACGGACCTTAGATACGACTTGGCAACGGGAGATATTCTAGTCCGCTCAGCGGTGAGCCAGAAAGCTAACGCTATGCTAGCAAGATTCAAAGTCGATAACATTGCGTACGGTTGACGAACAGTAAATATAATTTGACAGTATGTTTAACAACAAGACTAGCTAGCTTACCAGTCATGTCATTGTCCCCAAATCAACATCAAGATGTTCACGAACAAATGATCGGCCGTGTGTAACGTTACTGTGGCCGCAGCCTGAAGCAGAGAGCTGAACAGCCAACGGGATGTGAGATTATTCGCTTATGTGATTAAAAAAAAAAAAAGTATCAGTAAGTTTAGAGGGGAAGTGAACTTTCTGCAGCTTGTGTGTTCCAGTCTCCATCCTGTGGTGTTCAGAGGATAAGGCTCTGAAGGACTGACGGACTGCACTCAGTGCTGGAAATAAACTGTAAACAGAGGCTTTGACTGCGTTCCCGTCGCTATGGTTACGCCAGCTAGCGCATTAATTTAGACGGTGAACAGACAATTTAACTGGAACTACTTAGTAGGTGTCCATTAACACTTTTTAACGTACACCCTCCAGCCAATCAGAATCGAGTATTCACCCTGACCATGGTATAAAGAGGAATAAACACCTGGTTTTAAAGAGTTAAACAGAGATTCGGCTCCACCCGTGCTCCGCCTCTTTTGCCCAAGCCCGTGACACACCACCCGCTTTGAGCTTCAAACCTTCAAATCTTCAGAAACCTCCTGGATGTCACGGTGGCTTTTCCCCACTGTTTTTACAGTCAGTGTTGATAATACAAGTGTTGCAGAAAAAGAAAAGCAGGGGGAGAAATATTTTTTTAGTAGAGGAGAATTTGAAAAAAGTGATCCCATTTCCCAAATTGAATAGCGAGTGTAACCACTGTTCATGTGTCAGCCAATGGTAGACTGAAGAATGATCATGAGCAAATCTTCCTATCAGTCGGAAATCATTATTGCTTCAGTGTCACTGCTCACTTCTTCCCAGCCTGCCTTTTTTTATTCTACTGTAAACGACTTTTTACCCATTAAAATACATTTCCTGACATCCTTCGTTGATAAAATGTCTTGAAATTGGACAGAACTGACAAAGAAACACACGACAGCCATGCATATTTCCCGCGGAGCGAGCGAAGCGTGGGGGAGAACGAACAAGAGGAGACGGTGATGAAAAAGAGAATGTGGTGACGTCTGCCAGTGTGAAGTCGTTACGGCGGGGAGTCCCGCGCTCAGCCGCCGGAGCCGAGAATCTCCATTTACCAGTCAGATATTACTTCCACTATCAGAGAAGATGGTCTTAAATTCCTGTGTAGGTGGTCCATGTGTGTGTGTGTGTGTGTGTGTGTGTGTGTGTGTGTGTGTGTGTGTGTGTGCACAGTTGAATGTCGTGTGTTGAATGTATCAGTGCATGTTTCACAGAAATTGGAGACAGGATTTTTATGTGATTGACAGTGATTTGCAGCTGTGCTCGCTACAGGAGAGGCGACATCCGCACACACACACACACACACACACACACACACACACACACACACACACACACACACACACACCCTCTCTCTGCAGGAGTGATAGATGGTTATGCTTCTCCATTTGGGAAATCAGAAGAATGGAAGTTGCTCGTGAGCCGCCTCGCACTCGCTCAGTCTGCAGATCTCTCCCCTTTTCCATCTCTCTCTCTCTCTCTCTCTCTCTTTCCATCTCTCTCTCTGTGCGGAGAACCTGATCCATTTGTGTTTTGCTCGCTATTTGCATTGAAATCACATCACGGCGGCGTGCAGAGTAATGAACCAGCACAGCCTGAGAGGGGAGGCGGGAGGCGAGACAGGCAGACGGGAGAGGGACGACAGACAGGTGGAGGAGCTGGCAGGGAGAAGGAAAGGTGGAAAGAGACGCTCGGGCAGGTGAATGGCAAAAGGTGAAAGAAATGTAGGAACAAATATGGAGAGAAAAGAAGAAAAACAAGCAGTCAGAAGCAAAGAAAGACGTAAAAGGCGGAGGAAAGAGAGGGAGCGAAAGCAAGTTGAGAAAAGCAGAATAAGAATAAAGTAAGGAAGTCAAGAGAAAAGGACTAAAGAAGAGAAAGAAGACAACACAGAAGATGCCAAACATTGCATTTAAAAGAAAGAATGGATGGAAGGAAGACACAAAAGAGGGGAAAGAGATGCACAGAAGAGTAGGTCACTGAAATTAAAAGGAGATTAAAAAGTAATGAAGGAAAAACAAAAGAAGAAAAAAGAGAAAGTAAAAATAGAAAAAATAAGGAAAGGAAAGATGTTGGGACGGGAAAAAAAGAGACAAAGGGAAAGAAAACGATATTAAAAGCTGTGAAAGTGATGAAAAAAATAATAATAAAGAGAGCGACATAGAGAGGACATAATGGAAAAGGAAGGAAACGGCGTCGGGCAGACAGTGTAACAGCCGAGCGCCGTGATGGAGAGAGAATTAGATTTCATAAGCTGAAGCCTGACAGACAGAATCGGATTTGTTGAACGAGGGAGACGGCGAAACCACCTGTGTAGTATTAAATGAATGCAGGAGCGTAACTGGTAATGTGGGAGCAGGATGTGGAAAGGACATTATCACGGCACCAGCAGGATATTATCAGTGACGCAGAGGTAAATCAGAAGGTGTGCAGACGGTGTGACCTCCGCTTGGCTCCCATCGGAACACGAAACACCATCAATTTGGACAAAATTCATTTGATTTTCGGAGCTCTCACTCCGCACAACACCGACTATCAACCTCCTATGATATATACTGTGTACGCCGCACAGCCCCGAGCACAGACCTCACCGAATCATCGCAGTCGGTACAATACAACATGAGTGAAGGGGTCACGCACCTGCATTACACGCTGTAAAAGAAGTCTTTTAAAGATGCCCTCCTGTTCAGTTCGAGTGAGGAAAAATGATGACTTCTCCTGTCGAGAAACGCCGGGAACAACAGCGAAGGGTCGAACAATGGCTGGGTCAGAGAGAAAGACACAGTCAGCAAGTAAAAAACCACTGATTTGGGCAAAAATCGTGGATGTAATGTTCTCATTAGAGTGTTCAAGTTCATGACTCGGGTTTCAATGATCAACCTCGCGAAAAAGTCGTGCAACCTTCAACATGATTCAAACGTTCGGTGTTGAATGAGTTTTATCTCCGGCTGCAGGACATCACAATAAAGTTCTTGCTCTCAAGTACTCAGTTAGACTCCTGCTTGCACTTACGCGTGTCCTCTGAAGGTTTGAACCTCGTTATGATTCCAACCCGAAAGACAAAAAAAACCTTCCCCTGCAACAATTAAAGCATTTCTCTATAATATTTAATATTCAGGACAAGATAAGCAAGAATTAAAGTCGAAGCGTGCCCAGATGGGAGGAAATTCCCCACAGTGTGAGTGCGTGAACAGATTTTGTCCCCGCACAGGGATTGCTTAAGACACACACACACACACACACACACACACACACACACACAAACTGGTGTCCTGCGAACACCCAGACAACCATTCAGTATGCTGTAAAGCATGAAGGTCTACATCAGTACTCTGTCTGCAGCTGACTTTGTTATGTCCTGTGTGTGTGTGTGTGTGTGTGTGTGTGTGTGTGTGTGTGTGTGTGTGAGTGTGTGTGTGTGTAGAGAGAGAGAGAGAGAGAGAGAGAGAGAGGATTGTGTTACACTGTTGAGACTCACCTCCCCATCTTGTGAATCAAATCTGGTCCCCACAAGGTTGACCACTTACTTCGGGGTACAGGTGGTGTGTGTGTGTGTGTGTGTGTGTGTGTGTCGATATGGACACATACACAGTGAAGAAGTGTGTCTTTTATCTACTGGATGCTTGGATGCGGTGCAGGCGGCATCAGATGCATCACATATGACGCTGAGTCTCTATCAGCTGATAATCAAACAGAGGCAGGTGGCAGAGAATCCCTCTGTAAATGGAGTCACATTTTTTACAGCGTGTAACTTCTGGCAAAGACGCTGCAGTCGATGTCTTTTTCATTCGGAGACACAACAAGCTCTGTGAAATAATGCGTTTATTAAGCTGTGCAAATAGTGAGCGATTTTATTAAACTTGTAAGCCGTGTTAACTCACACGGCGTGTTTGTAAGAGGACTTTTCTGTGCGGCCAGAATGTGCAGCTTCCATCGCTCACGACTGTGCCGTTCAGTCGGTGTAGAGTTGAGCACCGGTCGCTTATGTCCAGTGGCAGTTTCAAAAGCAAGGTGGCCACAACAAAGCTGACAAAAACAAAAAGAAGAAGGCGGTGTTACTCGTGCCGTTCTGTGTCTGATACGCCAGAAATCCATCTGATCGTGTGAAAAGCCGGATCGTTAATAGTTCAGGTGATACATAACAGCATTCAAACTGCACCTTTAAAACAAAAAACAAATCTGTCCGGTTCTCTTTAAAGACACACTGTGGAATTATTTCTCCCATCTAGTGGTTAAATGTTATTGTGCATTCAAACGAATACTGCTCTCAGCGCGTTTTCAAACGTGCGTTGCAACCTGTTGGAACTACGGCAGGTGGGATGTGTCAAGATTCAAGAAGCTGTGACAACAACATGTCTTCAAACAGCACTTCATCAAGTTTAGTTTCGGGTGATGAGGTACGTTATTTCAAACAGACTTCAAACTGCAGCTGACGAGCGCGTCTGGCTAAGCTCCTTCTCCGTTCCACAGTCACGCTGGCTCTGAGTGAAAACGCCTTTAGCCTTATCTGTACCACGTAGAGCTTTTTGTCCCTCTCACCAGCTCATCGTTTTTTATAGAGCGGAAGGACATGGAAGCCTCCGTAGAGCTCGCCCGTCCTATGGAAATACAGAGAAGTGATTCTTCCCTCAGGAGGAGAAGTGAGATTGTTGGCAGAGATCATTTTACACCAATGAGGACTTATTTATGAATGAAGATGCTGATTTGAGGTAATAAATTACTTAAAACACTACACAGTGGACCTTTAAGTTTGTGATGTCACAAATATGTAGTCACCGCCCCCAGCACGTCAGTTGTGGCAAAAAAACACCTGCAGAACTGACGCCTGGTGCCAGCTCAGGCTTGTGAGAGCTGACCAATGAGCAGACTGGACTCTTCAGGGCCTTAAAGAGACGGGAGCTCAAAAGGAGCGTTTAGACCAGGCATGTCCAAACTATTCCACAAAGGGCCGTGTGGCTGCAGGATTTTGTTCCAACCAAGCAGCAGCACACCAGACCTGACTCATTTAATCAACTGATCTCAGTCGTCAGAAAGCTGGTTGGTCAAACTGTGTGCTCTTGACTGGTTGGAACAAAAAACCTGCAGCCACAAGGCCCTTTGTGGAAGAGTGCCTGGTTTAGACGGAAGGTGAATGAAGGTTCTGCAGCAATGGAAAGTGGAAAAATAAATGATGAGTTCTTGAGCATTAAAGCATTTCAAAATGTTCTAGATAGAAACCTAAAATAAGGATATGAACCTAAAAAATAATGCTTTTTTTAAAAACTTTTATACAATATGGGTTGCCCTTGGCGACAATCAGCTGGATCCTTTTTGGAAAAGGACTGAATACATCACTGAGTCAAGACCAAGACCATTAGTTACTGTTCTCCCTGTGGTGCAGTACACAGCTCCAGCAAGTTTCCTGTTACTCTGTTACCTGAATGTTTTGGAACAATTCAAGCAAAAACATGCACAAACTTTGGACTTTTTGCAAAATCCGAAGCTCTTCTTTGGTTAATTACAGCTGAAAATAAAAATGTTACCTATTCTGAAAGTACAAATACTCGTGCGTGTACGAGATATTTTATTTGTGCTTGTTAAGATATTCAGATTTATGAACACCCCTCCTCTGCCTCGCTGTGAGTCTATCACCGTGTTATGTGAAAGGACGCATTGTTAACTCTGAGGCTTGGTGCACCCTGGTGTTCCTCCATCGTCCGTGTGTGTGTGTGTGTGTGTGTGTTTGTGTACGTCGTCTACCTCCAAGGGCGTCGGTAGGTCGCGGCGCAGACAGAGATATGTAGTTTGAGGTGAGAGCGCCGACATTTCAGCGGGAACAAGCCGTTTTCCCCCAACGCGCGGTTCCGGCGTTTGTCGCTGTGATTTATAGCGGAGCCGGGCGCGGCCACACGGGCTGCATTGCTCATGTGGGCCACTGGAACGTTAAAGGACATGGAGGCACACACACAGGGACAAACACACACACACATTCAACCGCAGACAAAGAAGCAAGCACTCCAAAACAAACACAAGGGTTAGAAGCTCGAACAAACACAAAGACACAATGGAGTTAGCGCACCTGGTGACACGTAAGTGGACACATCTTCACACAATTGCAGAAGAGGAACACAAATGAAAATGTGTCACATGTACACGCAACCTTTAATGGGGCCAGAAAGCACAGTTCAGGGTGTTTTCAGAGCTGTGTGTGTGTGTGTGTGTGTGTGTGTGTGTGTGGTACTTATCTCCAAGAAGTTGCCTCTTACATCTGATGTCTTGGGAGATTAAAGAAAAAGACATTAACATGAGATATGAGCGAGTTCAGGCGGCGAGCCCATGTTTTTGTGTGTCTGCGTGTGTGTGTGTGTGCGGCGCTCAAGGGCACATCTGTATCGGTCGGACCCTCTTTGATATAGATCTGAAATACTCACATGTTGGATGTACTCTAATTCCTCAGGGTGACACGCAGAAACACAACCGCGCTCGCAGTCGCTCAAAATACATACGTGCGAAGAACGAGGCCGGCGCTCCCCGAAATGTCAGCTCACACACACACACACTTGCGTCAGACACACAGATCTATACACATCTATAAACACACACGTAAACAAGGGTGTGTGTGCGCTTGATCTAGATTTTATGATGCGTGAAACAGTCGGCCAACAAATATCGATGTCTTCTTTCAGAAGTGTCTGTACGTTTACATCATCCGGAGATACACACACACACACACACACACACACACACGCCGATGATCTCAGATATTACATGTTCACGACCTGACTTTCACATCGGGAGGTGGAGGGGGATGACGGTGGAGGTACAGACGACAACCCAGTGACCACAGTTTGAGACAAGGGTTTCAACATTTGTAAGTGTGACACAATTGTGTATTTTTCAGGAGACCTTTCCAGCCATGTTTGTGGCGAACAAAACAGGTATTTTTAGCCAAAACACAATCTTTTCCTAAACCTAACCAAGTGATTTTGGTACCTAAACCTAATCAGATCATAAGCACGGTGTTGTTGTGGCGTAAAACAGAATACTGAAATGTTCATGGTGCCCCACAGTGTGTAAAGTACGTCTGCATGGTCTCAAACAGTCGTTCAAAGAGGAGAAACAGTCATCATTATGTCTCGGAAAAAAAGTGAGGAAGCAGTGCACGATGCTCGTTTCTCTCCCTCTGCACACGTGGGTGGATATGTTGGATGGGATCCAGTAGACATGTTGTATTACGGCCGCCGTGAGAGAGGTCCCCCTTCGTGCGTTGATGGTGCATAACAATAAATCAACAGCACATTAATGCGGAGACATTAGTTTGATTGTCACGAACAAATGAGATTGTGGCTGTCGGGCCACTACAGAGCTTTTTGCACCATGTGACTCTTTAAAAACTTCAGGATGTCTCACAGCACATAGCAGACTTCGTTTAGTGCACAACTTTACATGCGCTCACGCTCCTGCTGTGTCATTCTACGGCTTTTGAATAGACACACAAAGAAAGTTTAAAGGACCTTTTAAAGTCCCGTTTGTCGCGTTTATATGTGATTATTTCAGGATGATCTCAGGCATTTTTGCTGGTGGTAAAACTAGGCATCTCATTTTCAAATCCTACACATATGGGGTTTTGAAGAAGGCAAGATTACTGTGCCAAGTTATGCCCATTTTTTTAAGTATTCATGTGGATCAGACGGTTCAGGAGGAAGCACACTGGAGCAGTTTGATTCAGCTGACACTGCACACGTAGTAAGAAAACGGTGGAGTTTCTTACTTTTGGTTAAGAACGAGTTGCTGGCCCAATAGAAGAACTTCACGTACTCACAGAAAAATAAAGGTGCCAACTGGAACCAAAAATGGTTCTTCAGAGTGATGCCATAGAAGAACCATTTTTAGTTCCACAAAGAACCTTTTAGCAAGAGGTTCTGTGAAGAACCATTCCTGCAAACGGTTCTTTAAAGAACCCCCAAAGGTGCCTCAAAGAACCATCAAATGGTTCTTTGAGGCACCATAAATGGTGCTTCAAAGGACTTTAGCAGAAATAGGTTTTTTAAGGAACCATTCTCAAGAAAGTTCTTTGTGGACCCAACTGGTTCAGTAAATAACCTATTTTAAATGGTTCTTCAGTAATTTTTCAGAATAAATGGTTCTTTGAGCATTTTAAATCAAATCATTATGGGGACGTTGAAAAACAAGTACAATAGCATAGTTGTTGGCCAGTTTGTATTGACACTCTTTTTTATTTAGTTGCCAGCTATTAAGACACATTCAAGTTCAAAAACTCAAAGAACCTTTAGTACTTGAAAGAACCACAGAAATTATGCGAAGAACCATCCCCTATATAAAAAGGTTCTTCAATTGGTGATGGTGCTTTAAAGAACCAGAGAGCCTTTTGAAGAACCATTTAAGAACCATTGTTTTTATATGTATGTAGTGATCTTGTTCAGTGGGGCGGGTGATGTTCCCAACTCTTGTGTTAAAGAAGAAGCTAAGCCTTAAAGCAAAGCTCTTCTTTATCTGGTCTACATTCCTTCACATGGTGGCTCACCCTCAGAGTCGAGATTGGAGGCTCATACATCAAAGTAGAAATACTGGTCTGTTGCAAAGGATGAGCTGGTTCTGGACCCTGATCCAGATGTTTCCTGGACTTTGAATGTCTTTGGGATCCTCCTGGAGGCAACAAGTGAACATGGATGGGGAGGAGGATGTCTGAGCTACCACAGCCTGCAGCTTCCACTGTGTCCTGGACCTTTGTCAGCAGTGGAAAATGGATGGTAATGTAACGGAAACGACATTTACCCACATAATTTTGCGCGAATAACGTATAACTGCTTGATCTCACCTGTGCAATGGGCCGGTTCGGATAAAGTTCAGCAAGAGTTCAGGATCAATATGAGAAGTACTTCTGACTTTTGCTGCAGAGCGAGAAAAAAAACAGACGCCCATTCTGCTCCCTAATTTTAGATACTTAAGTGCGCCTTAGCCCTTCGGTGTCTCGATGTCACAGATGATGTTTAGCTATTTAGAGAGCAGAAGCTTGGCTCCCCAAACAAGTGGAAAAGCTGCTTTCATGGTGATGGCTAAAAGGCTCTACACCCACCGCTCTCCATCATCCACTCTCTATCTCGGGCTTTTTTTCTCTTCATCCATACTCATCGCTCTGATGTTCCTCTGCATCTCTGCCCTGCATGTCTGTGATGATCTATCTTTTCTCGCTCTCTCTCGGTGTGGATTTTTCTTTCCCCGTCGAAAATCCCCCCCTGTCATTCACTCCATGAGTTCAGCAACTTTCACTTGAGGAAGAAAACCTTGAAAAGTACGGGCATCAAATATTTAAAGTCCTTGCGATCAAAATCCCACTTAGCAAAAAGAAATGTGCTTAAGTTTAAAAATTAACGCCTTCACTCTTTAGGCTGGTTTCGCTCTTTTTGCTATAGAATGCTGATATCAAGAATTTAAAGCGTCGGTTCGCCCGATATACACAAAAGACTTTTTACTACAGTTCTTCTGCAGTTCTGGCATCTAGTCCTGCCGACGGCTTTGATTTTACTTGCAAGGTTTTATAGATATTCAATGCAAGATGTACGCCTCCATCCAATGATATACTGGTTGTGGTGCTCACAACATTGAGAGAGGAGGGAAACAAGGCCTCTGTCCGTTTTGGTTGTGCAATGACAAATTAATTCGGAATTCATTTTCCGGAAAGATCCTGCACACTGTCTAGCCGTAACATGTGAACATCTCTGCTCTGTATCTTTACAACGTGGACAACACGTTCAGAAACACAAACTCAATGTGATTGTAGCTAATATCAAACTATTATGTTTGTATGTGTATATTACCCGTCTATTTCAAACATGAAACCAATCGGTGTAAATGTGTTGCAGATTTTTTTCTAGTTTCCCATTTCTGCACATTATTTAATTACATTTTATCGTATTGTACTTTTATTATAAGCTGCTACATTTTTAAACACTCTCTCCCTCGCTCGTATCCTTCGCTCACCTTGGGGCGCTGTGCTTTCTGCCCATAAAATTATTCCTATCACTGTACGTCCGACGGTAATTAAGCTAACACACACACACACACACACACACACACACACACACTGACACACAAGTATATGAGGTGTGTGAGACTCATCCATGCATGTAACCTCACACCAGCAGGGAAACACATGTACATACACACACACATAAACATCATTAATATGCATGAAAGTAGCGGACATGCACACACACACATATATTCTCAATCCCACGGCTGTAAACACACACACACACACACACACACACACACACACAGTGAGCTATCTCATGTCTTGAGGGGAGGATTTAATTAAAAGGTGTCGGATTTAATGAAGCTGAAGTCACTGCTATCGGTCAACACACACACACACACACACACACACACACATTTGAGCAAATAAAGCAAAAATACAAACGAATCAGATCAGTTGTTCACAGAAATATGAAACTGGCTTCACACACACACACACACAGAGACATAAATGCATGCAAGGACACACTTTATGATATTGTGTTTGGACACACGCACGCGCATTGCACTGACGCCATTAACACGCACACACACACACACACACACACACACACAGCTTAAAGTCTGTTCCCTGATTGAGGACATACTTAATGACACAAATGTCCTGCTGTGACACTGACACAGTGTACACACACACACACACACACACACTCTTGCGTCTCACATTTCCCTCAGACTGAAAGTGGTCACACACGGCGATGAGTCATGCAGCTTCCGTCAATGTCAGAGGAAACAGGTTAACGCGACTGTTGACGTCAGGCTGTCCTCTCGTAACGCGCACCACAATAAATATCAGTGACGTTGATTAGTTTTGGTTTGTCTGATGATACTTTTGACGTCGTTATGTCGACTCTGCAGACAGCTCCCTCTCCAGGTTTGCCTTTGTTCAACTTTGTTCAGTTGCTGTACCTCAGTGGGTTTTCAATAGGGATGCACCGATCCAACATTGAGTATCGGTATCGGTCTGAAATTGGCCAAAAATTCCCTGGATCGGATATCTGAGAGGGGAAAACTCTCCCATAAATGCTTAAACTGTGCACGACATGCCGTAAAGACATCATCATGTCAGCTGTGTGGATTTACTTTAAGCTAACGGAAGAAAACAAGCAAAACAGCTGAGTGCATGCTACGCAGTGCAGGTGTGTCGAGGGGTGGCAGCACCGCTGGAAACTTCAGCACCACGAACTTTCTAAAACACTTGCACCTTTGTTCCACTAGCACGTTTGGGCGCTGAGTCAAACTGAGCAGGGTCGGGCCAGGTGTGGCCGGCGGTGACGTCTCGCGACTGCAGCCAACCCGTTATAAACCTCCGTCTCCCCTTAAAGACACACTGTGGAATTATTTCTCCCATCTAGTGGTTAAATTTTATTCTGCATTCAAGCGAATACTGCTCTCAGCGCCTCGCGTTTTCGAACGTGCGTTGCAGCCTGTTGGAACTACGGCAGGCGGGATGTGTCAAGATTCAAGAAGCTGTGACAACAACGTGTCTTCAAACAGCACTTCATCAAGTTTAGTTTCGGGTGATGAGGTACGTTATTTCAAACAGACTTCAAACTGCAGCTGACGAGCGCGTCTGGCTAAGCTCCTTCTCCGTTCCACAGTCACGCTGGCTCTGAGTGAAAACGCCTTTAGCCTTATCTGTACCACGTAGAGCTTTTTGTCCCTCTCACCAGTTCATCGTTTTTTATAGAGCGGAAGGACATGGAAGCCTCCGTAGAGCTCGCCCGTCCTATGGAAATACAGAGAAGTGATTCTTCCCTCAGGAGGAGAAGTGAGATTGTTGGCAGAGATCATTTTACACCAATGAGGACTTATTTATGAATGAAGACGCTGATTTGAGGTAATAAATTACTTAAAACACTACACAGTGTACCTTTAAATTCAATACTCAACTGATGTCAGTGCAGGAGACCTGAGAGAAGACGTTTTTAAACCTCAGTGTGTCCAGCTCTCAGTACTTCTGCAGCTTCTGACTGAATCTCAGGCGCCAGCTGCAACATGCGTTGAATACGACACTTGCTAGTCTCTCTTTACTCGCGAAGTTTCATGTCTTAAACTATGTCCAGGTCACAGATCCAAGTCTGAGATTTAATGTTGAACCACTGATAGAAACTAGTCATAATTGGACCTTACACAGACCGGTAACAACCTTTCTTCCCCCTAATTCCCTGCAGCCAGGGGACAGTTCTCAACAGGAGCTGATTTAGGCTCTTTCAATTAGAGCTGCTTAACGAACCACACGTCCCCTTTAACACAGGAGCGTAATAAGGTGACTAGCTCTCCTTTAACGGGGCGTGCTGTTGGATGACTAGCTCTCCTAATGGGACCACTCGCGGTGTGACTGATACACCGTCTGCATGGGGGGCTAATAGGTAAGAGTGAAAGAGATTAAAAAGAAAGAAATGCTTGTAATATAGTCTCAAGAGGGTTGTAGATAAGGCAGCCGTATTTGTATTTTCTAAATGTCAGAGGCTTGTTCACTCCGCGGAGTGATGTTTCATTGTGCTGAAGGACTGAAGGCGGAGGGGAGGAACTGGATTCTGTCGGAAACACGATGCTGGAGAAGGAGTTTCAGGAGAATTTCACCCACCGGCAGTTTAATTTGAATCTGGCTGTCCAGTCTCCATTTTCGACATTTTTGACAAGACAGAATTATTCATTAACAGGAGATATAACGGCCTCGCTGATGTAAGAGCGCATGAAAACCTTCAAACCCAAACTGATGCACACAGTGTTATTTTTCTTAAACCATTTTTTTTTTCAAAGTCTGGTCCAGAATCACACAAAAACTTCAGTTTTACTCAGACATGAAGACAAAAAAAGTCCTTCTTCCCAGCAACACTTTCCAGCTCCTCCTCAGAGGACCCTGACGCCTCCCAGGCCATATGAGATATGTAATCCCTCCACTGAGTTGTGGTCTGTCCGGGGTCTCCTCCCAGCTGGCTGTGCCTGGAAAACCCCCAAAGGAAGACGCCCGGAGGCATCCTAATCAGATGCCCGAACCACCTCAGGGTGGAGGCGAAGGAGCAGCAGCTCCCGCTGGATGTCCGAGCTCCTCATCATATCTCTAAGGCTGAGCCCAGCCACCACTTGTTTCTGATTTCTTTCTTTCGGTCACTACCAAAAGATCATTACAATCGTTGAGGGTTGGAACGTAGATCAACGTCTGAATGACGATCCAGCCCAACACCCTCGTTACTGCTGGTGCCGTCTGTCCATCTCACGCTCCATGTTCCACAAACCATGGGCTGAGTTGACACGTATAACTGTCCATCATCACATGTCCGTCATCTACGAACTGCCATCCAGCTCTCTGGCCCAAGTTTTACCAACTATACAATAAAGATACGTTTCATATTCACAACTGAAGAAGAGTGTCTGGAAGTGGGGCGTTCTGTCGAGCTGAATATTGAGGTTTTCTAGATAAATACTGTATCATTTATGAGCTGCGGCATTATTTTGCTACTAAATGATTTATGAAATGTGACCCACTGCTAATGAGCGGGTTAACTCGTTCTAATGAATATCTCACTTCTGCTATGAATGAACATCGTGCATTTAGTGTTCAAGTCTGCTGAAGGCCCACTTTGTGAGGAAGTTCATTTTTATACGGTTGCTTTGGGATGGCCGTCAGGTCGGTGGATTTGTAGGTTGAAATTTGGGACAAGTTGGGAATGAGACCAAAAAAAAAGTCAAGTTCCTTACAAAGTGGACCTTTAAAGCCTGGCGAGGAACTTATTTGTCTCAGGGTTTGAACCAAGTGTTTGAAAAGCAGCTTTTTAAATGCAAGACGGGGCTTGTTAAGTTGTGTTTGATCTCTCAGCGTCTAACTTCCCTTCTGAGACCAAGAACCTAAACACAGTCACGAGGACGACACATGGATCCGACTCCAAGTACAATTAACTTCTCATACGTTTGTTCTAAGAGCTAAAAATAGGATTATTTTCAGGGAGTGACCTGATTGGTTTTCCAACGGTGTCGCTGCCCCTCGTAGAAACTGTTGAATTTAATTTAGTCTTGCTAAGTGGGGGGAGATCGCTTGTAAAATGTTGCCGCTGTCTGACGGTCCCGCAGATTTACGACGTCCTGGTCGTCCTCTGCAGCCATCTGCAGGGTCGTCACGTCAACATCTGAATGAGGTTCCTCCTTCCAACCTGATCATCCATATGGTAAAATGCTCGATATCCTCCTTTTAGCAGACACTGGGCCAGACATCTGCAGCCATCATCTGAGTTACTAAAATATAAACACTCCACTCAATCTAATAAATGATATAAAAATCACAAAGTGGCTCCATTTTTCTTTTTTTTTCCAAAGCTTTTTTTCTCCGCTGCTATTACCGAGCCGAAAACATCGGGTATATATTTCATGTATCATCCTCATAAAAGCTCCCTGAACAATAAACTCAATTGAATTTCTGCTTTGCTCTGTACACACACACACACGCAGTTTCTCATACCTGCTTGCACACACACTACACACACACACACCGTCTTCACAACACAGACTTACACTCTTCTCTTTCACACACACGAACAAAGAGCGACGGAATAACAGTTGGATGGCGGAAAATGATTACTCAGGGTTTTCTTTTTTTTTCTTCCTCTCTCTCCTGCTCCGCTCTTCATCTGCTTTTCTTTTTCTTTTTTTTTCCCGGGTCGGATCACGGCGGAGCGACCGTCGCGGCGATATTGCTCCTCTTTGCTTAAACGGATATTGGGGTGGAATCAGATAAAAATGCTATTTATTTCTCATCTCCGCCGCTGCTGCTGCTGCTGCTGATGCTTTGGCACTGGCTTTACGGGGAGATACGCACAAACAAACGAAGAAACAACAAAAACATATTCTGCACATAAAAACACACACATACATGCAGCACCTGACCTTAACACAAAAATACATGCTGCACACACACTTTATGATGTGTTCAAACAAACAGATTGTACAGAAACCGGCCATAATGCAGAATAAAGAGTGCACTCAAGGCACGTGCAGCAGGCTCCTTAACACATATGTATGGATGCATTTACATCCATGCATATGTGTCACAAGCCCCTTTTAGATAGAAAAGGTGGCACATCTGCAGCAAGGTAAAGGCTGCAATGTGCCGCCTTGTCTATCTAAAAGGGAGGTGTAATATTCCTCCTTTTCCAAACAGCCTCCACTTTTCCTCCTCTGGTAGGCGTCAACATGTGACGTGACGTGAAGCAGGAAGTTGGGCGTGAAGAGAAGCAGGGCAGTTTCTGCTTTTCTCCCAAAATCCTCTTCCCGTTTAACATTGGGGCTTATGGGGCAGTTGCTGGAGTTTGTGTCGGTTAGACGCAGATAATTCAAAAACCGTACATCCTCCCGATAAAGTGGACACGTTGCCAGACAGAAGACAAGTGTGGCTACGTTCTTGGAAAATATCACTATTGTAGTGTGAAATCTGTGGCTAGGATCGTCATCTAAAGAAACATTTTCGGAGAGTTTTTTCAGGCTCCCCCACTCTGCCAGTTGGTGCTGCGCGAACATTCCGCAATACACACACATTGAAAATCCTGAATTTTTCTGAATTTTTTCGAAATCGCTCACGATCAATTAAGGGTCACCGTTCAAAAACTAAACATCGTAGAAAGAAAGTTCAAATACAACTCAAATAGATAAGACTTGTGCCTACATTTTAAAGTTTGAATGGTGTCTCTAGGTCAAAGTATGCCAGAGCAGGAGATGTTTGAAAAACGTCGATGATTTTGCGACTTTTTTGACCGCGTCCCAAATTTTTCGCAGTTTTTCTTCAAAATAAGAGCTTTACATTGCACCCCATCGGAGTTTAGAACTGGGTTCTTAGCGGTGGGCTTTTAATTTGAAAGTAGCGACCGCTATTAGCTCGCCGCTACAACAACAAGCGGACAACCAAGACAGCTACAGAGAGCGAGGAGACGCTAGCATCTCCCGGATCTCAGCGGCTTTCCAGCTGCTCATCTTCGTGGATGAAGTGACGAACTGACTGCTGTGATCAGCTGTTTCCTGGTTTTAAAACTCCCGGCTGTGGGTGCGCAGCAGTGCACGTCATCGACACCTCCGCCCATCTCAGCATTTGCCACCACATCGCCGCCTCGGACTTACACAGCAATGGAGGTGCAAAAGAGTGTAACGTTACCCTCCGAGGGGCAAAATTGGTGGAACAAAACAGACCACCGATTTGCCGCCTTCTGTCTAAATCCGTGGAGCGAGCCACCAAAAGGACGGCAGATTGGCAGCTTACTGCCCAGAATAAAAACGGCTACTGAGTGTTGTCTGTCCAAGAGGCCACCTGATGCAGGTACAGTAAGAAGTGTTTGGCCGCTATAACGCTCCTCGGCTCTCTGGTCAAGCTCCGTTAGATCTGCAGGCTGACCAGTCGGACGTGGCTGGAGAGGTCAATCCATTTAAGTAGCCATCCAATTAGTGACACACACACACACACTGTTCACCACAGGGGTGTAACACCTGTGTCACACCGGTCAGTATTGAGGTAACCCTGCCAAATTAAACTATGAGACCGTCGGAGAGTTTTAAAAGAAGAGTAAACGAGTGTTATTACTCAAGAAGAAAGAAATGGTTCATCACGATTGTCCAGTCGATGCTCTGAACTACATTTTTGACCGAGCTGACACGACCGGAGATGTCAATCCATTAAGCAGCCCAGTGGCTTAGTGTCACCAGCAGTTCCTGGAGAAGTCGAGCGTGATTGCTCTGGAAGCGCCGACATCGAGGTGATTCATGACGCGGCGTTCTGGACTCGATGCCCTAAAGAGGGAGCGCTTAGCAGGATGCGGTGACCTTTATCCAGCCACTGAACCAGGTAAATCACACATTGGGTGTCATTTCCTTATTTGCAAGTGTGCTAATCTGCAGCGTCAGTTCATGTGGATGTATAGAAGGAGAACACCCTGTTGTGTAACTGGATTTTATCACCGGTTTAAAGATCTGGATCCAGCTCTTGAGACAGAGAATATCTCAACATCTTCTTTACGGATTGACGCAAACTTTGGTGCAGACATTCATGCCTCCTCGACGATGTGAAGACTTTGGTGATTTGAACATATATATATATATATATATATAATAGAACAGTAGAAAACAATGGAGTTGCAAAGACCCTCACCTTCATGGTCATGAAACATGGACGACAATCAATGTGGAGAGACAAAAATGTCAATTAAAAAGAAAATTTTAAAGCCAAATTTGTGGTAAAAATAATAAAATGGCAGTTTTGAGGAAGAAAAGAAGCTGCAATAAACTTCACCAACACCAACAAATTTAAATAAAGTGTTGGATGCATTTATCCATAAAGTTATCTGTCAGCACCAAAATAAAAAAACAAAGGAAGAATTCTCAAGAAAGGGAAAGTAAAGACTCAATGCTTGGAAAGAAACACGACAGCTGACAGTGAAATGTGAGAAATAAGACCGTTGACAGAAGCTACAGTCGACAACTTTGGAACAACTTGGGGTGAAGAGTTAAGTTTTAGACACCACTCACGACTAACAACAGCTGATTGCGAGTTGAATTCTTATTCGATCTGAGCACTGAGAACAGGTGCAATGAGTGGAAACTAGCTGTGGATGCAAGTTAAACCTCACTGCAATGCTACGAACCACTGTGCTCCTCATCTCTGTATACACTTTCCACTTTGGCCTTGAGAGAGCACCACGACTCTTCTCATCACAGCAGATGTTCATATTTGGCTGCAGGTCACACAAATGTTTGCACAGCTTTTTGGTTTGGTTTTAAAAATATGACTCCTGGTGGTAGTTGAAGGACTACAGCAACATTAAAAGAGGCATGAAAAACAACTAAAACTAAATAATAAAAGCCTAATATATGGATAATATGTATGTTTTCATTCATATCCCACTTCAGATCTCTCTCCGCGAGGTCACATGTATGAGCTTTCTTTGTGATGGTCATCAGAGGTCAGCGGTGCCTGTCCATCACTATCGTGGCCACACAAGGACAAGGACGCCGGCGAAGAATGTTTTTATTTCGTTTTCAGGAACACAGAGCCACGTCGCAAGACAAAGCATCTCATCCCTGACTCCTCCACAGCTGACCAAACTGAGAGTGATATACATAGCTGAGGGGTTAATGGGGTTCACCTGGCGCTACCTGTTGTCTCCTCCAGCCATTCTTCATCTCTACTGGCCGTCTGAGCAGAGAAAAGCTCCGGCACTGTTTCCACTGACCACAATCAGCTCCTCACGCTCAATAACGGACTCCAGCTCTGAGAAATGTTTGTGATGATGTTTTTCTCCGCCAAGGCTGAAAAGGGAAGGGAGAGTTTCGCGATGAGGTGTGATAATTATCATGTGGAAACGGAATTTGTGCACAAATGATCGTACACGTAATGGATGCTGTGAATGGTCTCGTTCTAAAGACGGGGTTGTCGCTCATGTTTGATGCAACAATAAGCTGCAAAGAAAGGTAGAGAAGAAGAATAAGAAAAGAATAAGAGGGAGAAAAGTGTCACTACTCACCTTCTTCATTGTCCTGCAGGGGTTTCGTCTTGTTCCATGATGTCACCATCCTCCGCCCCTCAGTTGCTCCATATTCAGCCTCCACACAGGTGTATGTACAGCTCCACTGCCACCAGCTGTTATGAAGACACAACAACTAAACACTGTGTCGGGATTCCTCTTTACAAATCACTCCATTTCGTATATGTCCGCCCCGCCCTGCTGCGCTCGTGTACATTGTATAAAAGCCTTCTCGGTTTAAATTGACCAATCATGTTGAACTCCAGGGACAGAGACGTAGATTTATTGTGTAACAGTGGAATAAACACAACATTTTTAATTGATGTGCATTGATTTCTTTATTATTCAATCAAATCCAAGATGCTACCTCATCATATCCAACATGAAAGTGGTTGTATTGAGGTAAACTTCCTCTGAAAGCACACGGTGGACTCCAAACACAAAATCTCAGAGGATGTGTCGTTCTTTTAGAACCAAGACTAACTCAGAACTGTGATTCGATGTCTTCTGCAATACAAAACCTGCATGTAAAGTCAAAATGACCCGGGAGAGACTCTCTGCCGTCCTTTCAGCAGGTGCCTTCGAATAAAATCAAAAGAAAAGGGTCATTATGGTCAACAGAGGCTCTGGACTCTTGACTTCCGCTCCATTAATTAGTTTGAAACGACGTGCAGTGTGGAAAAAGTCACAGCGCAGTGACAGTCGGATCAATCTGAGGCGGCTGCTCTTCCTCCGGCTGCACCCGAGGGAGCGGTCACTCTGGTCATTAAGGTGGCGAACAGCCAGAGGTCTGAGTGTTAATCACTTAAGCCACAGCCCTCTGTGGACCTACTGACCGAGCGCCGCTCTGGATCCAAACTCTTTTCTTTTTACCTGCAGGGGTCATCCTACACCTTCATGGCCTTCAGAATAATTAACATGTTGGATTTGATCTGAAAAAGACATTTTTAACCAAACGCAAGACGACTAATATATTTGAACATCCTTCGTATTGATCATCTGTTAGCGAATTTAGCGTCTTACCTTTTATTTTATGTTTTTGCTCTTTCATGTGTTTATTTTTGTGGATTCCAGGACTTTTGTATTTGCTTGTATTAAGGTGAGACTCCTTCTGTCGGCCTCTGGGGGAAGGTTTCTGACTCTCACCTGCACAATCTGCTTCCTTTTTTGCTGATTTGTTTTTTGACTGTGCGAATAAAATAAATACAAATAAATAAATCTACACTGAAGAAGCTCCCACTGCCGACTCCCTCAGATCTATGATCACTCAGAAGCTGATCCAGAGAAAGAGAAGGACCGATTTTATTCAGATTGATTGATTTTATCAGGGTAAAGCCTGTTGCCCATACATACGATACATACATAGTATCATACGAGTTAAATATGTCAGTATCTGTACTTCTGATGAAGGAAACTCCTTATTGGCTCGCTGACTGAAGTTTCACATATTATGGCTTCTGGTCTGTTAACGGTCACAGCTTGGTTTGGTTTAGGTTGCTGGACTACTTAAGGAAATCTTCATGGCTTCACAAAATAAGTTCAGTTAGATAACTTACATTACAAAACGTATCCTGTCCGGCTGTTGTGGACTCATCCGACTCTTTAAACCAGCCCCACCGACCGAGCTGCTGTATCTGACTCGTTGAACGTGAGCTGTCCTAACCCAACAGATTCCTGTCAGTGTGACACTGTAGCCGAGTATTTTAAATATTGAAATGGACTGATTATAATATGCATTTCATGTCATGTCATGTTTAGGGACCGCACTAAATGCTTCCAGAGCTGCCATTGGCCCGTGGGCTGCACTTTAAGAGCCGCAGCACCTGGAGGTTTAACCTGAAGATGTGTTCACGTAGGTTTTTTTGTATTCGGGTCCAATCACAACTCAAGCCCCGTTTACACGAAGGGAAAACGCAGATATTTCCAGGCGGTTTGGCCTCTCATTTACACGAAAACCCCGTTTTTATCACAAAATTATTTCTAAAAACTCCGGGCAAAGTGGAGAATTTAGAAAACTCCGCTTATGTGTTGTCGTGTCAACGACGGGGATTTAGGTTCTCACGCTAATTAGGCTATGCGCCAGAAAATGCTTAACGTCATGTGAGCGTTGTTTTGAAAGGAACAGGAAGTCGCTCGTGTTATTCGTTGTTGTTGATTCTGAGGATTCTGATTGGCTTGCATGGCTTTATCCTTCTCCCTACACTGCCGCCCAGAGGTTTGGCAGAGTTATAATGGCGCTCGACGGCGTATTTATGCGGGTTGATGGAAATGACAACTTTTTTGAAAACGATGTTGTGTGCACGATGTTATTTTTGAAAACGGAGGAGGGGAAATATTCGTTTCTCTAAATACCCTGCTATGTATAAACATGGACTCAGTGTCAAAAACATACTCGATAAATAATCTATTTGAAGGCAAATTATCACACGTGCTGGCAATATTGTGTAAAAAATATGAAGAAAAAATTAAATAATAGGTTTGATTTTTTCCCCACGACCATCTGTCGACCCCTTCAAATGATCTTGCGACCGCCTCTGGAGCTTGTAGGCAGCTGATCATGACCAGGGTTTAACCATGGCGGTAAAAGTAATCATTAACCAGTAATGGGTTACAAAACTCTGACCTCTGGTCATGTCACTGCCAGTCAATCTCATTAACACTCACAGAATTAGTGCCGCTGACTGTCCACATTCAAAAACTGTAAGTGATGCCTGTTGACCTTTGGTGGAACATTTTCTCCGTATGTGGCGTCAGCAGTTATACGTCGTCTAATATTAGATTTGTTGCTCTACTTTGAGGCAGTGAGATATCATGTTCGGCACATGTATTTCCTGAAAAGTGTGTTAAATTCAATCGGCGTGTCTGTTAATAAATAAGCTCAACTCAGCCACTTTATTTACGCAGCGGCAGGCCATTAAGCTCGTCCTGTGTAGACCAAACACTGACCTGGCGTGGCCCGTCAATCCCTTTCTGTGGCCGGTGACTTAGTGTCAGTGAAAAGCTCTTACACAGAAGGATAATTAAAGCGGAACGCTCTCTAAACACGGCTCGCTCCGTTTTTTTCATTCCACAAATAGAAAAATTAGTAAGAGACGGGCTGGAGAAACATGAAAAACATGCAGATTAAAATTCTCGTCATAAATGTAATTATTTTTGATAATTTCATATTCAAAGCGTTCCTTCTCTAGTGGAGCAGAGAGGTCATTTATAAAGAGCAGATAACTGATGTGGAACATATTCAGCTGTCTTATAATTAATCATTAAAGGTTGTCTTAGTTGATTTAGATTTTTATAATCAGGTTTGGGACATTTTGAGGGGTCATTCTCTCAATTGGTTTTAAATGTTGCTGACCACTTTGATTATATTTCTGAAAAGCTGCACATTTTAATTGATTTACACAAAACCAGTAAATCACATTTCTGTCATTCTGATTCATTTCAGTTTTTGACGTTTTGGCCATCGTACCTCCGCTTGTGTATTTATAGATAGAATTATGTGCGTTAATGTCTTCAGAATCAGTCATGCTGTCAGCGTACATTTGGATGAGTACATATATTTTCACACATGACACCCACATCCAGAAAAAAGCTCACGATGTGGGCCGGCTGAGTCGACCTCCAGCCTCGGGACTGTCCAGTGTTTCCCTGTCAGGGAAGTAAAACTGTGTCGACTCTCTCCAACACATCACCGATTAAATCAGCACACGGCTGCTTTGTGCTTTAGCGTCACCAAGTGTCAGCGAGCGGCGATGCTTCTGTTTGGGGCCACCGAACTCACACCTTGATCCTTTCACCTCTCACACGACTGCGATGTTGACTGTACGACATGTGACGACTTCTTTAAAAAAAAATACCTCGGTTTCCTTTAGAAGATCTGAAAAATCACACATGTATTTTTTATGTTTTTGTGTAATTGTGCGTGTTTTCTTCAGATCTGTCTTGAAGTTACCTGTTTACACGCCGGCTGTGAAGGACCGACTAACAAGTAGCTTATTATTTAGACAGTTGTGTCATCCTGCCAAGATAAGAGATTTGGCAGCGTCTCTTATCTGGCAGGATACCAGCTGCCGACGGCAAACAACAAGTCTAATTCCAGCCCCTCTAACTTTAGAAAGCTTTCGGTTAACTCGTCTTGCAGTCTCTCTGTGTGAGAGCGAACGACTCTTCAGTTCAAGAAATGTGCCTCTTGTGATTAGATTGTCACTTCTAACGCAGCGCTCCAGGTTTTACTTGGAGCGGAAGAGGCTCGGCGGGGCTTTTTCAGGTGTCAAGGTGCGAACGTGTTGGAGCTAACCGGTCTGAATGATATTGTCCGGAGCCTGAAACCTCTCCAGATATGCTCGGCGGGAGCTCGGTCGCTTGGCCAGGACGCTCTGGCTGCCGCGGAGATTACACTTGTCAGTTTTCCATTACTGAGCAGCCTCTCTGACCGGCGGGCCAGCTTTGTTCACGACCATTATGCTCGTTCATTTCACTGCTGCATTTTTGGCATGTAGTTCTCAGAACCGTACAATGAGCAAGCTGGCCGAGGCTTAATGTTCCCCCCTAAGACTCTTAAACGGCACACATGGACACGCTGGCTGCAGAGGTCACACCTGTGACGATTCGCCAGCTCCTCTCTG